>OW964832.1:48411137-48813637 GCA_943142095.1 Ophonus ardosiacus
ATTGATAAAAACAATATATAAATATATACAAATCATTTGTATGAGAATAAAATAACGTCATTCATAGATGACACACGAGAATGAAGAGAGGTATATCCTTAAGTCCTTAATGGTAGAGTCCATGGCTGAGTGCGGGGGAAGCGTAGCTGGCAAGAGCGGGGGCACCATAGCTGAGGGCTGGTTGAGCGTAGCTGGCGATGGCAGGCTGAGCATAGCTGGCAATGGCTGGCTGAGCGTAGCTCAAAGGAGCAGCATGGGCAACAGTTGCTACTTTGGCAACAGCCACGGGATGGTGAGCGGGTTCGCGTTGCACCACAGCATTGAATCCATTGTGGGGGTCAGCAGTGTAGTGCACGATTCTCCTGCTGCCATCGGGCTCCACAAGGGAATAGCTTCCCTGGACGGAATCTCCTTCACGTGTTTCTTGTTGTTCCTTGCTATCCCCGGTATGGGGGTCGTTGACTCCGTAAGCGAAGCTGTAGTGGGCTGGGGCAGATTGCTCAACTACCACCTGCTTAGCAATGGCTACTGGAGCAGCATGCGCGACCGCGAGTCTGGGGGCAGCGTAGCTCAGGGGAGAAGCCAGGCGGGGAGCAGCGTAGCTGGCGTAGGCGGGGGCGGCGTAACTGGCAACGGGGGAAGCGTAACTGGCAAGGGGGGAACCGTAGCTGATGGCGGGAGCAGCGTGGGCTACAGCCAAGGGTTGGGCGGCGTAAGCCAAAGGGGAGCCATGAGAGATGGTTTGTTGGGAGATGGAGGCGTGGGATGTCGCGGCGGGGGCGGCGATGAGCCCGGCGCGGGCTACGGCCAAAACGCAGGCGAAGACGATGAACTAAGAAAAGAAAAAAAAAATGTATTAATTTACTTACCACTGTTTTACCTGTTTCGTATTGTCTACATTAACATAGTATTAAATGGTAGAATTTAGCAGGTTCTTCTAGTTTCTTGTGTAATTTAATTCTATTTCATGTACATAATCTTTCAGAAATTAACCGCAGGCTTTAACAAATACAGAGAATTTATTTTAAAATGCAACATTATAGTTCATCACTTCCATGGTTACTTACTATTGTCGAAAAATGACAGCAATGTAATATTTGTCCATTTTAAAATGCAACATTATAAATAGTATTGCAGCACAGGAGATAGCTCCAGAACACATCACAAATGATGTCAATTCTTATTACGACCGACTAGAATATTGCCTCAGAGTGATTGGGGGTATTTTTTAACATTTATTACATGAAAGTTATGAATTTTGGTAAGCTAAAGTTTTTTAAGATGTACAGCATTCATGTTTTGATTATTTGTTAATCGTATGTAGGCTAATTTATTAGAAATTAGTTTTGATAATACAAAACTAAAAATTTTGTATGTTGAATTTTAAAATGGACAAATATTTCATTGCTGTCATGTTTTGACAATAGTGCGTAACCATGGAAGTGATTCGCCATATGTTGCATGTTAAAATAAATTCCCTGTATTTTCTAATACAGTTAAGATGATGAAGTAAGCGAAGAATAAAAAATTGTATTAGTTTGCACATGTTTCAGTAACAAATTCATGCTTTGTAACCGATTTGTCCTGATTCATGTACATTATCCAAACATTATCCTTAATTATGAATGAAGATGCACCCAAGTGTGAAGTTGAATTATTACGGATGAAGGAAGGTTTTAAAAAAGAAAAACCCCGAAGTCTTGTTCACACTGTTCCATTAATTACAACGTGGACCGGTTTCGGTTACTTAGTAACCATCCTCAGCACCGGTTTTTGACTACAATTCATCCTTAATTATCCTTAATTAATTGGTAGTTACTAATAGAATTTAACCGCTTCTTCTAGTGAAGATTGATTCTAATTCTTGATAATAATTTTCCAAGAAAATATCGTTCAAAATTTTTTACTAGTACCTACTACTCTTCTCAGTAGATACATGATCAACAACAGACTTTAACGAATTTGTTCTGGACTGTTAAATCATATTCGAAACAAATATCATTTTAAATCAAATTAAGAAAAGATTCTAGCTGCTCTAGGTCTATGTATAGACTTAACAATCGGCAATAAAACTAAAATTGGAACCATCTGTGTAACGATAACGCTTGTTGAAGATGGCATTATAGAATTCTTTGCACCAAAACTTGTGTATAATTGTTGATTTCAACCAAGATTATTTATAAGTAATTCTAGCACTGAAAGAATATTTCTGAATGATAATTTTTCATAAATATTTGAACGAATTAAAATGCACCAGAACTACCAACAGACAACAACACATTGGTATATCCCGTTGCTTCAAAAATGTTTGTTAGCATCGATTTTTTAAAAGGCATCAGAGAATTCTACCCTTCAAAATTTTAAAGTCTAATACTAATTTCTAGGCGAATTCAGATATGATTGTAGATTATCTAGGATTATAATTATGTAGTTGTAAGTGAAATTTATCTTATTGGTTTAAGTATACCGTGAGTATTTTTTAACGTGAAACATTGGGTTTGTCATATCCATGGTTACGACTTGACATTTGATTGGCAGCAATGTATTTGCCCGTTCCATTTAAAATGAAACATAGGGAACGCATTTGACATTTGATAAGACGTCAAAAGAGGTTAATTTTGTTTAAATAATTGTACCTGCATTCTAAATTAAAATTAGTTTTAGAAAAAATATAGTGTGCACCTTGTGCCCGAGTAGTTTTCTGACTCGGCTAAATTTCGTACAATATTTGAATATAATACTTCTGTCAAATTCATTCCCCATGTGTCATTTTAAATGAGACAGACAAATACATTGCTGTCAATTAAATGTCAAATCATAACTTATAGGAAAATTCAAGGGTTATCTGTCATATTGGCAAGATGACATTAGAGGTTAATTTTGTTTAAATAATTAAACCTGTTTTCTAAAAATTAAATTTAGTTGTAGAAAAAATACTGTGTGCACCTCGTGCCCGAAATATGTTTAGTTCTTATAAGTGGTTTTCTGACTCCGCTAAATTTCTTACAATATTTAAATATAATACTTCTGTCAGATTCATTCCCTATGTTTCGTTTTAAATGAAACGGGCAAATACATTGCTGTCAATCAAATATCAAGTCGTAATCATGGATACGGCAAACCCAATGTTTCACGTTAAAAAATACTCATGGTATATTAAAAAAATTCTTGTCACTAATATTTCGACCTGATTTTGCGACAAATTCTGAAATGATTCTTAATGCCCCATGGCTATATGTAAAGACGAAATAACCGACAACAAAACTTTAGAATCTACTGTGCATAAAAATTGGAATAATTTATTATTATTATTATCCAGACGAATTCAAAAAGAACCGAGACTATATGTTAAAACTTGAATCTGTTCTATTAGCGAAGGAACCCTTCTGTGAGTCGACTTTTCAAGCCGTCCACCAGGACTCTAATACGTAGTTACTGATGTGTTTCTAGCACTGCACTCACTTTGTATGCCATTGTGAAGACGGCGAATTGACTGTGCCTTAACCAAAACCTGCGAGAGCTTTTATACTGGGCAGACTAGCAGGAGAATGTTGCACCATATACTTGGTAAAGGCGTGGCTGCCCGAAATATTATTTGTATCGCCTTGCCCGAGACTTGTTGTTGTGCAAGTGTCGCGAAATACAAGTATAGATCAATCACCACATACGATAAGAAATCGCCCTTTAAAATAGTCAAAACTTTATATGAAATGATAGATAATTAACTTCTGATTATATCTGAGTAAATAATGTAATTGGGTATTTGTTAATGTGGTGTATAATTAAAAAATATAATAATATATTCGCATGTGACATCATACAAAGAATGGTAACGTGTTATACGTATAGGCTGTTCTATTTTCAATATTGAGCAATTATATTATTAATGACTTTACATTGAACTTGCAACATGTAATTACTTTTTGATACATATCTCTTATAATTGGAGCAATAAGACGTAATATAACATTTTTAACGTTTTCAAGTGAAGTGAATAAAAGATTTTATATATTTTATCTTAAATTATTTAATTTGTGCTCGCAGAGTATATTTATATTTTTGTGTTTAGTTTTGTCCACTACGACTATTTTTACCTTTCGTCATATTTAGGTAAGGAAGGTAATGTCTTTAGTAAAAATTTCTGTCTTGAGTTTTTAATGAATAAGTACGTTTTAGGATATCTACAATACGCTTTTACTAGTTGTACGATGATGTCTGTAAATATGCCTGAGTGTATGTGTATGTGTGTGTGTGTGTGTGTGTGTGTGTGTGTGGGTGCGTGTGTGTGTGACAAATTTTTCTCCGACGAGAACACCAATACTACAATTTTAAAAATTATGATTCTTTCGTATTCATTACCGATGTCTACATGTGTTGTAGATACTGGCACATCCAGAAATGGGTAATATGGCGCGATGATATATTTATTTATTTATTTTATATTCGTATTCCTTTTCTTTACATCTATATAAAGAGCTGATTAGATTTTGATTATGATTGGTCAACCAAATGTTCTCAAATTTGAAGTTCTTATCAATTTTTCTTGAAAAAATGCTGTTAAATATCTTTTTTTAATATTTTATGAGATTATCAATATGAAAGAATATCTTATTTTCTGTACGTTTCGATTATACATTTTCCTTCATATTTAATAGTTATATAGTTAAAGAATTGTAAAGAGATTTGTAAATCAGCCAGCTTTGCTATAACCACGGCAACCCTTGATATATTAAAATAATTCTAATTGACACGTATCAGTGTCAAGTGAAATGGAATGTTCGTGTAATAATTTTATTGGACTTATAGAATCTTTTCCAAGAAACTTTCAGTGTGGAATTTGTAGAAAATACTATATGTTAGTGTTACGATTTTACTGGATATACAGAATCTTTTCCAAGGAATTTTTGGTATGGGATATAGGGATTTGTAGAAAACGAATTGACTGAAGGTAATGTGCTGGCCACATCAGATTTTTTTATTTGTCACTCGCTAATTTGACAGTCATTGCCCCCTTTTCCTATATATTCCAAAACAACAGCATACTCGTTATTTTTTGTACCATTAGATCCCTACACTTTTATAATAGTCACACAGGTTTTATTTTTCTGGGAGAACCTAACAGATATCACAAATTACACAGAGATAAAATTTACTGTGGAATGTATTTTTCTAAATGTCAATAATTTTACGTTCTCGGCGTGGTCATTAAAAAAATTCGGTCTAATCAATGTTTAGTTAAATCGTCTTAGTTATTTTAGCCTCGGGATCTTCCTGTGCTAAACATGCAACTGATTTGATAAATATTAATTAACAATTATTTTTTCTTCTGATCTGGATAATAGAAAATTGTGAATTAGGATACCATAAAATGCAGAATATTTTTCTCTACCAAAAAACTATTTTATTTGTTACTGAACTGTAAACTTCATTTATTGATACTTTGAAAATTAATTTTTACTAGTTACTAACTTGTAAAATTGACAGCTAACTTGTTAAAATTGTAGTTAGTAACGTTGCTCACATGAAAATTTTTTTTGTTACCGTCATTCTTATTGAAAATAAGTCTCTATTGAAAATAATAGTTTTCAATAAATAAAATATTGTACAACAGACGAAACTTAGCTATTTTACTGCCTCAAGAAGGTGACTACTTGGCTCGCCAATCATTTACTTTTTTCTGCAGTACAAACAATTTTACTTTGTAATGCAAAATACTATAACTGTTTTGCTAAAAAAATAATTAAATATAAACATAGTAATACATATTTTTCTTGTTATCTGTTGTAAAGAGATAAAGTAAGAATTTGAGGAATAAATATTTATTTATTAAAAAAAAAGTTATAAATATACACAAGATAAACAAACAATCATTCAAAATAGTCCAGCTATTTTAATGATGTAATCCGTAAGACACAAGTGGAGCAGGAGCAGCAGAGTAGGCCAAGGGGGGAAGCATGAGCCACCGACAATGGAGCGGCATGAGAGATAATCTGCTGAGGGGCATGAGAGATAATCTGCTGAGGGGCATGAGAGATAATCTGCTGAGGGGCAGCGTAGGATAAACGTGGAGCCACAGCGAGAGCAGGTTGAGCGTAGCTGGCGATGGCTGGCTGAGCGTAGCTGGCAATGGCTGGCTGAGCGTAGCTCAAGGGAGCAGCATGGGCAACAGTTGCAATCTTCGCCACTTTGGCAACAGCCACGGGGTGTTGAGCGGGTTCGCGTTGCACCACAGCGTTGAATCCATTGTGGGGGTCAGCAGTGTAGTGCACGATTCTCCTGCTGCCATCGGGCTCCACAAGGGAGTAGCTTCCCTGGACAGAATCTCCTACACGTTGTTCTTGTTGTTCCTTGCTATCTCCGGTATGGGGGTCGTTGACTCCGTAAGCGAAGTTATAGTTGGCTGGGGCAGATTGCTCAACTACCACCTGCTTGGCAATGGCTACTGGAGCAGCATGGGCGACCGCGAGTCTGGGAGCAGCGTAGCTGGCGTAGGCGGGGGAGGCATAACTGGCAACAGGGGAAGCGTAACTGGCAAGGGGAGAACCGTAGCTGATGGCAGGACCAGCGTGGGCTACAGCCAAGGGTTGAGCGGCGTAAGCCAAGGGGGAGCCATGAGAGACGGTTTGTTGGGAGATGGAGGCGTGGGAAGTCGCGGCGGGGGCGGCGATGAGACCGGCGCGGGCTACGGCCAACACGCAGGCGAAGACGACAAACTAAACAAGAAAAATAAATTAGTTACTATAATTATTTTACAAAATAGAGTTATTTTAATAACATTCAGAATCGTACACGTTTCAATTTGAAATACCGATTTTTTTTTGTGAATTCATGTACTTCGTCGTTATTTGAAACTTGAACCTTTCTATGTCCAGTAGGATGCTCTAAGGGAACTTGGAAAAGCATCCTACTAAACAGAAGAAAGTCCTCTATTCAAACCTCGTTGAAATCCATGATTTTTCACAATTTTTTATTCTTTGATAGTTTCCATAATTTTTAGGAGGTACTTTTTTATAAGAATATCTTTAAAAGATCCGTAGAGTGCGTTTACCGGACGACACCTGACAAGCTCTAAAATCTGTCGCACTGATTGTGAAAATCGAGTATAACCCATTCAAAACTGTAGTATGAAAATCCACTCAAATTCATGAGTCTAACTTTATATTACAATATCACTACACTATAGAATAGTCCTGTGTTTCTTTGCACTCACTTTGAACGCCATGTTAGTGACTGGAGACTGCTGAATGCTGAATGTGCCTTTGCCAAATTCATTTCGCTTTTTATACCATTCTCCGCTGGGCGTGGCGAATTGTCACTTGGCGTATTTTGCAAGGACGAAATAACGTCTCTGAAATGTCTAGATGCGGTGACGAAACCTTTCTTGCGTCGAAGAAAAACAACCAAATCAATCAAATGCTCCACATCGGCATCCACTGAACCAATGTCATATTATAAAGAAAGTTATTGTAATAATGACCATTGTGGACCTTGAAGCGCTTAGTACTATAGACAGTATAGACAGTTTACAACAGAATTAATGATACTTGTAACTTGTAATCAACATTAGTTGTGCAGAATGTCAACATTGAAATATTTTAAAATCACATGTTTTAAAAATTAAAAAATCTGTTGTGGCCAGCACAAAACCATCCATTTGATGTATTTTGTGCAAAAAGTTCCTTGAAATAGATTCTATATATCTAGTAAAATGGTAATACGAACATGTACTATGTTTTACAAATTCTATGCCGAAAATTCCTATAAATCCAATAAATTATAACACGAACATACATTGACATGTCAATTAGAATTTTTTGAATACATCAGCTGTTTCCATAATTAAATCAAAGCTGGTTGTTTTTGAAAGTTAATCGCTTCATAATTCTTTAACTCTATATCTATTGAAAATGAAGAAAAATGTATGATCAAGCCGTATAGACAATAAGATATTCTTTCTTATTGATAATCACATAAAATGTCAAAAAATGATATTTAAGTTTGTTTTTTCAAGAAAACTATTTAGAACTTCAAATAAGGAAACTCCTGGGTGATCTATTATAACCAAAATCTAATCAGCTTTTCTTATGGATGTAAAAAGAATACGAAAGAAGTATAATTCTTAGAATTGTAGTATTGGAGATTGAAGTTATCGTCGGAGAAAATTTTGTCACGCATACACACACACACACACACACACACACACGCACACAGGGAGACACACACACACACACGTACACACGGAGACGGAGACACACACACGCACATACAGACATAATCGTAAAACTAGTTATATCATATTCTAGGGACCTTAACATGCTTATTCATTAAAAACTCATCACCGAATTTTTTGAGCGAAGACAATACCGCGACTGAAGGTAAAAATGATAACAAGTTGTTGTTGCATTAAGCCGTAGATATTTCTTTAATGTAATTCATTTCGAGACGTTGATAAAGTTGAGGTTATTTTCAAATTTAGGGATATACCTATATGAATTTCATATTACTTTGAAAATTGCTTAATTAATAAAGATCTTACATAAAATATTTAGTTTTATTTGTTTTACAACAGATAACTACAAACATATTGGAGTTTTAAGTGGCACAAAAGTGACCCATGTGGTGCACTCTTCATGCCAGAAATGAATGCCCGTGAGGTGACGCCTAGTAGACGCCCACCAGTTGTTCAAATACTCTAAAAATGAGTACACTTACGTAACATTCTCTTTACAATCAAATAATATTACCACCAAGTTTATATCTCTGCCCATTTTTCAATTATTGCCCCAAATGTCAATATACCCCACATTTAGGTAAAAACTTCACAATTTTCAAAAATCTAATTTACATGTATCTAGTTACTTCTCAATACGTTGATTCCAAATTTTGAAACCGCAGGTCCATATCTCTTTTTGTTCTCGAGATATTTAGATTCAAAATTTTGCTCAAAACTGCCCATTTTTGGGTAATAATCCAAAAATGGGTCGAGATATGAATTTGGCGACAACACCATTCGATTCTACGGGCAAAATTACATACGTACACCAATTTTCAGATTTTTTGAACACCGCATACAATCTCTAAAGCAAAATAACTGAAAATGGCAAAAAATCGCAAAAATCTAAGGTATACCCCTTACGATTTTTTCAGATTTTGGCTATTTTCAGGGGTTTTCAAACTTTTATTCATAAAAAATGAACCGGTTGGACAAAAATTATGAAAATTGCTATACTTATGTATTTTTTTCCGTAGAATCGAATGGTGATGCCGCCAAATTCATATCTCGACCCATTTTTGGGTTAATACCCAAAAATGGGCAGTCATGAGCAAAATTTTAAATCTAAATATCTCGAGAACGAAACGAGATATCGACCTGCGGTTTCAAAATTTAGAATCAGCGCATTGAGTAGTATCTAGATACATGAAAATTAGATTTTTGAAAATTTTGAAGTTTTTATCTAAAATACCCCACATTTAGGGGGTATATTGACTCTTGCGGCAATAATTCAAATAACTATATAAAATGATTAAATGGTTGATTTCAGGAAAAAAAAACTCTAATTTAAAAAATATATATTTTCTTCTCCAATTCGTTGTCCCTTTTGGTCATCTATAAGATTATCTTATAATATTTTATTTTATCTGTAATAATATAAAAATTATTTGAGGCAGCTCGTTCAGCTGTTACATTTTGTTGAATTCATGAATATAAGTATTGGAAAGCATATTTACTTTGTTTGTTTTCTGCTGTAAAGAGATGTATTTTAAAAGAAAATATTAGCAAAAATTAGAGGAATAAATATTTATTTATTGAAAAAAAAATCTAAATATATACAAGATAAACAAACACAATCATTCAATATAGTCCAGCTATTTTAATGATGTAATCCGTAAGACACAAGTGGACCAGGGGCAGCAGAGTAGGCCAAGGGGGAAGCATGAGCCACAGACAATGGAGCGGCATGAGAGATAATCTGTTGAGGGGCATGAGAGATAATCTGCTGAGGAGCAGCGTAGGATAAACGTGGAGCCACAGCGAGAGCTGGTTGAGCGTAGCTGGCGATGGCTGGCTGAGCATAGCTGGCAATGGCTGGCTGAGCGTAGCTCAAGGGAGCAGCATGGGCAACAGTTGCAATCTTCGCCACTTTGGCAACAGCCACGGGGTGTTGAGCGGGTTCGCGCTGCACAACAGCATTGAATCCATTGTGGGGGTCAGCAGTGTAGTGCACGATTCTCCTGCTGCCATCGGGCTCCACAAGGGAGTAGCTTCCCTGGACAGAATCTCCTACACGTTGTTCTTGTTGTTCCTTGCTATCTCCGGTATGGGGATCGTTGACTCCGTAAGCGAAGTTGTAGTTGGCTGGGGCAGATTGCTCAACTACCACCTGCTTGGCGATGGCTACAGGAGCAGAATGGGCTACCGCGAGTCTGGGAGCAGCGTAGCTGGCGTAGGCGGGGGAGGCATAACTGGCAACGGGGGAAGCGTAACTGGCAAGGGGGGAACCGTAGCTGATGGAAGGACCAGCGTGGGCTACAGCCAAGGGTTGAGCGGCGTAAGCCAAGGGGGAGCCATGAGAGACGGTTTGTTGGGAGATGGAGGCGTGGGAAGTAGCGGCGGGGGCGGCGATAAGACCGGCGCGGGCTACGGCCAACACGCAGGCGAAGACGATGAACTAAACAAGAAAAATAAAATAAATTAGTTACTATAATTATTTTATAAAATAAAGTTATTTTAATAACATTCAGAATCGTACACGTTTCAATTTTAAATACAGATTTTTTTTGTGAATTTATGTACTTTGTCATTATTTGAACCCTGAACCTTTCTATGTCCAGTAAGATGCTCCAAGGGAACTTGGAAAAGCATCCTATTAAACAGAAGAAAGTCCTGCTTTCAAACCTCGTTGAAATCCATGATTTTTCACAATTTTTTATTCTTTGATAGTTTCCATAATTTTTAGGAGGTACTTTTTTATAAGAATATCTTTAAAAGTTCCGTAGAGTGCGTTTACCGGACGACACCTGACAAGCTCTAAAATCTGTCGCACTGATTCTCAAAAAAGAGTATAACCCATTCAAAACTTTAATATAAAAATCTACTCAAATTCATGAGTCAAATTGTATATTACAATATCACTACACTATAGAATAGTCCTGTGTTTCTTTGCACTCACTTTGAACGCCATGTTAGTGACTGGAGACTGCTGAATGTTGAATGTGCCTTTGCCAAATTCATTTCGCTTTTTATACCATTCTCTGCTGGGCGTGGTGAATTGTCACTTGGCGGATTTTGCAAGGACGAAATAACGTCTCTGTAATGTCTAGATGCGGTGTCGAAACCTTTCTTGCTTCGAAGAAAAAGAACCAAATCAATCAAATGCTCCACATAGGCATCCACTGAACCAATGTCATGTTATAAAGAAAGTTATTGTAATAATGACATTGTGGACCTTGAAGAGCTTAGTGCTATAGACAGTATAAACAGTTTATGACAGAATTAATGATACTTGTATTTTTTGTAATAAACATTACTTATGCAAAATGTCAAGTTTCATAGTAGGTATTATTAACATTGAAATATTTTAAAATTACTTGTTTTCAAAATTGAAAAAAAGCTGGTTGTTTTCGAAAGTTAATCGCTTCATAATTCTTTAAATGTATATCTATTAAAAATAAAGGAAAATGTATGATCAAATCGTATAGACAATAAGATATTCTTTCATATTGATAATCACATAAAATGTCAAAAAATGATATTTAACTTAATTTTTTCAAGAAAAACTATTTAGAACTTCAAATAAGGGAACTTCCGGGTGACCTATTATAACCAAAATCTAATCAGTCCTTCATATGAATGTAAAAGGAATACGAAAGAATTGTAATTCTTAGAATTGTAGTATTGGAGTTATCGTCGGAGAAAATTTTGTCACACACACACACGTACACACGGAGACACACACACACACACACGTACACAAAGAGACACACACGCCACACACGTACACACGGAGACGGAGACACACACACATACAGACATCACCGTAAAACTAGTTACATCGTATTCTAGGGACCCTAAAACATGCTTATTCATTAAAAACTCATCACCGAATTTTTTGATCGAAGGCAATACCGCGACTGAAGGTAAAAATGATAACAATTTGTTGTTGCATTAAGCCGTAGATATTTCTTTAATGTAATTCTTTTCGAGACGTTGATAAAGTTGAGCTTATTTTCAAATTTAGGGATATATAATTAATAAACATCTTACTTAAAATATTTAGTTTTATTTGTTTCACAATAGATAAATACAAACATATTGGAGTTTTAAGTGGCACAAAAGTGACCCCTGTGGTGCACTCTCCACGCCAGCAACGAATGCCCGGTAGGTGTCGCCTAGTAAACCCCCGCAAGTTG
The DNA here is from genome assembly GCA_943142095.1 of Ophonus ardosiacus. NCBI lineage: Eukaryota > Metazoa > Arthropoda > Insecta > Coleoptera > Carabidae > Ophonus > Ophonus ardosiacus. The sequence continues at coordinate 48,423,549 of OW964832.1, forward strand.
TTCAAATACTCTAAAAATGCGTACACTTACGTAACATTCTCTTTACAATCAAATAATATTATTACCAAGTTTATATCTCTACCCATTTTTGAATTATTCCCCCAAAAGTCAATATACACCACATTTAGGTAAAAACTTCACAATTTTCAAAAATCTAATTTTCATGTATCTAGATACTTCTCAATGCGCTGATTCCAAATTTTGAAACCGCAGGTCGTTATCTCTTTTCGTTCTCGAGATATTTAGATTCAAAGTTTTGCTCAAAACTGCCCATTTTTGGGTAATAACCCAAAAATGGGTCGAGATATGAATTTGGCGACAACACCATTCGATTCTACGAGCAAAATTACATAGGTACACCAATTTTCAGAATTTTTGAACACCGCATACAACCTCTAAAGCAAAATAACTGAAAATAGCCAAAAATCGCAAAAATCTAAGGTGTACCCCTTACGATTTTTTCAGATTTTGGCCATTTTCAGGGGTTTTCAAGCTTTTATTCATAAAAAATGAACCGGTTGGACAAAAATTATGAAAATTACTATACTTATATACTTTTGTCCGTAGAATCGAATGGTGTTATCGCCAAATTCATATCTCGACCCATTTTTGGGTTAATACCCAAATATGGGCAGTTTTGAGCAAAACTTTAAATATAAATATCTCGAGAACGAAACAAGACATCGACCTGCGGTTTCAAAATTTAGAATCAGCGCATTAAGAAGTACCTAGATACATAATAATTAGATTTTTGAAAATTTTGAAGTTTTTATCTAAATATGGGGTATATTGACTTTTGGGGCAATAATTCAAAAATGGGTAGAGATATAAACTTGGTAGTAAATTAGATTTTTGAAATTTTTGAAGTTTTTATCTGAATGATCCCCGCATTTAGGGGTATATTAACTTTTGGCGCAATAATTCAAATAACGATATAAAATGATTAAATGGTTGATTTCAGTAAAAATTACACTAATTTAAAAAAAAATCTCTAATCGGGTGTCCCCTTTGGTGTTCTATAAGATTGTCTTATAATATTTTATTGTATCTGTAATAATATAGAAATTATTTGAAGCAGCTCGTTCCGCTGTTACATTTTATTGAATTCATTAATATAAGTATTGGAAAGCATATTTACTTTATTTGTTTTCTGCTGTAAAGAGATGTATGTTAAAAGAAAATATTTGCAAAAATTAGGGGAATAAATATTTATTTATTGAAAAAAAAAATCTAAATATATACAAGATAAATAAACACAGTCATTCAAAATAGACTAGCTATTTTAATGATGTAATCCGTAAGACACAAGTGGACCAGGGGCAGAGGCGTAGGCCAAGGGGGAAGCATGAGCCACACCCAATGGGGAGGCATGAGAGATAATCTGTTGAGGGGCAGCGTAGGATAAACGTGGAGCCACAGCGAGAGCTGGTTGAGCGTAGCTGGCAATGGCTGGTTGAGCGTAGCTCAAAGGAGCAGCATGGGCAATAGTTGCAATCTTCGCCACTTTGGCAACAGCCACGGGGTGTTGAGCGGGTTCGCGTTGCACCACAGCGTTGAATCCATTGTGGGGGTCGGCAGTGTAGTGCACGATTCTCCTGCTGCCATCGGGCTCCACAAGGGAGTAGCTTCCTTGGACAGAATCTCCTACACGTTGTTCTTGTTGTTCCTTGCTATCTCCGGTATGAGGGTCGTTGACTCCGTAAGCGAAGTTGTAGTTGGCTGGGGCAGATTGCTCAACTACCACCTGCTTGGCGATGGCTACAGGAGCAGCATGGGCGACTGCGAGTCTGGGAGCAGCGTAGCTGGCGTAGGCGGGGGAGGCATAACTGGCAACAGGGGAAGCGTAACTGGCAAGGGGAGAACCGTAGCTGATGGAAGGACCAGCGTGGGCTACAGCCAAGGGTTGAGCGGCGTAAGCTAAGGGAGAGCCATGAGAGACGGTTTGTTGGGAGATGGAGGCGTGGGAAGTCGCGGCGGGGGCGGCGATGAGACCGGCGCGGGCTATGGCCAACACACAGGCGAAGACGATGAACTAAACAAGAAAAATAAAATAAATTAGTTACTGTAATTATTTTATAAAATAAAGCTATTTTAATAACATTCAGAATCGTACACGTTTCAATTTTAAATACCGATTTTTTTTTTGTGAATTCATGTACTTCGTCGTTATTTGAAACTTGAACCTTTCTATGTCCAGTAGGATGCTCTAACGGATCTTGGAAAAGCATCCTACTAAACAGAAGAAAGTCCTGCGTTCAAACCTCGTTGAAATCCATGATTTTTCACAATTTTTTATTCTTTGATAGTTTCCATAATTTTTAGGAGGTACTTTTTTTATAAGAATATCTTTAAAAGATCCGTATAGTGCGTTTACCAGACGGCACCTCACAAGCTCTAAAATCGGTCGCACTGATTGTGAAAATCGAGTATAACCCATTCAAAACTGTAGTATGAAAATCCACTCAAATTCATGAGTCAAACTTTATATTACAATATCACTACACTATAGACTAGTCCTATGTTTTTTTTCACTCACTTTGAACGCCATGTTAGTGACTGAAGACTGCTGAATGTTGAATGTGCCTTTGCCAAATTCATTTCGCTTTTTATACCATTCTCTGCTGGGCGTGGCGAATTGTCACTTGGCGTATTTTGCAAGGACGAAATAACGTCTCTGTAATGTCTAGATGCGGTGACGAAACCTTTCTTGCATCGAAGAAAAATAACCAAATCAATTAAATGCTCCACATCGGCATCCACTGAACCAATGTCATGTTATAAAAAAAAGTTATTGTATAATGATCATTGTAGATCTTGAAGAGCGTAGTGTTATAGACAGTATGACAGAATTAATGATACTTGTAATTTTTGTAATAAACATTACTTATGCAAAATGTCAAGTTTCACAGTAGGTATTATTAACATTGAAATATTTTAAAATTAAAAAAAACTGGTTGTTTTCGAAAGTTAATCGATCATAATTCTTTAATTGTATATCTATTAAAAATAAAGGAAAATGTATGATCAAATCGTACTCGTATAGACAATAAGATATTCTTTCATATTGATAATCACATAAAATGTCAAAAAATGATATTTAACTTAATTTTTTTAAGAAAACCTATTTAGAACTTCAAATAAGGGAACTCCCGGGTGACCTTTTATAACCAAAATCTAATCAGCTCTTCATATGGATGTAAAAGGAATACGAAAGAATTGTAATTCTTAAAATTGTAGTATTGGAGTTATCGTCGGAGAAATTTTTGTCAGACACACACACACACACACACACACACACACACACACACACACACACAAGGAGACACACACGTACGCAGGGAGACGGAGACACACACACACATACAGACATCATCGTAAAACTAGTTATATCGTATTTTAGGGACCCTAAAACATGCTTATTCATTAAAAACTCATCACCGATTTTTTTGGTAAAAATGATAACAAGTTGTTGTTGCATTAAGCCGTAGATATTTCTTTAATGTAATTCATTTCGCGACGTTGATAAAGTTGAGCTTATTTTCAAATTTAGGGATATACCTATATGAATTTCATATTACTTTGAAAATTGCTTAATTAATAAAGATATTACATAAAATATTTAGTTTTATTTGTTTCACAATAGATAAATACAAACATATTGGAGTTTTCAGTGGCACAAAAGTGACCCCTGTGGTGCACTCTCCACGCCAGCAATGAATGCCCGTGAGGTGACGCCTAGTAAACGCCCGCCAGTTGTTCAAATACTCTAAAAATGCGTACACTTACGTAACAAAGTCAATATACCCCACATTTAGGAAAAAATTTCAAAATTTTCAAAAATCTAATTTTTATGCATCTAAATACTTCTACCTAGATATATAAAAATTAGATTTTTGAAAATTTTAAAGTTTTTATCTAAATGTGGGGTATATTGACTTTTGGGGTAATAATTCAAAAATAGGTAAAGATATAAACTTGGTAGTAATATTATTTGATTGTAAAGAGAATGTTACGTAAGTGTATACATTTTTAGAGTGTCGAGATGAGTATACATAATGTATATTCATGAGATAATTTAATTAGATTTTTGAAAATTTTGAAGTTATTGTCTAAATGATACCCCGCATTTAGGGAGTATATTAACTTTTGGCGCAATAATTCAAATAACGATATAAAATGATTAAATGGTTGATTTCAGTAAAAAATACACTAATTTAAAAAAAATATTTTCTTCTCCAATTCGTTGTCCCTTTTGGTCATCTATAAGATTGTCTTATAACATTTTATTGTATCTGTAATAATATAGAAATTATTTAAGGCAACTCGTTCAGTTGTTACATTTTGTTGAATTCATTAATATAAAGTATTGGAAAGCATATTTACTTTATTTGTTTTCTGCTGTAAAGAGATGTATGTTAAAAGAAAATATTTGCAAAAATTAGGGGAATAAATATTTATTTATTGAAAAAAAATCTAAATATATACAAGATAAATAAACACAGTCATTCAAAATAGACCAGCTATTTTAATGATGTAATCCGTAAGACACAAGTTGACCAGGGGCAGCACCGTAGGCCAAGGGGGAAGCATGAGCCACAGACAATGGAGCGGCATGAGAGATAATCTGCTGAGGGGCATGAGAGATAATCTGCTGAGGGGCATGAGAGATAATCTGCTGAGGGGCAGCGTAGGATAAACGTGGAGCCACAGCGAGAGCAGGTTGAGCGTAGCTGGCAATGGCTGGCTGAGCGTAGCTCAAGGGAGCAGCATGGGCAACAGTTGCAATCTTCGCCACTTTGGCAACAGCCACGGGGTGTTGAGCGGGTTCGCGTTGCACCACAGCGTTGAATCCATTATGGGGGTCGGCAGTGTAGTGCACGATTCTCCTGCTGCCATCGGGTTCCACAAGGGAGTAGCTGCCCTGGACATTATCTCCTTCACGGACTTCTTGCTGCTGGTGATTATCCCCGGTGTGGGGGTCGTTGACTCCGTATTCGAACTGGTAGTGGGCTGGGGCAGATTGCTCAACTACCACCTGCTTGGCAATGGCTACTGGGGCAGAATGGGCGACTGCAAGTCTGGGAGCAGCATAACTGGCGTAGGCGGGGGAGGCATAACTGGCAACAGGGGAAGCGTAACTGGCAAGGGGAGAACCGTAGCTGATGGAAGGACCAGCGTGGGCTACAGCCAAGGGTTGAGCGGCGTAAGCCAAGGGGGAGCTATGAGAGACGGTTTGTTGGGAGATGGAGGCATGGGAAGTAGCGGCGGGGGCGGCGATGAGACCGGCGCGGGCTACGGCCAACACGCAGGCGAAGACGACAAACTAAACAAGAAAAATAAATTAAAATTAGTTACTATAACTACATTATAAAGTATAATTATTTTAATAACTTTAAGTACTAGCGTGAATGATTCAATTTAAAATTTAAATTTTAAACCCTGGACCTTTCTATGTCCAGTAGGATGTTTAAGATAGGCGAAAAATGTGGTAAATCATCCTACTAGACCTAGGAGGGTCCTGGTATCCAATCTCGTTGAAGTCCATGTCTTTTTTCGATAATTACTATAATTCCTTGGAGATATTTTTTTATAAGAACATCTTTGAAATATTAATTGATAATCAAGGATTCGTAAAGAGTGTTTATCAGACGACACCTTACGGATTCAAAAGCTATCACACTTTTTATGGAATGCACAAAAAACCCTTGCAGAGCTTTGGTATAAATATCCACTCAAATTTATGAGCCAAACTTTATATTATATGTTATCACTACACTATTTAATAGTCCTGTTCTTTTTTCACTCACTTTGAACGCCATGTTAGTGACTGAAGACTGCTGAATGTTGAATGTGCCTTTGCCAAATTCATTCCGGTTTTTATACCATTCTCTGCTGGGCGTGGCAAATTGTTACTGGACGTATTTTGCAAGGACGAAATGAAATCTCCGAGTTGTGTGCTGTGTCGAAACCTTTCTTTACGCGGGGAAATCCACCCAACTCACGCAAGTGCTCCAGTTATTTTTTTGTAGCTAATTGATTTGCTTGTTAGTTTTAGATAATGTGAGACATTTCAATTTCAAGCCGCACGTTGTAAAGATTTTATCACAGGGACCGAAATGATAATTTATGTAGAGCATAATTCATCAATTTTAATGTAGTTTTCGTGCATACATAATTAGATATACTGTCGTGTAATAATGTTAAATTAATTAGAACATAATTCGTTATTTGTATGTTACTTCATAAATTTTCATAAGACAAATTTTATTGGGATTTTTTTTTGGAATGTTACAAGGTATTCAGGAAAAGGGATGAAGAAGAAAGGGAGAAAGAAGTAAGAAACAGTTAAACAATCCTTGTTCTAATTTGCTTCCCTCTGTCGAGAGAAAGATGTCACAATAAATAATGAAGGTTAAACATTACACAAAGTAACATTTAATATAAATTGTTTAATTGGAATAATACTATATTTTTTTAGTTTAAGTTCTGTATTTATTTATTATTAAAACCCAACGTTTCGGCACCATAAACTGGTGCCTTCTTCAGGGGAAAACATTGACATAAATATGACATAAATATGTGAAATAACAAAAACAACAAGAAATAATTAATTAATTAATTTCTTCTTTCTTAATTTTTTCCTCTGGCAAAAGGAGATTTTTTCCTGAGAAGATGCATGTTCGCCGTCCATGTTATTGCCGGGCATATTGTCTAGAAAATTTTATACATAAAAGAAGGTAACATTTACGAACTTTTCTTGTTACCTTGGTTACTTGTTGTTTTTGTTATTTCACATATTTATGTCAATGTTTTCCCCTGATGAAGGCACCAGTTTATGGTGCCGAAACGTTGGGTTTTAATAATAAATAAATACAGAACTTAAACTAAGAAAAAGGTAGTATTATTCCAATTATTAATATGAGTTCTGAAATATATTTTAATAATTTATAAATTGTTTATTTAAGAGTTGCAAGAAAGGAGACAAAGATTTGGTGCTTTCATTATGATAGTGAGTGGTTTTAAGATGTATTTATTATAAATTTATATTGAAAGCTGATATTTATTGGATAATATTTATGCGTGAATAATTTTACACAGCACGTGGTCGTAGATAATGATACAAATAAATATTATTTCAACATTACTTTCTAGTTTCACGGCAGAACAAGATATGTCTAATACATATGGCGTAAAATGATTGATTTTGCCAAGTTTATATTCTATGTTTTATTATGGCAAAATGTTTAATATGGGAAAACAATTTTTCCTTTAGCAAAAATGGCCTATTAATTTTAAACAAAAATGCTTTAAATAAATGTTGTAGAGAATTAAGTTCTACATCTAAATCAATTATCACGTTTTCTTTTGCACGTTTCGTGACCTAAAATACTGAATTTAAACTTTTATAAAAGTTACTTCTTTATAGAGTTAGCCATGGTATTCAAATAAAATCTCAAATAAGTTTTATGATAGGTAAAATGTCATAAAATTTGTTTGACATTTTATTTCAATATCATGGCTAACACTACAAAGATATGTTTTAAAAAATTTTAAATTCAATATCTTAGGTTATCTTATCTCTTATATCTTATCTTGGGTCTCGTGGCCGCGTGCCTGAGTGTCTGGTCGCGAACCTGGGGGAACCGGGTTCGCTCCCGACAGACGCCAAATATTTCCAATTTTAAATGGCACAAAAGTGACCCCTGTGGCGCACTCTCCACACCAGCTATGAGTGCCCGTGAGGTGACGCCTGGTAAGCGCCCACACGGTAAAATATATCGTCATCATTACCGATGTCTACATATGTTGTAGATACTGGCACACCCAGAGATGGGTAATATGCCGTGATGATATATTATTAGGTTACGAAAAAGAAAATGTGATTATGATTTAGATGCAGAATTTAATTTCCTATAACATTTATTTGAAGCATTTTTGTCTAAAATTAATAGGTCACTTTTGGGCAATATAGTTCTCGGTGCTAGGTTACAGAATTTATTGCTGAAAAACAGACTTTAAAATAATTTAAATTCGATCTCCCGAAACAATTGATAAAGTGATATGTCTGTTTATGGCATGTAACCACATAAGTATTTATATTTAGTTGACTGCAAAAAAGATCTACATTATTTATTTACATATATCAATAAGTGTACGCATTAACCACATATCGATTATTATGCAGTATCATATATCACTTGTAACTGCTAAGGAATTTCTTCTTTCTTCTGGGTGGTATTGACATTGCGTACTCGGTCAACCGTTCAAGTTTTAATATTCAAGAGTTTCACTTCATATTGCAATATTACGGTCACTGTATACGTACTTTGTCAATGTCATGTACGACATTTGTAATCTAATTTAAATTATATTATTAAGTAATTGGAGATAAAAACTATCAAATGATATTTTAATGATATTTAACGTTAGAGAAATGGTTTAAAAAAGTGTTACATAACTCAAATGCAGCCAACACTACCTAGAAGAATGCACAATGAAAACGCAAAGGGACATATTTGTATGTTATTTAAGGTAACTAAACGCAAGGCCAGTGGCGTAGCCAGAAAAAAATCGAAAAGGGTGCATAATTCTTATTAATTTTATCTTATTACATAGCTCTACTATATCTTATACAAAGCAGTTGAATATTTATGTAATTTTAAAACACTTATATGTTGTGGGGTCCCGTGGCCGCGTGCCTGAGTGTCTGGTCGCGAACCTGGGGGAACCGGGTTCGATCCCGACTGACGCCAAATATTTCCAATTTTAAATGGCACAAAAGTGACCCCTGTGGTGCACTCTCCACGCCAGCCATGAGTGCCCGTGAGGTGACGCCTGGTAAGCGCCCACACGGTAAAATATATCGTCATCATTACCGATGTCTACATGTGTTGTAGATACTGGCACACCCAGAAATCACGTGATCTAAAACAGAATGTGACGTCAGAGTACATACATCTTCAGCGGTTCTAAGGTGTCAAGTGTATTGTCAAAGTTGTCAAACAAGTGTCAAATAAGAATCACGTCCAGAACTTTAAAGTAAAATATATTATCAATTTATATAATAAATTCAGTTTTTATATTTCTTATTTCGGTAGCAGTAAAACAATCGTTCTGATATAAATTCAGCCATCATCCAGCTATCGACCTTAGGTTCATTGTCTGATTTAGCTTGAGTGTAATTTGAATTAGCCATTATTACTTTATTATTCATTTACAAGAGCAATGTCAGCGTCAAATGTCAAATTAAAAGATTTTTTTTTAACATGTGACAAACTTTAGCCTACGTTTATTTATATAAATAATATGAATAAACGTAGGTGATGGAAAAACTATTTTCCTACTGGCTATTAATGATGTAATGTATGTGCTTCTACGTCACAGGAGTGGGCGGTAGTTTTTCAGGACGCCAATCTTTTTATTTAGTTATTTCCACAAATAACAACAAATTATTAAAATAAAAAGTATTACCAAGAAAATCATTCCATAAACTTTCATTTAAAACAGTTTTTGAAAAATGTGAAACAGGCTGATTTACATATATCAGTAATAAGAAATTGTAGTGCCTTGGTGAACATTTGTTTAATATTTGTCAAATAATTAAAAATTCAAATATTGTCTTCCAAAAATTAGAGGGGAGCATTTGACATATTTCAGTTTTTGAATTTCTCCATCTGGCTCTTTGAGAGCTCACAAGAAAGATTACTTAAAGCTTCTGTAGAAAGTGTATCATAAAAATTAAAATAATAGTATTTGTGAACAGGATATAGGGGCAATATCCTAATATGCAACAATACGAACAAATTTTAATATTAAAATTTTAAAAAATTCCTTTATTGTTTCAACTAATTATATATTGTTCAGGAAAGAAAATATTTTCCCATACTTACCTACAACATATTTTAATTTTTACTATGGAATCATTAAAATGTTATAGGATATTACTTAAGTCCATCGCACCTGTTAAAATTCGTAACTATCTGTTATTAATTGATCCAGTTGTTTAATGGTCATCATGAAAATTATTTCATCGTCGAAATATTAAGAATTTGGGTTAATAGTTTATGCTAATTTGTTGCACAAATATTACAGATACCAGAAATTTATCAAGATCATATTGGGTAATTTAAATGAATCATTGATTACTTTATTTCGCAATCATTAGAATCATTACGATTAACTATTTTGTAATAGGTATTAATTTTGGTGTATTTTTTTCAGATTACAGAAGGCCTAGAAATGGATCCAGTAGCAAATTGGTCTACTGCATTGGTAAGTGCAACAAAATTATATTATATTTTTTAGAATAAAAAATATTTATTATGTACTAAGTTATACATTTTTGGTTGGTGTATATATATATTTTTTATTTTATAATTCAAGAAATAAAAATACCCTAAAGGGGTTTGGAACATAATATGTAATTCAAAATAAAAACGACTTAATAAATGTCCAAATTATGTCCTTTTAATTATTTTAATATAACTATCAAAATTGAGATAGTTCTAGATAAAAAATATTAAAATGATAGAAAAAGTTCCTTGACTGGATATATTGATGAGGTAATAAAAATTTCTGGATTGTAGTCACAAAATTTTATTTTAAATTCTCGGGTCGACCGGTTTCGAGCTCCACATCTCCTGAGGAAGGCTCATGTGGAGCTCGAAACCGGTCGACCCGAGAATTTAAAATAAAATTTTGTTACTGTAATCCAGAAATTTTTATTGCCTCAAAAAATATTAAATTTTGTAAAGTCTTTAGCTAGTAGACACTTCAAGATGGAGGGGCAAAGATGAAAGCAAATGAATATTAAGCTAATAAAAAACTTTTGTTCTTTATGGCAAATAGTGCTTCTTATACAAATTATTATTGTTATTATTCTTTGTAAGTGTGATAAATTTTTGTTGCTGAGCGTTCACTCATCCAACACATTGCTGCTCTAACCACAATTCCATACTTGTTATACAAATAAGAAATGTATTATTTAAAATATTTTATTATTTATTTCTTATTATAGTTCACAACAATATATACAAAAAATTGTACGAATAATAATGAGTAAAATGATACAAAATCAACATAGGATACTAGGAGTAATTCTTAATGATAGATTCCATGGCTGAGTGCGGGGGATGCGTAACTAGCTAGAGCGGGTTGAGCGTAGCTGGCGATGGCAGGTTGAGCATAGCTGGCATATGCAGGTTGAGCATGCGCGTAACTGGCAATGGCTGGCTGAGCGTAGCTCAAGGGAGCAGCATGAGCAACAGTTGCCACTTTGGCAACAGCCACGGGGTGTTGAGCGGGTTCGCGTTGAACCACAGCATTGAATCCATTATGGGGATCAGCAGTGTAGTGCACGATTCTCCTGCTGCCATCGGGTTCCACAAGGGAGTAGCTTCCCTGAACATTGTCTCCTTCACGGACTTCTTGCTGCTGGTGATTATCCCCGGTGTGGGGGTCGTTGACTCCGTATTCGTACTGGTAGTGGGCTGGGGCGGAGGGCTCAACTACCACCTGCTTGGCGATGGCTAGTGGGGCAGCATGGGCGACCGCGAGTCTGGGGGCGGCGTAGCTGGCGTAGGCGGGGGCGGCGTAACTGGCAACGGGGGACGCGTAGCTGGCAACCGGGGAAGCGTAGCTGATGGAAGGAGCTGCGTGGGCTACAGCTAAGGGTTGGGCGGCGTAGGCTAAGGGGGAGCCATGAGAGACGGTTTGTTGGGAGATGGAGGCGTGGGAAGTGGCGGCGGGGGAGGCGTAGGCTACGGGAGAGTGGCCGATGTCTACGAGACCGGCGCGGGCTACTGCCAGCGCGCACGCTAACACTAGGAACTAAAAAGAAAATACACAGAATTAGTTACAACATTCTCAATTTTAACCAAATATATCATCACGGATTATTTCTTATTTTTCAATGTACCAATCTGCTTTTATTCGTAGATTTCAGTAATGATTCTTCAAGCTATCTTTAGCAAAATTCATTATTATTCAACTTAAAATAGTGAGCAAAGTAGCATGTTGAATCACAAGTAAATAACTCTCTTCACAAGTGAGCAAAATACACAAGCCCTTAATAATCTACGTCAGGAGTCATAAATTTTGATGGAGTTACAAATTGTACAATAAATATCTACCATTCTACATGAAGGAACAATAATTTTGTGAAGTTAACTTTACATTAAATTCAGTTATAATGTTATAAACACATGTACTGTTGTTTCATTAATAAAAAAAGTACAATGTTTCGTTTTTTAGACAAATCATATTTCAAGATTGTGGACAAAATCATGTTGAGCTCAAGTGAGCATGTCTTTTTCTCACTTGTCCAGTTGGCGCACTCGCTCCCGCTCGACCGGATGCGTGAGAAAAAGATATACTTTGCTCACTTGTACTATTGTACCTATTGAAGTTCGTATTTCAAACTTGGGCCATCTGAACTACAACCGGTTACGTATTAACAGAGCAACACAATATATGTGGATTATAACTTATAGATACTATTATTATTTTAACAATATTTAATAGCGGACACCGATCCAAACATTAACCATTTTTCTTCAACTTTACTATTTACAAAAATCGTTATTTTTTCCAAAAAAAAATCAAAGCTCTCATCTTTCCCGTCGTTCATATTCATAAGACAAATTTCTCATTTTAATTTAAATTTACAAAAAATGTTCAATCACCAATTCAGTAATATTAAACAAATTTGTCTTTCGTTGTGGTATATTTTCTAGGGTTGTTGTAATATGTCTAACTCACTTTGAATGCCATGTTGCTGTGTGTATGTTGGACTGCTGTGTTGAATATGCTTAGTGAGAAGACAACCGGAGTTTATATAGTGAAGCGGCGAGGCGCGGCAGTCCCACCTTTCACCCAGAGCACAGGGCTCTTGCCTAATGTACATCTCAAGTTCAATAGTTACCCAATATCATAACATACGGCTAACACTACCTGAACATGTACCAAAATCAAATTTTATAATTATGCAAAGGTAGATGCAATTTTGGTAAGAAGTAACAGATATGTAGAGATATAAATATTTATAATGCAAGCATTTAAATATAAAAAGGTTTAAGTGACATTTTCGGGTTCGATCCCGACTGACGCCAATTTTAAATGGCACAAAAGTGACCCCTGTGGTGCACTCTCCACGCCAGCTATGAGTGCCCGTGAGGTGACGCCTGGTAAGCGCCCACACGGTAAAATATATCGTCATCATTACCGATGTCTACATGTGTTGTAGATACTGGCACACCCAGAAATGGGTAATATGCCGTGATGATATATTTATTTATTTTATTTAAGTAATTCTTGTGGCTGTGTTCCATTCAATTGGACAATCGGAAGTAGTTGTTTCTTAAAAAAATATTCTAAATATTATTTTTTGGAAATTTATGTTTTTACAAATATTGAAGAATATAAAATTCTCTTTCCAATACATTGAACAGTGTTATTATATTTTCTATAGATTTAGAGATAGAGAATTATAAAATATATAAAATAATCCATTGTATAATTAAAAAAAAAGCTCTCAACAGGATTAAATCCCAATTACTATGACTAGGTTCACACACACAAACATCCATGCCTTAATGAGATTCGAACCCAGAACCCCGAACACACTCATGACTAACAGGCCTATTCTACTACGTTATGGTTCGTTACTAGGCGAAAAGTCGTTATGATAACGATTTTTGCCAAAACCCTATTCTGTTAATTTATTTATCGTTACGAATCGTTACATGTCGTTATTTCACATCGTTTAATAACGACAAGTTCACATGCATCGTTGAAGTCGTAAAGTGAGACATATTTTAAGAACAAAAGTAAAAATGGCTGAAGAAGATATTTTGTTAATTGTAGCTGAGAAAGAGATTCTGCAAAGATGTATTAGACATTTTATTTATATTTCAGAAATACATATATTTAAAAATTTAAATTTAGATAATATTTGGTGGATGAAGGACTCCAAGCTGTTTTGCATGTTGATAAGGGTAGAAAAAAGAAAAATCCAAGGTTTTTTCTACCCTTAGATAATACTATTTAATATATTGATATATAATATAATATAGAATATAGATGCACTATCTATGTATTTAAAAATTATATATTTGTATAGGGATGTCAGAGTATATATAATCGTACACTGCGTGATACATCAGATCCTTTTACCCGGTCCCACCGAATTTAAATGACTTGTAAGTCTTCTCCATATATCTTCCAATTCTTCAGTGGACAATTTATTAATTCTTAATGAACTGTTATTTTCCAGTTCTTCAACATATATTTCATACTGTCTTTGAGTTGTCCTCGAAGCCCTTTTCTTTATATCCATTGTCAAATTCAATTAAATAAACAAACAATGAATCGATATGTCAAATTTAAATTGAAAAACATATAAAAATTTATTCTGTCAAAATATACATGAAGTTACATATTATCGTTATAATCCTGATAACGATAATTTATAACGATATGATTAGTAGAATAGGGTTTTGGCATTTGTCGTTATTAAAGTCGTTTAACCAAATGCTTAGCGACAGTCGTTCAGTAACATCGTTATACATTTTTTTAGTAGAATAGGCTTGTTAGGGCCGGTTTTTCAATATCAGGTTAAAATTTTAACTATAAGAGTTAAATAATCAATATTGAACCGAAATCAACTGTCAAATGACAGGTTTATCATTGCTGTCAACAAAACGATGCAATATTGTTTACTTAACTAGAAGTTAATATTTTAACCAGAGATTGAAAAACCGGCCCTAAGGGCCAGTTGTACAATCTCCGGTTAGAATTTTAACTGGAAGTTAAATAAACAATATTGAATCAGGTTATTGACAGCAATGATCAATTTGTCATTTGACAGCTCATTTCGTTTCAATTTTGTTTAAATATTTGTAATTGACATAAATATCAATGTCAAAAATCCAGAGACATTACTGAAAACTTTTTCTGAGAAATACATTTAATATTTCTTATTTTATCATTAATTAAATATTTAAAATTATAGATATAGCTGCCGTCTTTGAATGCGAAAAACCTAAAATTCGTATTTGGATAAGTCGAGACGTAATAGTAATTATAATACGCTATTGTTATAACGAGGAAAATACTCCCACAACATATAAAATTGATATGATTTATTTATACGCCAAAGTATGTACAGTATCAATGTCAACTAAACTCACGCTTTCTATACATATATTTCATCATAAACCCTTCAGAAATACCATCAACCTCGTTTTGATCACGGAAAAAATATTTTAAATTCATGTGTAAATTTTGCACCATCTGCTAAAAATTCGGGAAAACAAGCTTATTTTTATATAATTTATTAATTTAAATCATCATTCTAGTTTTTATTACAAACTTTTAAAAGTTGATGCTGTACTGTTAACATGTTGCAAATTTAATTAACTGTAAAACATTTTTAGTAAATTATAATTTAATTCAAATATTTTCTTAATGACTATATCATCTTTAGTAGTTCATTTTATTAATAATCTCCATAATTTATTATTCAATAAAAAAAACTGATAGATTTATTTATGTTACTTCTTCCTACAAGGTTTCTGAAGATTATAATCAATAATCGTATTACGCAGACATGACGAAGTGTAGAAAATGTGTCTTCAGGCGATGTCGATAGACAGTAACTAGGTAGCCTGTCAAAAGGTTTAGAATCTAGATTATTATTTAGTTTATATAACTTGTATTTAAATGCAGCTAGGTTCAAATAGACAAGTTTAACAAAGACACAGCACTGGTCTTGCGAATATTATGAACTACTTATTATTGTAATACGTTTTCAAGACATTTAAATATTATATAATTTGTAAAAGACATAACCGGTTGTTGTTCTGGTGGTCCTGATTTGAATCTGATCAACGACAAATTTGATAATTATTTACATTTTCCATATATGTATGTATCAAAAATACGATACCTGTGGTGGCCTCTCCCCGACAGAAGAAGATCAATAAGAGCACTGTTTTTCGCGCTTTTTGTTTTCTAGGGGTGGTATGACTATTTTCAAAACTTTTAAGTCGCATTTTTAAAATCTAATAGAATTATGAAGTCAGCAAAAATAGTATACAAAACAAGTTATATAAGGCCTGTTATCGCACGAGTCCTTGTTTGGGAAACGAGCCACTTGGCGGCGAGTTCTACAAAGGATGAGTGATCATTATTCAACTCAAAAGTCAAGTTGGCAAAACTGATCTTAAAATGTAATTTTAAGGGGAAAAGATAATAAAGAAGGGAACAGATTATTGCCATTCACCGTTTTCTAATTTAGTTCCATTTCAAAAATTAGATTCAAGAAGAAAAGCTTTGATTTCTTTAGATCATATTTTTGACAATATCTCGTGTCAAATTGACATTTAATTAAATACTTTTAAATTGACATACGTTTCTTTGTTCATCGCATTCTCCGAGTTACGTGTTCTTTAACAAACTGTATTATCAATCGATCCATAATACCTTTTATAATATTCAAACTAAATTATTTAATCTAGTTGGCTTTTAATTTTCATAAAAAAGCCTTGGTGCTTTGAGTCATCAATATCGTCATTATCAATATCTGCAAATAAAAGTCTAATGAAATACTCAACATTGTATAAATGATGAATTTATTTATAAGAACTATTAAACTACATAGAAATTAAAGGTTTGAATTGTTAGAAAAATATTAATTATGTGATAATGGTATTGCATATCTCGGAAGTATATTTTTGTTAATAGTTTGAAAAATATTGAAATACTAAAGGTAAATATGTAGGTGATAAAATATTAGAACATTTTTAAAATCCTTGAAAGCATCTTAAAATTAGAAGACTATAAAAAAATTGATTTAATACACATTTTAAATTATTGATTTCATTAATAATTCATGTAGCGTCATTGAAAGTCTTCCTTTAAACAAGATTCTTTACAGTATAAAGTAGTTGAAAAAGTAATATTATCCTATCCTGCAGTTCCTGAATCGTGACCCAGTTAGAGTTACGAAATCGCTCACGTCACATTACAAGAATTAGCTGCTTGAATGATATCAGATCATAGTTTTCAAATTAATCAATTATTACGGATTTGTTTTTGTGTTTATGTATAGATTTGAATAATAAGTTTATCTGTTTGACTCATTGCGAAATATACATATTAATATTTTGAAATGTTATATGCCATTCTATTATGTTTAAGTAGATTTAAGGATATTAACCTGATTTCATAAAACAATATTATTTTGGATCATTTGGTATATTATAAATATATAATGAATCATTTAAATTTGAAGGGATCTAAGTGTTATTTTTAGTTTTTATAGTTGCGGTCATAATCCAATATGGTAGGTCGCTCTGGTGATTTCGGTGTAAACCAGAAATGGCACTTTACTTAAAGCTCTTAATGGTTTTTCTTCAAAAAATATTTTCTACAGATATACATTAATACTTTTTCTATATATTTTACAGATAAATTAAAAAAATTATCTTTATTATAAAAGCCGAAGTCTAAGATAAACACAATTCCTTTGTCACGCAGTTCATATATCAAATGTATGTAACTGACAGGTAAATGCCAATGTCAAAAAACTAATCACTTCAAACTAATAATAGTGAAATTTAAAAAAAAAAATAGTAAATAAAGCAGTAGGAATATGCAATGGAGCATAATACAGTTTGCAGTATTAGTAAATATGTAGGTATGTATTTAAATTAATAAAAATTAAATAGCGGGAGGTTTTGTGTTGGCCACTTCAGATTTTTTTCTTTAGAATCAAATATTTATATCTTTTAACTATTTTGTTTAATGTATTTCTTTACACAACTCTATTATCAAATGAATCCGTATTTGGTATTTCATTCTAACTTCGTCTGTAATTTATTACAATTGTTCAATTTCTGAAACTATGGGCTTTGCTTATAGAACTTTAACGTTTTCATATAAAAAATCTTTATAATATTTTTTTGATTTTTTTATAAAATTTATAAATGTTTCACGTATTTAAGATAACAAATATCAATTTTGAAACATACTATCAAAATTATAAGAAAATTTTAGCAAGAAGTAATGTTTTCTATAAAAATTTAAAATTAACAAATAAATTAGGTAATTATCATGGTTTGTCTAATGAGAATGACGATATATCTGTACCATTGAAGGTTTTTTATTACTTGATGTCAGATCACGAGCTTTCAAAGCTGTCTAGGAGAGAACACCACACACAAATAATAAAAGCTCAAAAGTACTCCTATTAATTTTGGATATGCTAATTAATTTCCACTACTAGCTCTTTATAGTTAATAAAGAGTTAAAAAAGAATACAAACAAATGCTCTAGGCAAGATTATTGGTAGCGTGTGAAATGCCGAACAAAAAATGAAAATCTGACATTGACTTGTACCAATTCCATTTGCGCAATGCATCTAATTTATTATTTCCATGGCAATTAACGAATTTCGTACAATATTAAGGCTCTAATATACATCCTGCAATATAAATTGAAATATAATAGCTGACTTTTAACATTTAATAATAACATTACATGAAAATTAAACAGAATTCATATTTTAATTTGATCTGTTTATAGATTGACCTTTGCAGATGATTTATTTTAGTGTTGAAGTACACGAGGTTTGATCCAAAAATAACGGAAACTTTCAAAAAGAAATATTTTATTTATCAATATTAATATTGTACCCTTCAAAGTATTCCGCATTAGATATAATGCTTTCCAATCTGCAAAACTCTTAGAATTATTTGAATACATCAGCTGTTTCCAAGATTATAGCAAAGCTGGCTGATTTATGAGAGTTAATCTATTTATAATTCTTTAGTTCTATATCTATTGAATGTGTAGGATAATATATAATCAAACCGTATAGAGAATAAGATATTCTTTCATATTGATAATCACATAAAATGTCGAAAAATGATATTTAACTGCGTTTTTTCAAGAAATACTGTTAAGAACTTCAAATAAGTGATATTCCGGTTTACCAGTTATAACCAAAATCTAATAAGCTTTTCATATGGATGTAAAGAAGAGGAATATGAAAAAATCATAATTTTTTTAGAATTGTAGTATTGGAGTTATAGTTGGAGAAAAATTTGTAACACTCGGACACACACACACACTCACGCACACACAAACAGACAGACAAACATACAGACATCATCGTAAAACTAGTAAATTCGTATAGTAGGGACCCTAAAATGTCAGCTCTTCATTTGGATGTATAGAAGAGGAATACGAAAGAATTATAATTTGTAGGATTGTAGTATAGGAGTTATCGTCGTTGAAATTTTTGTCACACTCAGGCAAAGACACACAAACACACACACATACACTCACACACACACATACACTCACACACACACACACACACACACACACAAACACACACACACACACACACAGACACCTCCGTAAAACTAGTAAAATTGTATTCTAGGGACTATAAAACGTACTTATTCATTAAAAACTCACAACCGAATTTTTTGACCAAATACAATACAAAATTTTCGTTATTTTATAAGCCAATCCTATATAAGATCACGTACTACAAAAATTGTAAGGGAATGTTAACATTTTTGACACTTAGACTCCGTTGAACATATGTACGAAACACTTATAAATTTATTGCATCGCTTAGTGTGATAAATGTTGTATATGTGATATGTTCTACATTTCTAAATTTTTGCTAAAATAATTACTATATCTAATGCCATTTCACATTGTCCCAAATGTCACTATTATAATTATTATTGTCCTTCTTATATTTAGAGCTGTTTTAAGGCCAACTTTAATCCGGGGTACTGATGTGAGTAAATCTTTTCGTCCTTGTATATGTATCAGGTCCGTTTTTATAAAGCAAATCTTGAATTATGTGCTACTTACAAGTAATGCCAACTGTAAGACGTTCAACAATGTTGTATCATTGATTCTTGCACTCGTTACTCATAAAATAAGGTGGAGTTAAGAAGTAAAATAGTGAGGAGTTTATGTAAGATGATATAAATTAATATTAAATCGGCACCGCTTAGATGTTTGATAATTATATCTGAAGCAATTTTAATTAATTGATATACGGGAGAAATTTTATGATAGCTTCTTTACATTTCTGCTTATTATAAAACCTTTATTATATAGTATATCGTTAAATAAATAGCAGCTACTCCAAGAGTACATTTAAATTTCCCGCGGTCCGCTAAAAAATATGGGTACATCTCACAATAAAGGAAAAAGCAATAAAAAATTACCGCGTGCCTGAGTGTCTGGTCGCGAACCTGGGGGAACCGGGTTCGATCCCGACTGACGCCAATTTTAAATGGCACAAAAGTGACCCCTTTGGTGCACTCTCCACGCCAGCAATGAGTGCCCGTGAGGTAACGCCTGGTAAGCGCCCACACGGTAAAATATATCGTCATTACCGATATCTACATGTGTTATAGATACTGGCACACCCAGAAATGGGTAATATGCCGTGATGATATATTTATTTATTTATTTAATAATTTATAATTTTGAAATAAATATGTATAGTTCAACAAAATAGAGCATTTAACTTCGAAAAAATATACGATGTTTTTTTGAGATTTTATAAATCGTAGTGCTTAATTAAAAATATATTGTAACCAGCACAGTACCTCTCGCCATTTTCCTATTAGGCTATATAAGTTTTGTATTTAACATTTCTGGTACACAAAAAAATTCTAGTTATATCTTTTATTAATTTTCATGTATCTAGATACTTCTTATGAAAACGCAGGTCTATATCTCTTTTAGTTTTAGAGATATTCAACCTCAAACATTTTCTCAAAATTACCTATTTCTGGGCTAGATCTCTACCTAGTTTTGAATTATTGACCCAAAAGTCAATATGCCCCATATTAAGGTTAAAAACTTCAAAATTTTCAAAAATATAATTTTCATGTATCTACTTCTTAATGCACTGATTCCAAATTTTGAAACCGCAGGTCGATATCTCTTTTCGTTCTCGAGATATTTAGATTCAAACTTTTGCTCAAAACTGCCCATTTTTGGGTTATTACCCAAAAATGGGTCGAGATATGAATTTGGCGACAACACCATTCGATTCTACGGGCAAAATTACATAAGTATACCAATTTTCAGAATTTTTGAACACCGCATACAATCTCTAAAGCAAAATAATTGAAAATGGCCAAAAATCGCAAAAATCTAAGCTGTACCCCTTAGGATTTTTTCAGATTTTGGCCGTTTTCGGGGGTTTTCAAACTTTTATTCATAAAAAATGAACCGGTTAGTCAAAAATTATGAAAATTGGTATACTTATATATTTTTATCCATAGAATCGAATGGTGGTGTCGCTAAATTCGTATCTTGACTCATTTTTGGGTTATTACCCAAAAATGGGCAATTTTATGCAAAACTTTAAATCTAAATATCTCGAGAACGAAAAGAGATATCGACCTGCGGTTTCAAAATTTGGAATCAGCGCACTGAGAAGTATCTAGACACATAAAAATTAGATTTTTGAAAATTTTAAAGTTTTTATCTGAATATGGGGTATATTGACTTTTGGGGCAATAATTCAAAACTAGGTAGAGATCTAGCCCAGAAATGGGTAATGTTGAGAAAATATTTGAGGTTGAATACTTCCAAAACTAAAAGAGATATCGACCTGCGTTTTATTTTAAGAAAAAATGGTAGCTATATATGTCTCCTAATCGTATTATCTGTACATTAGTTTTTGAACGTTTCGAAATATATTTCTTTCAAAATTTCCCTTTACTCTTCACCGGTTTCTCAGATTCTACGAGTATATTTTGTCAACCTATATCCTAAGGGTTTCACCTTGGTTCTCACATGAGTAATATACTAGCCAGCCAAAAACCAATAATGAATTCCGAATTAAAAATTATCCAGGTTACCCATACCATAAATATCGTTACGCAACACACACAAAAGAATAAGAACACCACCTGTAACGAACAATTTCGCATCTGCGAAACAACAACTTGAAAAATTCGACCTGTATCTTGTGTCTTGTCTTGGTTATTAATATTGTTAACTCTTGACAAATGTTGGTATTAATTTTAACGATTATAAGAGTCTTCATTCACTTTCTCTGCTCGAATTTGCATGATTTATAGGTTGGTAGAAGTGTATCGCGATCGAAAATACATCACCAATTACATGATTTGGTACGGTGTTAGTTCCTGCATACTCGTACATAGGAGGAGCAGGTTTCTGAGAAAGATACGCAGACGGAGATACGTAATAATTGTTTCTCAAACTTGATAAATGAGAAAAAAATAAGTCTACTAGTTTCTTATGTACTATTGATCTAATTTCTGGATAATGTTTTATGTTTTTATTTTATTAAAAATATGTTTGACATAACTGTTACTGATGAATTGAACATGTTTTTAAAAGAAACATGAATTTTTAACTTATTACATTTTAAAATTTATGTACTATTTACTATTATACCGGGTGTCTACTTGAAATCCGTAATATTCCCTATACAATGTTATTTTTTATTATAATATATTGAAATACTCAATAAAAGAAATTATTTTTGACCAAACAAAATCTAATCAACTCTTCATATGGATGTAAAGAAGAGGCATATAAAAGAATTACAATTCTTAAGATTATAGTACTGGAGTTATCGTAGGAGAATTTTTTGTCACACACAGACAAAGAAACAAACACACACATACACACATACACAACACACACACACCCAGAGAGAGAGAGAGAGAGAGAGAGAGAGAGAGAGACGCGCACAGATAGACATACAGATATCATCTTAAAATAGTAAATTCGTATAGTAGGGACCCTAATACGTGCTTATTCATTAAAAACTCCCCACCGAAGGTAAATATCTGTTGTGGCCAGCACAAGACCTCTCGCCATTTCCATATTAGGCTATATAAGTATTGTATTGCACTTCGCTTTCGAACCGTCGTTTTATAACAAAAAATTATAGAACTTTACCCAAATATTATTCTGTATTATATATAACGTATAATTCTAATTATAACTATTTTCCTAAATATGAGAGATTCTTCCATTACTTTAACCAGATTGGCGGTATTTCTGATGGATATATCCATTTTACCTACCTATAATTTCAAATATTTAATTAATAAAACAATAAGAAAGATTAAATATACTTCCCAGAAAAAGCTATCAGAATGTCACTAAAACTGTTGATTTTTGACACTGACATGTGTCATTTACAAACTATGTTATAAACATTGGAATTTGTCAACTGGTTTCCTTAGTGCCTTAGCCTCTGCGATTAGATTATTCTATATATTATAATGTCTTTATCTTTAAATCTGTACAAGATATAATAAAAATTTTAAGTGTATTAGATGAAGAATTTTATGTTCTTCAATATTTAATAACAAAAATTTCCAAAAAAATATATTTAGAAGAATTTTTCTAAGAAACTACTACTTCCGGTTGTTCAATTGTTACCAAAACCTTTTCAGCTCTTCCCAGGAATGTTAGATTGAGGAATCCATAGTTAAACTGTTCTTAAGTCTTATAGTTTTTGAGGAATCGGCCCTCCAACATCCTTAAATTGTGCTTATTCACTAAAATCTGGATATGCGAATTTTAACATGATTCCAATACCACTCTTAGCACATTACCAAATCATGTGAATATAACGGACGTTCTATTAATCTTTTCTCGCCAAAAACTGAAAAAATGTTCTCTGGTTAATTCATTTTTCAATCACAACGATACTTGCGTAGAGTTTTAGGAAATAATTTATTATAACATTTTCTTCTTTAAAATTTTACTTAAATTTCATGAAAAAAAAAAATAATAAAAATAATTGGTGCGGTGTAATGTAATGATTTAAAAAATCTTGAAATATTTCAGTCTAACCATATAAAATGGCTAAAATAGTCAAAATTTCGATACAAGTTATAATGATATATACATAGAATTTTTATAATTATAAAGTAATTATAATGTCAGGTTACTGCTATGTGTAACCTACATAAAATTGCAATATATTTCAAAAATTCCAGAGTTTTATTGCTTAGTTTAAACTTTAAACTAGTATAATTTCATAATTTTACCTTCTTACTAAATAACTTAAGTTCAAAGACATTTATCCACAATTTACAACTCTGTTACACCATGTTTTAATGTCACTTACATGGAGAAATTCATAACTACTTGTAACATTTCTTTTCATAGTTGACAGCTCCATACTCAAATTTTGATGGGTAATTGACACAATTAAACATTTCACTTTAATTAATGCTTCGAAACTAATAAATTTCTCTTTGATTGGTGAGAATTTTTGCAGTTTCCAAAATAGTAACCGTATTTTCATATTACGTAATAAATGAATATATTTTGCCAGAATTTAGATCGGAAATAAATAATACGTACCTATCGAAATTATTGGACTAATATATGGGGCATGGTGTAATAGTTAATAAGTGTTTAAAAAGTTTAACCTCTGGACATACGATAGAAATCTAGTTGTAACTTGTACTATTTATTAGTTAAATATATCACACCTTTTCTTAATTTGTCAAATACAAGATATATTTATGGTATATTGCCCAATTTTTTGCAAACATGTCTTGAGTTATATAGTTCCTTACATAACTTATTTTTCATGTTATAATTTTATAATCTGATCCACGCAAATATTTGCAATTAATGGTTATTTAAAATTCTATCTATCTAACTATAAAGAAAACAATTGAATGTAAAATAGTATTTGATTCAGTAGCTTCTGTCATTCTTACTTCATTTGTTATCTCCAAAACTATCTTCCTTGATTCTATTAAAATCAAATCTTCAACTTTTTTAATCGTTTTGACGTTACCGAAAAAGTGTTTCTAAGTTATACGAGTATAGATCGCTTCTCTGCCAGTTTTTGTACTTTGTTTTTGCTTTTGTCTCGTAATTTATTTGACATTTTTCCTGAAGAAGGCACCAGTTAATGGTGCCGAAAGTTGAAAATAATAAATTATTACAGAACAAATATTAAAAAAGTTGTATAAAATATTTAAGAAAACACTCGCCATGTTTCACAAGATTAAAACGTCTGAATCAAACTTTCGGCCATCAACAGACACCGTCCATGCTCAGCTGGTAACCATAGACGCGTTTCGCTCTTGTTAGAGCTCATCAGTATGGTATAACTGCTGTTTCTTTACATAGACAATTCCCAACTGAGCATGGTGAGAGATGTAAAGCTTCTCATAAAAGATAGTTGACTTAAGTCGGAATGTATTCACATGCAGAGCCATCTATCGAGGGATCGCCAAAATCCACTAGCAGCTATTTTTTTTTTCTAACATCTGTTAATAAAGAGTACGGCTGCGGTATTTTGCTCCCGATAAAGCGTCTCTGAGTTATACAGATCACTTCTCTGTCAGTTTTTGGGGCGGTTTTTCCTCTGGCAAAGGAGAGTTTTTTCCTGAGAAGATGCATGTTCGCCGTCCAAGTTATTACCGGGCATGCATATATTGTCTAGAAAATTGTATACATAAAAAGGCAACATTTACGAACTTTTCTTGTTACCTTGGTTACTTGTTGTTTTTGTTATTTCACATATTTATGTCAATTTCCCCTGAAGAAGGCACCAGTTTATGGTGCCGAAACGTTGGGTTTTAATAATAAATAAATAAATAAATAAATACAGAACTTAAACTAAAAAATCTGATGTGGCCAACACATGACCTCCCGCCAATTCCATGTTTAAAATAGCAGTGCGCTTTAAGTAAAGTATCATTACCGGTTAATCTTTTGTAAATAAAATCTAATTTGTTGTCCAATAAATTGAAAAGTTTGTAATACGAAATTTTGGATTGTGTTATTGTTTTTCCTCAAAAATTTGTTAGAGCTCCAAATTAAGTACTACAACCGATTTATCATATATGGTTAAAATCTAATATGTTGTTTCAAATTATATACGAGTTTTAAATACCAAATTTGAGAAGTTTTGGATCATATTTTAATAGGCTTTAAGGAAAAATCGTCACACACGTACATTCTTATAAAAATCAGCATCATCTTCTAGGTGCTCTAAAACGCAATCTTTGTAAATTCTTCGCCTTACATAATTCATTTCGTAAATGTGTAGTTGTAAATTAATATTAATTTATAGTGCTGCAAAAATAGCAATTAGCAAATTTAAATCAGATCATCCTGTTCATCTAACATTTATGTATGATGGGAAATATACTATTTTTACAAACCTTAATAAAATAATTTACTGTTATATTCTCATTAACACGGTTTCATTATTAATTTTAATAATTGCTGCCTGTCAGTGACATTTGTTTAAATATGTCAAACCTGTCATTAAAATTATGATTTTGTTTGACGCATAGGCTAGGTGATACATAGAAATAAATTATATTATATATTCATATTTAAAGATTTAGAGTTATTTACTAAATGTTATTATCGTACAATTGAAGATTATACCATTATATTCCATTTTAATTAGTAAAAGTTGCTAAAAAATTATATTCAATGAATTTTTTACAAGAAAAACTGTTAAAAGCTTGTATAAATGATACTTCCGGTTATCCGATATACACTAAAAACTAATGAGCTCTTCCCATATTAGTATAGAATGGGTATACAAAATTTCAAATTTTTCTGATTGATAGTATTTGAGTAATCGTGTCCACATGATCCACACACACAGACACACAGACACACACACATACATACCGACAGACATCATTGTAAAAATGTTAAAATCGGATTCTGGGGACATCAAAACGTGCTTATTATATAAAATCTCTATATGCTATTTTTAGCACGATCCCTATACCTCCCTTACCTAGGGTAGCGGGAGGTAAAAAGGTAGTATTATTCCAATTATTAGATTTTACAGGTTATTAAATATACATGTAAACTAAAATTTGATTAGTGATTTAGGTGTAGAATTTAATTCTCTACAACATTTGTTTGAAACATTTTTCTTATATTAAATGGGAAGTTTTGCTCAAAGCAAAATTGATTTCCGAAGTTAAACGTCTATTGCTCGCTTAATTAACACCTGAATATTCTCATGTGATCTATAAAAGATGAACACAGTTAATAACTGGATGACAACTACATATAACATTATACTTTGCTAAAATATATTTTCTTCGCCAATTGCAATGTGACTTGAATATATTGTGATCTACTTTCTCAGTTTGTTGTGTCTCCTGGTTACGTAACCGCACCTAAAGCGTATCAAGTGCGTCATTCACACGACGACGAAGAGCGTTAAATATGCGACCCGATATTCTGTTGCAATGCACGTAAACTTGATACAAATATTCACCCAAAAGGTTAAAATCAAGACTGACCTTTAAGATGCAAACCAGTATTTTGGTATTTTAAAGTGATATTACGATGTAATGTAGAGTAATTATGGTTATTTGTATAACAAAATTATAGGAAGAATGGAGAAAATTGTTTGATTTTTCTGGTACGGTGTTATGCAAACATAAGTGTAATTGTTTATTAAAAAATCTAATGTGCTCAACACAATACACACCTATAAATATTTACTAATCCTGCAAACTATATTTACAGGCCTATTCTGTAAAACATGCGCTTAACGAATCGTTATCATAACGATAATCGTTGTTATGAAAATCGTTATTTGTATTTTACGAAAATCGTTATTTTTGTATTCTGTAAGATCGATCGTTGAATTTAATTGAAAACGAAATCGTTATAATTTTTTTGCGATTGGTACTCTTGTTTACTCAATTCACTATTAAAACTGACATTTAAATTTCATTTTGAAAATTGTTGGTGAAGATTTATATTATTTCATTTTTTTAATGGCTATTTATTATTATTCTCTATTATATTAGATATGGATAAGTAAACGAGGGCCTCAAGAACTACAGAAGAACAATATGCTATTATGTAGACTTTCTTGCAAGTAATGTCGCTCTGAGAACAAATAAATATTATCCAGAGAATCCAAATCAGATTGAAGAAGCATATGCTGAATTGGCTAGGGGATTAAATGCACTCAGTAAAATAAAGCATATGTAAAAGTATGATTAATATAGAGCACTTTTAGGAGATTTGGTATAGCAGTTATCATTATATTTGCTTCTAGGAATGGCAACAGTTCAGTAAAGTCTCTTGCGGCGACTCGTGATAATCTAAATAATTTTCGAAATTTTCCTGTGGGATAATAAAAGGATCACTTTTATCTCTTAAAGCCCTATGAATTTTTCGAAGATTATTCCTGTTAAATATATATAGCAAAATTGGAATATAATCTGACATATATATATAGGTAATTACCTTTCATTATTTTCTTCGAAAAAGTGAAGAAATAATAATAATTCGGGATCACCATTCATTATAATGGCAATGAATATTTCAAAAATATTGAAATGTGATTGAAATGCAACAAATCGTTAACATAACGATCAGTTTTTTCTTGTCGTTAAAAAATAACGATTTTACAAAAATCGTTATCATCTTGTCGTTATGAACAATTGATTTTTTGCTTACAGAATACCACTTTAACGATTATCGTTATTTTAACGATATAACGATTCGATATGTCATAACGATCGCTTACAGAATAGCCCTGTAAGTCCCTTTGCATATATCTATTGCTTTATATGATCCATTTTTGTTAAACTAACATTTGACACTTTGATAACACGTGCTTATTCACAACGTTTGATTTATAAATAAATAAATATATCATCACGGCATATTACCCATTTCTGAGAGTGCCACAATTTGCTTTATCGCAGATATCGGTATTCGGTAATGATAATGACATATTTACTATGCGGGCGCTTACTAGGCGTCACCTCACGGGCACCCATTGCTGGCGTGGAGAGTGCACCACAAGGATCACTGTAGTGCCATTTAAAATTCGAAATATTTGGCATCGATCGGGATCGAACCCGGTTCCCTAGGTTATAGAGCAGCAAACTTAAATCGAATCATCCCGTGCATCTAATCTTTATTTTTGATGGAAAATATATTATTTTTACAAACCTTAATTTCATTAGAATCAATACAATCTCCTTAACACGGTTTCATTATTAATTTTAAAGTAATTGCTTCCTGACAGTGATAATTTGTTTAAATATATCAAAATTGTTATTAAAATATTATGTTTTTGTTTGGCGCATAGGCAAGATGAAGTACAAAAATAAATTATTTTATAATTTTATATTTAAAGTTATTTACTAAATACTATTAAAGTAGAATTAAACATTGTACAATTATATTCAATTTTTATTAGTAAAAGTTGCTGAAAAATTATATGCAACGAATTTTTTACAAGGAAAACTGTTTGTATAAGTGATACTTTCGGTTATCCGATATACACTAAAAACTAATGAGCTCTTCCCACATTAGTATAGAATGGGTATACAAAATTTCAAAATTTTCTGATTGATAGTATTTGAGTAATCGTGTCCACACGATTTACACACACACATACACACTCACTCACATACATACCCATAGAGAAAATATTAAATTTGAATTCTAGGGATCTTAAAACGTGATATTTTACTAAAATCTCGATATGCGACTTTTAGCAGGACCCCTATACCTCCCTTACCTAGGGTAGCGGGAGGTAAAATTATTTTTTAAAATTAAATTAAAACTTTTTTGTGTTAAGTCAGTAACATAAATATTAAATATAAGAAAGAACTAGTTTGTTCGTCATAAAATAGATTAACAAATTTGCTAAAGAATGTACTCGTACATGTAAAATGTTTATAGATAGTTTTTCAAAACCAATTATTGTGCTTTTTGATTCGTTGACATGTTTATTTAACTATGTCTGTAATTCTCTTGAAAATTGTGTAATCGTCACCCAAAAACATCGCACAATACTCCCATTAATTTAAAATACAGAACAAGCGTATTTCATCATCTGTATGGCAAATTTGAAGCACGCTTTTTACAAGATTTTAACATAACAAAAACAAGTTCACCCAAAAGTAATACTTAAAAGCTGTCTGTGGTTCCAATGAGTATAATGGCCGACTTATATTAGTCATGCTGCAATGAATTCACAATATGTAAGACAGATAATGGTCTCTGGCCTCCCAAATTTAACACACTTATTGCAAGAGTAATTTTATGGAAATTCCGTGATTTTCAGCTAAAATTACCCTTTGAACCAACAGAATACAACAGTATAGTTTAGTTAATAATTCTAATAAATGTCTTTGTGTCATTCGTAGTATATCATTTGCTGAATCAGTATTGAACACAGCTGTTGACATCTTATTTAAATTGAATTAATGGCCTCATACATTATTTATACACAAATTACTTTACGGACTAAGGTACGTTGAATTGAAATACTACATTATTAACATAAATTTAAGGTAACAAAAAAATGGAGATGAATGAATCATAAATATTTTTATCTCTACTACAGAATGTTTCAAACGTGATGCTTGGGCTGCGTTCCAAAACCTACTCCAAGTCGTTCCAAAATTCATAACCTTACTATCTGAGTTTACTCTTAAACTGTTCCAAAACAATTAGATAAATAAATAAATAAATTATATTATAAATATTAAACATTTCTGGGTGTGCCAGTATCTACAACACATGTAGACATCGGTAATGATGACGATATATTTAGCCGTGTGGGCGCTTTCCAGGCGTCACCTCACGGGCGCTCATAGCTGGCGTGGAAAGTGCAGCACAGGTCGGGATCGAACCTGGTTCTCCCAGGGACAATTAGCGTTAACTCTAAAGTGATACTCTACTTATACTACAATGGAGGAGGGTAAGGAAATTATTCCACAATATTTTTATGAGGTCCCGTGGCCTCGTGCCTGAGTTTCTGGTCGCGAACCAAATATTTCCAATTTTAAATGGCACAAAAGTGACACCTGTGGTGCACTCTCCACACCAGCTATGAGTGCCCGTGAGGTGACGCCTGGTAAGCGCCCACACGGTAAAATATCATTACCGATGTCTACATGTGTTGTAGATACCGGCACACCCAGAAATGGGTCATATGCCGTGATGATACATTTATTTATTTATAATATTTTCAAACATAGATGCTCACTGTTCTCATCATATGAAAGTAATTTGTCTTCTTGAGGAAAAAAACATGATTTTGGTTGAAAATAAATATAAGTAAAGACAATGACCCGTATATTACACGAGCACACTTTTACATTAAAAGCGCTTTTATGGGGTGTACTTTTACATTATATTTTGATAAAGGCGCTTTTATTATAAAAGTGTGCGCGTATCACGAATTAACGGGTCATTGACATTAATGTTTGTTTCAAAAATCCAGAGACATTACTGAAGACTTTTTCTGGAAAGTACATTTAATATTTTCTTATTTTATCATTAATTAAATATTTAATATTATAGATATAGTTGCCGCACATTAAATTAACACTGTTCTTGAATGCGGGAAACCTAAAATTCGTACTTGGACAAGTCGAGATGTAATAGTAATTATAATATGCTATTGTTATAACGAGGAAAAAACTCCGTCAACATCTAAAATTGGTATAAAATGAAAGTATGTACAGTATCAGTGTCAACTAAACACGCGCTTTCTATACATATATTTCATTATATATCCTTCAGAAATACCTCCAATCTCGTCAATGAATTGGAAGAATCCTGAACGTTTAGAAGAGTAGGAGGAAAATTGTTCACAGAATGAAATGAAGAATAAAGAATAGATGTAATTAGATTTTTCT
Source organism: Ophonus ardosiacus (assembly GCA_943142095.1). NCBI lineage: Eukaryota > Metazoa > Arthropoda > Insecta > Coleoptera > Carabidae > Ophonus > Ophonus ardosiacus. The sequence continues at coordinate 48,455,270 of OW964832.1, forward strand.
TTTGAAGAACCAGAAATGTTAAATACAATACTTATATAGCCTAATATGAAAATGGCGAGAGGTATTGTACTGGCCACAACAGATTTTTTTTTAACTATAGTAGTACCTGTCACACAGTTTTAAAGTTTAGTTTTAGTATAAATAACATATGCCCTCATTTATTACTATGGTGGAGGAGCCACATTTTAGTACCTACATTAGATTTTTCTTTTGAAGTATTAAATTTTTCTCGTCGTTCTAGTCGTCCAAGTACTGCATATAAATATAAACTCAATAGTGTTGGGGAATGTTTAGCAAAAATTGCATCTCTTATGATCTAATTTCTGCCTTTGTCGGCTCGGGAAAGTTCGAATGTTGACGATGCTCTCGATCCGTGAGGCGTAGTCCTTTCACCGGACTGTAACTCAGTAACTCACGCATGGTCCACGCCACACGTGTGCACGCATTCACTCGGCCACGCACAATTCAAGGCCGACTGTGATACACCGAACACTTTCGATTTCATTTACAGAAACTTGTAGAGGTACATAGCAGATTTCCGCTAGATATGAATATAGTAACATAGGTCCGACCTCAGGGAAAATTAATTTAAACTAACAAGAATTTTTGACAAGGTTGTGTAGTATCAGTTTTGAATTTTTTGTTATAATGTTTCACAATTTAAAAAGTAATTAATATTTAAAATATCCTAAATATACCTCTATAGATCTATTATATGTAGCAATGCTTATTATATAACAATTTTATATGTATCAATAATAATAATAATAGATCATTCACTTAATAATGATTAATGATTTGAATTAAACTCTATATCGATATATAAAAATTATTCAAGCTAAACGAAATACAAAACAATATACAGGGTGTTATGTAAGTAAATGTACAACGTTTAACCCTTGGTAGAACTGACCCCATGCATAGATAGTAAATCTGACAATAATTTATGTTTAACGTGCTTTCTACAAGAACTGGAGGCCTGTAAATTTTACTAATCACGTCATAGTTCAAAATTTTGTAAAAAACGTATATAATCAATGTGATCTCTGAAAAAAATATTGATTGTCAAAACTGAAGTTAAATGTTTTTTTACATAGACCTACAAGTTATATTCTGTATGTTTTCTAGACATTTAAACAGTAAAAATTATTTTGAATTATTTCGTACTCATCCATCTTATTTATTTGTTTGTCTAATTACTTTTAATCAGTGCTTATAAACATGTAGTTTTTTATTATATGTCATTTGTGACAGGTGTGACCTTTTCCAGAAAGCATATAGATTTTTACTTTTTGTTACAAAATTTTGAACTGACGTAATTGGTCAGTTTTAAAGGCCTCTAGTTCTTATGGAAAGCATGTTAAACAAATATTTTTGCTAGATTTACTATCCATGGGGACAGTAGTACCATAGGTTAAGCATTGTACACTTAATTACGTAACACCCTGTATAAACGAGGAACGAAGTTATTTTACAAAAAGCGAACCAAAAATTTTCAGTAAATAAAAAACTTTTTACTTAAAAACCTTAGGTTTTGTGCTGGCCACATCAGATTGTTTACCTCTCGCTAAGAGAGGTACTGGAATCATGTTAAAAATGGCATATGTCCAGATTTTAGTAGATAAGCACGCTTTAAGGTCCCTAGAATCCAATTATAACATTTTTAAGATGATGCCCGAGTGTGTATATATATATATACAGTGTGGTAATTAAAAAACTGGCCATAGGCGTTTAACATGGGAAAACAGTTTTTCTTTGCGCAAAAGTCCCCAATTAATTTTAGACAAAATGTTTCAAATTCAAAAATACAGATAATTATATTCTACGCCTAAATCAGTAAACAGTTTTAATTTTGCAAGTTTGGTAACTTGTAAAATCTAATTTGAAATTGTATAAAAATATTGCGCATTTCTAGCGAAACCCATGGAATTGAAACAAAATTACAGAGAAATGCGTATCGTTTGAAGTGTCAGAAATTCGGTTTTCAATTAAAAGTTGCAGATAATTCTGCACCTAAATCACTACACAGGTATTATTTTTAAAATCTAACATTTAAATAACTTCTATTACTATTATTTTTTCACATTCTATCTATAAAATTAAATTTCTGACAGTTCAAACGAAATGAATTTCTTTCTAATTTTGTTGTCAATTTCATGGGTGTCGCTACAAGTGAGCAATATTTTTATACAATTTCAAATTAGATTTTACAAGTTACTAAAAGTGAAAAATTAAATCTGGAAAAAAAAGGAAAACTGTTTTCCCATGTTAAAAGCCTATGGCCAGTTTTTTAATTAACACACTGTATATATATATATATATATATATATATATATATATATGTGTGTGTGTGTGTGTGTGTGTGTGTGTGAGTGTGTGTGTGTGTGGATGTTGAAGCCACGATTGCTCAAATACTATACGACTTAAGACATTTTATTATTAATTAAATATTTATAATTGAAAGATGATTGTTGTGGTCCGGATGCGGTTATTCGCTACCGAAAATCGGTCACAATAATATGTTCTTGAATGAATGTTATGATGATTTTGGGCAAGGCGGAAGAGGAATGTTTTCAAAGAGTTAAGTGATTCTGTGGAGCTCTTGCTTTCATCCCTTTTTTTATTATTTTCGGGTTTTTGCTAACCCACTAAGTGGGAAACGCGTGATTTTATGTATGTATGTATGTATGTATGTATAATTATAGATACAAAGGTATATTACATAGACCCTTTAGAAATACCGTCAATCTCATCAATGAATTAGAAGAATCCCGAATATTAGAAGCATAAGAGGAAACTTGTTCAAATGGCGAGAGGTCTTGTGCTGGCCACAACAGTTTTCAAACATTGCAACTTACACATACACTGATATATTCTCACAGTTTATTTAGCCGCCATCCGCCATCTGCATATGTAAATAAAGTACCGCACTATATTATTACCTACCTCCAATAAATTGGGTTTAAAGTGCCTCGCCCTGATAACAATTCACTTACTCCTATGCATATTCATATAACATTTGGCTTGATTTGTTCGGTGGAAGACCTCGTATTATGTAACAAGTCAATGAATTAAGGCGTAGGCGTGTATGTGTACCAGCATCAAGCCGTGTGTCTTGTATGGCGTGGTTATGAATGTGGGTCTGTGGGTTAGTACTGTCTGTGGTACTGGCCAGGCGGACTGCTGTCTGCAGATTTATCAAGCAGGACGGCAATCAGGAGGTCTGGTCGTAAACAAATCTTGTAGGAGATGTAGTTTAGTTTTGAGATAATTACCAATTCATATAAAACGGTAATTCTACAACACGAGTTGCTCTTATGTCAAGTTGGTCTTAAGCGAGGTTCTAAGTGTCACGACCCTGTTGATACAACAGCCGGTTTTAATGTGAAGGGATCATCAAAAACAATAATTATTTTATACCTATAACATAAATTTGTTATAGTCATGCTCATATTTATCTCATATATCTAGCTTCCTAAAAGGAGATCCAAAATAAATTCCAGTAATAATTTGATTTTAAATAAGGAGAAAATACAACAACTGATTATATCTAAAGGTGGATTTATGCAGCTTACATTTTATTTTACTTTTTCGCTTTTACTTTTACTTTAAGTTTGGTGCTTTATGCAGCTACTTTAAAGTCTTCGGTACACATGCGCAGATGTGATTTTTCTGGCATATCAGTTGTCATAAATGTAAAGAGATAATTAAAACCTGTAAAAATGGACAAAAATGTAATAATTTGTGCATCTGCAATATTATTTGTAGCTTTACCAATTTTTTAATTTTTGCAATCTTACCTACATAAAAAAAAAATACTTTTACTTTGACGGTCTTAAGTTGAAAGTTGGTTAACTTTAGTTCTTAAAGTAAAATTAAAAGTGTGCACATAAAATAGTACATTTATTAACACATCTTTAACTTTTATAAAGTAAAAGGAAAAGAAAAGGTAAAATAAAAAGTAGGCTGCATAAATCCACCTTAACAAGAGCAAATTAAAAGGTAATCTTATTTCAGTACTTGGTATTTACATTGTACATGCTTTAAACGGTTCATCGCAAGTTTGTTACATTTGTAAAAAATTATCCGGTACTATTTTTTTGCTTAAACGATTAGAGTCAGTCATTGATAAAAACTCTTTAAAAATAGCTTATTTCTCCTTACTTCATTTTCTCCTAAGATGGAGTCTTGTTATGGGGATATTCTCCTACATCTCTAAAAATATTTAGTATGCAGAAAACCGCAATAAGAATCTTAGCTGAACTAAAGCACAGAGATCACTGTAACCCAAATTTTATCGAATTAGGAATTTTACCACTTCCATCTTTATCTTTACACATATTTCATACACTACTTGAAATCCATAGAAATAGAGGTGATTTATTAAAAAATAAAGATATTCACACATACCCTACTAGGTCGTCAAATTTATTGCGTAAACCACTTTGACTTTATATTCAAAAATCTAAAAACAATAGTTTAAATTTTGATCTATATAACAGACTTACTGGTAATTTAAAAATTTTAGAATTAAAAAAATTCAAAACCATTGTTAAAACTTTCCTTTTAAAAATCTGTTCTACACTTATAGAAGAGTTTATTTCCCCCAATTTGAATACCTTGATATAATACATACTTTATTTATTTTGTTTTATTTATTATATTGTTCGTTTACATTGACGTACAATGAACAATATTTGTATTGCAAAATAGACAATAAAATTATTATTACACTAAATTATGTAAAAGAGTAACATGAAGATATTATTTATAAATATTATGTTTTTATTTTTGTACAACTGATGATGACTGTTTTGCAGTTGACATGTAAATATCAAAATAAAAATAATTTGTGAAGAAGGTTATTTATTATTAATATTATAAAATATTATTATTTATTATTATTATAATTATTGTTATTATTATTATTTTTATTATTATTACCTTCCGTCAAAAGGAAGGTATTGTCTTTGGTCAAAAAATTCGGTGGTGAGTTTTTAATGAATAAGCACGTTTTAGGGTCCCTACAATACGAATTTACTATTTTTAAGATGATGTCTGTATATATGTATGTGTTGGTGTGTGTCCGTGTGAGTGTGTGTGTGTATGTGTGTCCGTGTGTGACAAATTTTTCTCCGACGATAACTCCAAAACTACAATTCTAAAAATTATGATTCTTTCGTATTCCTCTTCTTTACAACGATATGAAGAGCTGATTAGATTTTGGTTATAATTGGTCAACCGGAAGTACCCTTATTTGAAGTTCTTAACAGTTTTTCTGGAAAAAACAGCAGTTAAATATCATTTTTCGACATTTTATGATCATTAATATCTTAAAACTTATTCTCTATACGATTTAATTATACATTTTCCTTTATATTCAATAGATATAGAGCTATAGAGAGATTAAGAGAGGTTAACTTTCAAAAATCAGTCAGCTTTGCAAAAAATATGGAAACAGCAGATATATTCAAAAAAATTCTAATTGATAGATTGGATTTATAGAATCTTTTCCAATTAACTTTCGATATGGAATTTGTAGAAATAGTGTGTTCGTGTTACAATTTTCCAGGATATATAGAATCTTTTCCAAGGAACTTTTGGTATCGGATTTGTATAAAATACATTGAATTGACGGAAGGTTTTGTGCTGGCCACAACAGATTTTTATTATTATTATTATTATTATTATTATTATTACCCCCTTTTGTGAATAGGGTATACCTGCTTCTTAAAAGTCAAAGGTTCAGATATAAATGGACCATTTGACAAAAAAAATCTGCTGTTAGATCCGTTGAGACGGATCCAGTAAGTGACCAATTGTAATGTAGACAACTTGAGTTTAGGTCCAACGTTTATTATTTCCAATTTTTCAAATATGACAAAAGTAATTCCTGCGGTGCTTTCTCTACGTCAGTTATGAATATCCGTGAGATGATACCTCAAGAGTAAAGACATGTCGTCATTACCAAAATATACAAATAGAAGTAAATTGGCACACCCAGAAATGCAAAGGATGTTATTGAATACGCGTAACAAATTTATAGGTTATGTAGGGGATGCAAAATGGGTTAACTTTTACTAACAAAATCACATCTCCAAATGCACCATTTTCGAGCTACAAGTTCTTGAAAGAACAATCTATACTTTGCATTAAGCCACATACTTTTATTTTAACTGTATGTTGTCTTTTTTTGCAAATGGTGCTAAATGCGTGCCTGCCTCATCACTTTCGTAAAAATCGAAAGCGATCAACAGCCTTGAGTGTTAAGTTGAGCGGGATTTGATCCTATTTCTATGCGCAGCATCCTAATGGCACATTACATCGCTTCTAGGAACTGAGCTACGTGCAGTTGGGCGTTGTCTTAACATAGCATAATTGTCACTAGCATTCTAGTGTTATTGTCCTGTTCCACCTTATACGATACAGACAACATTTCTAGAATTGTGAAAGATGAAATGACATTTCCTTAACAGGACACTTTTAAGGAATTACAATATTTAAAATAGTTTATAGTTTGCGGAAGAAATTCATATGGTAAACTCTATAACTTATACATATCAACTTGTTTATATAATTTGACATTTAGCCGTATTTATCTCTGTATGTTTATAATTTGTACCTACGATTCAAATTAAAAAGGATCTAGGACTTTGAGGTCCAGATTGTGAGTTAAAATGTTTTAGTACTTGTACTTACCTACCTATATATAAATAAAATAAATATATCATCACGGCATATTGCCCATTACTGGGTGAGCCAGTATCTACAACACATGTAGACATCGGTAATGATGATATATTTTTACCGTGTGGGCGCTGGTGTGGAGAGTGCACAACAGGGATCACTTTTGTACGATTAAAAGTCTGTACTGGCCGGGATCGAACCCGGGTTACCAAATTGGCAACCAGACACTGTACGCGGACTGCCACATGACCCCTATATATATAATCTTTGACTTTACATTTCAGCTACGTCTGGTATTCTATGACACTTGTATCATTTTTTAAAACATTGGAACTGCAAGTAAAAAATTTTTAAGAATTTTTTGGCACTGAGGACCAATATTACTACCGCAGTTATAATTTTAAATTCCTGATAAATAAATAATATTTAATCGGATTATAAATAGCAATAATTTTTCATTTAACAGTTAATTTTGAAGAATAAAACTTTTCTTCACTAAATTCTTTATTGTAAAATGTACTTCAAAATTTAAATGTTTCAATGAACCTGTTCTTTATTTTTTAAAAAGTATTTTAATTGAAAGTTTATAATATTTGTCATAATAAAAAAATAATAATCAAAATTTATTGTTATTTTTGCAAATAATTAATTAAAAATATTGGCACCAGAAATAGTAATGAAAAACAACCCCCTACTCCTGTAACGACGGAGTACATACAGAACGTCATTCATAGCCAATAAGGAAAACAGTTTACTTTATTTATATAAATAAAAGTGGGCGATAGTTTGTCATATATTAAACCGTATATATTCTCTGACATCACATGCTGTTTCACATCACGTGACTTTCAAAATTTAACACAAATTTTAATATTTAATTTTACAATATGTTATGGACATTTCATGATATTTTCAAATTTGAGGCTCTTTAAAGATCAATATCTTTTAATATTTAGTACTTAGGCTGTGTCCGATGTTACACTATTATCACCCTAATATCTAAATCCTAAATTTATATGCCCTAAATCTAGTGATTATTTAGGATTATAGAAATTAGATTTTAGGGTCTTGCAGGAGCACACTATGCCTTGAAGTTGACGCGCACTAATTAAACAAATCATGTTCGTTGCTATAATTTGTACAAAACGTCGAATTTGCTGTCAAAGAATAGCTTTTTAGCTTCTATTTTATGAAGTATAATATTAACATTTACTCTCAAGCATCAAATTGAATCGAATTGTATGTGTGTTGCCATACAAACCAATAGATATCACTATTGTTCCATTCGGTGTTGTATTTATGTGAAGAAGACCGAATTCCTAAATACTAAATGCCAAAATACGACATCGGACACGGCCTTAGAAGTCATATAAAAATTCTTGCAACAGCCCTATTATTGATTGGGTGTCCAAAATGAATAACAATTAAAATACTTTCTGATTATAATCGACATATATCGCGCGCCAAATTCTAAGACACAAAAAAGCAACAAGAAATTGAAGGTACATTCATGGCCCACTTAAACAATTCTTGACCTCAGTGACGGTCAAAATCTGGGGCATACGCCTAAAACAAATGAACATTCCTACCTCTCTTACGTAATATGTTTGCTTGCGAAACACCTAGATCATTATAGAAATCATGATAGAAAAATATTCCAGGTATTGGAGCTTAATTTGTAATTGTTAGTTTTGGTAGAATTTTAGATTGAGTTATTATGGCGAAACTAATAGCTCTAGATCGTAAAATAGCTGTAAATTATTACTGGACAAGTTTAAGTATCTGTTATAAAATATAATAGTTTCCTAACAGTTTTTCTTTTTTTATTTCTTAAGTCGATCAAAAAGTAAACATCATAAATTATATTTTTCAATAATTAACAATAGATAATAGATGTATTTAGAGCAAAATATGAAACATATTTTTCACAACATTAATTTTTAGATTAAAAGATAATATTCATAAAGTTCTTTGACATTTAAATTATGTTCTTTCTATGTTTCAATAATTGCATGTCAACTTATACACGAAATTAATTTCAAAATTAAGCATTTCCTGTGTAAATTTCAAGGTAGATAATCTTCATTTTAAATGTAGCATTCACTATGAATTATTAAAGAGTCAACTAAATAAAATATTAAATATCTATAAACTTGTAATAAATTTTATACACTTTCAAATAAAATATTCAGCGTGAAATTTTACGAATTTTTAGCGCAAATGATGAAACTTTTATTTTTATTGATTAATAATTAATGCATGATAGGAGCTATAAGAATTTCACGAGTTATTGGCAAGGTTTACTTAATTACTTGTATTTTAAATTTTAATGCGAATTTCTAACTAACCTAATTTAAAACACAAAATTTCCTCAAAACTCGGAACTGTATAAATTTTTGAACTTGTGCGATAATCGTTTCGACTAAAACTTTGGCTTGAAATAAATAATTTCACTGCAGACTGCTTGTCCGACTATTTTTTCTTCGGGACCCCTCATTTATAAATTTTGTTGTAATTTTGCTTCTTCTTTTATTCATACTGGTAACACACGTTAAGAACAGGACATGTTTGTGAGTCTTTGTAGCAGCTTTAATTTATTTTTTGTCTAACAGTTGACATTGACTGACAGTGAGTTGCGATTTTTATTCTGTTCGTTGCTTTGATATTTTGCATATTTGAAGCAGTCACATCAAGTGACAAAAGTCACCAAAAATTGTTTAAGATTGAAACTCCTAACATCGAAAAAAAGAAAATCTGTTCAGTGACAAGATAGCAACTTTATTCGATTTGCAAGTTCAATGGCAAGTTGTTGATGTCAACTGTTAATAAAGTAGCAAATATTATTAAAATATCTTTCAGAACTCATATTATTAATTGGAAAATTACTACCTTTTGTTTAGTTTAAGTTCTGTAATTTATTAGTTTAACCCAACGTTTCGGCACCATAAACTGGTGCCTTCTTCAGGGGATACAATGACATATTTTTTGAAATAACAAAAACAACAAGTAACCAAGGTAACAAGAAATGTTCATAAATGTTACCTTTTTTATGTATACAATTTTCTAGACAAAATATGCTTGTCCGGCAAAAACATGGACGGCGAACATGCAACTTCTCAAGAAAAAATCTCCTTTTGCCAAAGTAAAAACCGTCCCAAAAACTGGCAGAGCAAATATATTAAAACGCATTAGGCGTTTTTTTTTTGAAATCTTAAAATCTGTTCTCAAAAGTTCTGTTATAAAATACTCGTAATAATTAATGCCGCGTATGATTCACTAATTATATGGCTGGTTTTACACAGTGTTTCAAACGAATTTAGTTATTGTTTTTAATCTGAGATTGCTACAATGTCAGTTTCATTTCAAAAGCCGTCACCGTTTGAAACATATAATTTATTAGTTGAATTTAACCTTAGAAACATGTCCACTAAAAAAAAGCTAATTAGTCAATCATTTCTCATTTTCTAATTCAGGTACAGGTTTTCCTTTTGAGTCCATAAATTATATTTAATTTCTTTGTGTTAAGATATGTTTAGAAAATTTTTAAAAACTGGCTTTAAATTTGTCAGTTTCTGATTGAAGCATTTTCAGACTATTTCTATCTAAGTTTATAATTTACAAGTTCTCAAAACATACGCTATCTTTCTGAGTTAACCTAAGAGTGATTAATGGAGAATCGATAAAGTTAAAAAAAATCCCTGTTGTAGACTTGTATTTTTCAATTAGGTATTCGTAAATTGTTGACACTTTTACTTAAAAATTCTGAGGTGGCAAAATACTGGGCTCGACAATTCTGGGATGGCAACTGCCACCCCTTGCCACCCCCGAATTACGCCTATGAATTTCAAATCACTAACATAACCGGCATTATATCTCTAATATTACTCAAAATCCCAGTGTTAATTTTTTATAAATATATTACATAGACTCTCTTTTAAAATTTACAACAAATATTATAGTTGTAGTATACCATATATATTGAACAATTTCACCAATTTTCTACCGCCTTTGAGAATTAAAAGTGTTGAGATTACTCCACATAGGAGCTATTACCATTAATTTAATCAATATCCTCTATTTTCAAATCACGAACTACCAATTAATTTTTCCCACAACCCTTGGACTGAAATTCATATTTCACAATAAGGATGTGATCAATTTTTCTAAAATGCGATCAGCTGTAATAAATATTCGTCTAGATGTCTACATAGAATGCGATTTATTTTGCAACGTTGTGATCTGCAGCAGTGTCTGAGCAGGAACTAGTGTTTCTCAATAGGTGACACGTAGGTGGGACCACTGGTTTGGTCCCATTTCTCTTATTTGGAGCGATAAGCGAATTAGAAGTTATTGTTTTTCAATAGACAATATTATTTATTTAATTTGGAGTCTGTAAATATTATTTGTTTTATTCACTCTCTTCTGTTTCCCACGCTTGCGTGACAAGCACCAACCCTCAGTTATTTTCCCGGGGTGTATTCAACAGTTGTAACAGTTGCTCTTTTCCGGATTGGCGGAACAAAAGCGAATCGTCTTTCCGCGATGTTCCTGCTACAGTTCGCTACAGTAACTTTGCAGGAGCATGCGTACGGATTTATACTCCGCCTACAAATCTTCTGATGTTACAATTGGTCACAGAAGATGAGATACACATTTGATCTATAAAATAATTCTACTCCTAATAATAATTTTACGCATATATAATATGTATGCTGGTATGAAACTGCAATTATGTTTTTGATTTATTTATCGTACTAATTGATTTCTGTGTAGGGCATTCTTCAGAACAACTATTATAATTAATAATTAATACCGCGTATGTTTCACTAATTATATGGCTAGGTTTACTCAGGACCGGTATTATAAACGTCCAGTTAAATTTAGTTCCATAATAAATTTAATAAAATGAATAAAACCGAATCAATTTACATGTTCTTATGGCATTATAACATTGCTATCAAAAATTCGCGTTGCATTTGTTGTGTTAATTAAATTTACTTGGGACTAAATTTAACAGGACCTTTATAATACCGGCCCTCAGTCTTTCAAACGAATTGAATTATTGTTCTTAATTTGAGATTTCTACAGTGTTAGTTTCATTTCAAAAGCCGTCATCCTTTAAAACATATACAGCCAGTTTCACAAAAAGGTTTAAGGTAATCCTCATTTTTGGATTAGCGAATTCTACTCTAATTTTGACAGTTTATATTATAATATATAGTCTAATCTATTCCTAGTATCTACCTTTATTGATAAAATTATGAAAATAAAATTTTAAATACCGGAATAGAATAGAATTCACTAATCCAAAAATGAGGATTAGCTTAAACTTTTTTGTGAATTGGGTTGATAATTTATTAGTTGAGTTTAAATTTAGAAACATGTCCACTAAAAAAGCTAAATTAGTAAATCATTTCTTATTTTTTAATTCAGATAGAGGTTTTAATTTTCAGTCCGTAAATTATATTTAATTCCTTTGTGTTAAGATATGTTTAGAAAAATCAGAACGTCATTTTTAACTAGTTTTCCCTTTAATTATCTTGTACTTCAAAATAAGTCTATTGCAAGTAGATACATTTTGAAGATCATTAAGATTTGAGAATTATTTGACCGACCACGGTTCGGCCAAATATTATTAGGCTAGTAAAATCCTATTTTCATAAAGTACAAGAACAACCTAAATCTAATTGTAAATGGATCTTTGGCACTCACTGCATTAGACATTATATAGTGGTAAAATAAAGAAAATACTTATTCCAATAACATCCAATATAGACCTGTTAATAAAATCTTGAAGTGCTTTAGTTAGAGTTTGCAATACGGAGGCAAATTTAAAAAAAAACGGTGGGTGGTAGTATAAACAAGTGTTTCCGATAAATCTGTGAAAAACAAATGTTGAAGAAGTTTCAGGGAATTAATAATTGTGTGTAGAAAAATATTACAGATGTTATAAGACAAACTTAAAAAATACTGGTGTTATTAGATAAATACCGGTAAATACATTTTCATCTGATATTCCGGTAAACCGGTATTTGTGCTACAATTGAAATAACAGAATTAGTGACAAATTATTAAAATATCTTTCAGAACTCATATTAATAATTGGAATTTTTTATTAATAAAACCCAACGTCACCATAAACTGATGCCTTCTTCAGGGGAAATTGACATAAAAATGTGAAAAAACAACAAGTAACCAAGGTAACATGAAAAGTAAGTCAATGTTACCTTTTTTATGTATACAGAACTTAAACTAAAAAGATAGTATTATTCCAGAATTAGTGACATTAATAGTGGAATGTCAAGTTTTACAGAAAGGCAATCTCGATATTATTAAAACTGAAAATTTCTTGTTAATTTCGAATAACTTATTTTCAAAATTACGAAATGTTGACATTGATTGCTCATACATTAAGGTTATGTCCGATATTACACTTTTTTCACCCAAATCTCTAAATCCTAAATTTATATACCCTAAATCTAGTGGTTATTTAGGATTTTAGGAATTAGATTTTAGGGTCTTGCAGGAGCACACTATGCCTTGAAGTTGATGCGCACTAATTAAACAAATCATGTTCGTTGCTATAATTTGTACAAAGCGTCAAATTTACTGTCAAAGAATCGCTTCATAGCTTCTATTTTATGAAATATAATATTAACATTTACTCTCAAGCATCAAATTGAATCGAATTGTATAATTCATTTTTGTTGTTCTAAAGTGTTGCCATACAAACAAATGGATATCACTAGTGTGCCATTCGGAGTTGTATTTCTGTGAAAAAGACATCGGACACAGCTTAAGTTTTATTTGGCCACTTAAACTAACTTAACCGGTTTTATATCTCTAATATTTCTCCAAATACAAGAACAACCAAAGTCTAATTGTAAATGGGTCTTTGGCATCCATAAAAAGAAAAAAGAAAAATAGGTCATTATAACCCACAGTGTAATGATCTTTTAACAGGTTGTCAAAATCACAATCGGTTAATTTATGCATTTATTTGTGGACCATAAATATATGAATTAAAAATCCAAAAATCTATAATATATAAAATATATCATCACGGAATATTACTCATTTCTGAGTATGCCACAATCTGCTTTATCGCAGATATCGGTAATGATAATGATATATTTGCACCGTGCGGGCGCTTACCAGGCGTCACCTCACGGGCACTCTTTGTGGAGAGTGCACCACAGGGGTCACTTTTGTGCCATTTAAAATTCGAAATATTTGGCGTCGGTCAGGATCGAACCCGGTTTCCCAGGTTCGCGACCAGACACTCTGGCACGCGGCCACGGGACCCCATAAAAATCTATAACATATTAATTTTTTCAGTTACTCTCTCTATTACAAAAATATTGTACTAACCATGGCCCCAATATTTAGAAAGTGTACTGAATAATTGGTTCTCTTATACACTATACTTCAGCCTCCGGTTTATAGAAAGCAGCACGCTACACGTTACATAACAAAACTTTCCCTCTTCAAAAATCAATTCTTACAACCCTTCCATGAATATTTACCCTGTAGTAGATTCATTCACCTAATCTACTTTATTTAAAAATTAATCAGTAGATCACATTACAAATTCATGTCCGATAAAAACTTCCGGATACCTAGTTTTATGTTTGTTATAGTTCATTTCTTTTTGTAAGAATTATTATATGTATTTAAAATTTATCTAACGGTATATACAGTTTATGAAAGGACTTAACTAGCACGAAATCTATAATTCCGGAAGTGGAAAATCATTTGGAATCTGACTGATTATGATTAAATTGATGGAATAACGGAAGTCAAAATCCGTTCATCAAATTGGAGTAAACATTATAGTATATCCGACAATTGATATATTTATATTGTAACAACAAGTGTTTTGCACGAAACAAGTACCGTAGCCGCAACTTATTTTTTAACTTCCGTCGCCTTAGCTAAGGTAAGGAAGGTATCGTCTTTGGTCAAAATATTCGGTGGTGAGTTTTAAAAGTTTTTAATGAATAAGCACGTTTTATGGTCCCTACTATACGAATTTTTGCCACAAACATACGGACATCATCGTAAAACTAGTAAGATCGTATTCTAGAAACCCTAAAACGTGAATATTTATTGAAAACCTTACCATCGATTTTTTTTTTACCAAAGACAATACCTTCCTTACCTATAAAAGTGACTGAAGGTAAGAAAAAAATACTCTTGATGCATTCGGGCGGGCCGGGCCGGGCTTTGAGGTTTGGATCGACTCGGCCCGAAAATAAAAATTATCGGCCCGACTCGAAGATCGACTCGACAAAAAAATTAGCTAGCTCGGCTCGAAAATTGACTCGAAATCGGGCCGGGCCGGGCCAAAGCTCGAAATTGGGTGCATCCGGCATTCCTAATGTTGATTTTTATTTTAAGGCAAAATGTTTAACTTTTTTCGTGTCGAACTTATAAAAAACCTCTACATTCTTATAACTTTGAACATTAGTTAACATAAGTAGTTAAAAAAGAGACCCTTCTATTGTAAGTTTGTTATAAAAATTACAGACCTACGAGTATTTAACACTTTGTTTACCAAAGAATTTAAACAACTTTTTCACAAATCTTATATAAAAAAATAGAATTTTAATTTACATAAGGATTTTTTATCTAACTTTGTTTCTGCTCAAAAATAGGACAAGAAACCATTATGGTAGGAACAAAAATCACTTTTATTTAAGTATACGAGTAATAACAATAATAATGCTTTAATAAATAACCTTGAATTCTTGAAGTAAAATAATACATTTTTATTTATTAATATATGAACTGTGTTGTTATTAAATCATTTTGATCCTTTTTAACTTCATCCATTTTCATTAAAATATTAAGGAAACTGTGCATTTGAATGAACTACAAGATTTTTCGGGCTGGCCCGAAAAGCTCGAATTTTCGGGCCGGGCCAAAATCAAAAGTCCGACTCGCCTCGATTTTTGAAAATGATTAGCCCGATTCGGCTCGATAAAAAATATCTTCGGCCCGGCTCGATGATCGACTCGAAATCGAGGCGGGCTTCGGGCCGGGCCGGGCCAAAGCTCGAAATCGAGTGCATCTCTATTCTTGATTTATCCACTTTATATTAATTACTATGTGACGATCGTTTCGTCTTTTCGGACACCTTCATACAACTTTTGTAAAATAATAAATATATATCTAACTGTTTTTTTAGAATAAAAATCTGTAATAATAATCAAAGGTTATCGCACTCGCTCGTGGTGTAATTGACAAAATAAACCGTAAAGTACTTAAAGTATTTAAAGCTGCAACAATGAATATAAAATTCTATTCTAGAAAGATCGATTTTGTTCCGTATCGAAGTAGGAAACGCGTTCCATTCAACAGATCTAATCAATTTAATCTTCATTGACTGTGAGTACAATCCATTGGTCACTGAGTGAGATCTGCGTATGTAAGTGTGACACAGACGTCTGAAATGCGTCAATGTCGATAATTATAACTAGGAACTGGAGCGTGCAAAGATACAGAGGGCTTCGTTCTTACGAGAAAGTGACCTGTCAAATATCATCAACTATAATAACACGAATAACATTCGTAATATCTAACATTGAGGCTTGTGTATATTTATTTATTAAAGTATAACACGAAAACTCTTAACTCTT
The DNA here is from genome assembly GCA_943142095.1 of Ophonus ardosiacus. Classification (NCBI taxonomy): domain Eukaryota; kingdom Metazoa; phylum Arthropoda; class Insecta; order Coleoptera; family Carabidae; genus Ophonus; species Ophonus ardosiacus. The sequence continues at coordinate 48,471,598 of OW964832.1, forward strand.
AATTATTCACCGTTTTTTGATTTTCGTGTTCTTATTCAGCGTGATTTATAACCAAGGAAACAAATTTTAATAGTTTGTTGGAGAAACCATTTTGAGTGAAAAATGTAATACGAGAATAAAATATCTGTTGTGGTCAGCACAATACATCCCCCTTTTAACTACATATTAATTTAAATTCATACCTACATATTTACTAATCCTGCAAACTATATTAGTTCCTTTGCATTCATCTATTGCTTTACATGAACCATTTCGTTAATGTGTAGTTGTAAACTGATATTTGACACTTTGATAACATAGCTGTTTGATTTTGAGTGCTGCAAACTTATCAAATTTATATCAAATAATTCTATACGTCTAATATTTATGTATGATGGAAAATATATTATTTTTACTAACCTTAATTTCATTAGACACTCTATACAATCTTCTTAACACGGTTTCATTATTAATTTTAATGTAATTGCTTCCTGACAGTGACATTTGTTTAAATATGTCAAAATTGTCATTAAAATATTATGTACAAAATAAATTATTTTATGATTTTATATGTAAAGTTATTTACTAAATGCTATTATCGTAGAATTGAAGATTTTACCATTATATCCAATTTTTATTAGTAAAAGTTGCTAACAAATTATATTCAATGAATTTTTCACAAGAAAAACAGTTAAAAGCTTGTATAAAATATATTACAGTCTGACAGATACGTTCCTGACAAGGTAAAAATGTCATTATATTTCTTTGTAATTTTACCTATCAGAAACACTCTGCTTTAAGTTACCATTACTGAAAATGGAGAATTATTTACAGGAAGAGAAGATTGTAGTACTATTTTGATGAAAACCATATTTTATCATTTCTGTGAGGTATAATGTCATATAATTTGTTTGAAATTTTATTTTAATACCATGGCTACCCAAAAAGAAGTAAGATGTATAAAATTTAGGCTGTCCGATGTTGCACTTTTATCACCCTAATATCTAAATCCTAAATTTATATGCCCTAACTATAGTGATTATTTCGGAATTTAGGAATTAGATTTTAGGGTTTTGTAGCAGCACATCACTATGCCGCGAAGTTGACGCGCACTAATTAAACAAATCATGTTCGTTTTACAAAACTTTAAATTTGTTGTCAAAGAATAGCTTCTTAGCTTCTATTTTATGAAATATAATATAAATATTTAATCTCAAGCATCAAATTAAATCGAATGAGCCTGTTTCACATTTTTCAAAAACTATTTTAAATGACAGTTTATGCAATGATTTTCTTAGTAATAATTTTTATTTTAATAATTTGTTGTTATTTGTGGAAATAATTAAATAAAAAGATTGGCGTCCTGAAAAACTACCCCCCACTCCTGTGACGTAGTAGCACATACATTACATCATTAATAACCAATAGGAAAATAGTTTTTCCATCACCTACGTTTATTCATATTATTTACATAAATAAACGTAGGCTTACAGTTTGTCACATGTTAATAAAAAATCTTTTAATTTGACATTTGACGCTGACATTGCTCATTGTAAATGAATAATAATTACACTCTAGCTAAGTCGGACAATTTACCGTTGGTCAGTAGCTGGATGGTGGCTGAATTTATATCAGAGAATGATTGTTTTATTGCTACCGAAATAAGGGGTGTTAAATATCTGAGATAAAATAAAATATAAGAACTGAATTTACTATATAAATTGATAATATATTTTACTTTAAGGTTCTGGTTATGATTCTAGTAGATGTAAAGTTTGCCCTGAACATAAAGTGAAGCAACAAAAATATACTGTTGTCTTGAAGGTGGATGAAAGTTGAAATGATCTTCACAAACATGAAAATACGATTTTTCTGACATTATCAGCTCTTCAACCTATTGCTTCTAGTCACAATTTTCTTTCCTTCGCATCTTTTGACAAATTTATAAACTCTATAGTAGGTTTGTTCCTAACAGTATTTCTGTAAGAAGGCACAATATAATATCGTAAATTACTCATTTTATTTTGAACTTTTTATTACCTACATATTATACAACTTGAACCAATCTTAAAAATTTGACATTTGTTTGACAACTTTGACAATACACTTCACACCAAACATAAAAATTTTTACATTATAAACGGACCAATTATAACCGCTGAAGATGTATGTGTTCTGACGTCACATTCTGTTTCAGATCAAGTGACTTCTTCAAAATTTTATCCAAATTTCAAAAATTAATTGTAAAATATCTAAAGGATATTTCGTGATATTTTCAAATTTGAGGCTCTTTAAAGAACAATATCTTTTAAAATTTAATACTTAGAAGTCATATAAAAATTCTTGCAACAGCCCTATTGTATAATTCATCTAAATCCTAAATACCAACTGCCAAAATGCGACATCGGACACAGCCTTATAACACTGTTTGAATACACAAAAAATATAAACACAAATGACATTTGTCAGTTACTTGACAGTCAAATTTATAGAGACTTTTAAGAAAAAGTAGCGCATGTTCCATTTTTCTTTAAAAGTTTTTCGTGAAAAGTCTATTCATTTGTCTCTCTTGCACTTGTGATTGTTCGAGAGAGAAAACTTTTCAAGTCACTTGAAAAGAAAAAATTCGTCGTGCAATGCACGCTTAATAACCTCCCAGAAAACTTATAATAATCATATACAGATTCCAATATCTTCTCAATATTGTATATCATTATTGTAAATAGTGTAAAATTAGTTTGTGAATAATAGTCTTGAGTTAACGGTTTCTTGTCGAAATGGTTCGAAATGCGTGCATGATGTGTTCCTGATTGCTGCGTATATGGAGCCGAAGTACCGAAGAACCGATCATGATTATGTGAAAGGCAGAGGTTCACATGTTTCGTGCACTCACAGCTAATGTGATACATATACATGACGCGGAATATCACACGAAAGATGTGAAGAAGACTAGATGCATGGAATGTGGAGTATAGTACCAGAAATAAGGAGAAACATGAGCGAGAAATATTAGGTGAAATATAGAACTGAAGATTCAAAATACGTTTCTCTATTTTGCATCTGTAACAAAGCTATTACAGCACTCAAAGGAGTTTGTTAATAGCTCATTAATAGACTCAGAATCAAAAATATATTTCGGAAAGATCTAACAATTATTTCGAACTCAGTTGTGACTTATGTGCCAGCCTTCAAATGTAAAAATCTGTTGTGGCCAGCACAAGACCTCTCGCCATTTCCATATTAGGCTATACATGTATTGTATAGCACTTCGCATTCGAACCGTCGTCAAAATATTACAGAACTTTACCCAAATATTGTTTTTTATTGTATTTAACATGTCTTCTGCATACATATAATTCTAATTATATCTATTTTATATCATTTTCATGTCAGAGATTGTTCCAATTCATTAACCAGATTGGCGGTATTTCTGATGGATATATTCATTTTACCACAATTTTACCTATAATTTCAAATATTTAATTAATAAAAAAATAAGAAAAATTAAATATACTTTCCAGAAAAAGGTATCAGAATGTCACTAAAAATGTTGATATCTGACAATGACATGTGTCATGTTATAAACATTGGAATTTGTCAACTGGTTTCCTTAGTGCCTTGGCCTCTGCGATTAGTGTACTCTATAAATTATAGTGTCTTTATCTCTAAATCTATACAAGATATAATAAAAATTTTAAGTGTATTAGATGGAGAATTTTATGTTCTTCAATATTTAATAAAAAAAATTCCCAAAAAATTATATTTAGAATTTTTTTTAAGAAAGTACTACTTCCGGTTGTTCAATTGTTACCAAAACCTTTTCAGCTCTTCCCAGGAATGTCAAATTGAAGAAACTGCAGTTAAATATTTTTTAAGTCTTATAGTTTTTGAGGAATCGTCCCTCCAACATCCATACATACACACACACACACACACATACACACATCCACACACACACACACACACACACACACACACACAGACATCATCGTAAAAATGTGATAATCGGGTTCTAGGGACCTTAAATCGTGCTTATTCACAAAAATCTGGATATGCGAATTTTAGCATGATTCCAATACCTCTCTTAGCGAGAGGTAAAAATAGCTACAAAAATAAATCTCTCTAAGAAAAGAGCTGTCATATATAAAATATATATTCATATAAGTATACGAGTATCTAGGTATAACGTAAACTGATTTATTTATTTTCTGTATCATCAAAATGTATTGATTCTGTTTTCTAGTAGTGTATACAGGAAGGAATATAGAATGTAGATGGAAAAGTAAGATATAGAGAATAATGACACAAGCCTAGTAGTAGTTGGTTGAAACGACTTCGTAAGAGTTGAAGGCATGATTGATGTTACGCATGAAAATATATTCCTATTCAATACAGTATGTATTCCGAAGAGCAATAGCTCAAGAATGTATAAAATCAAACAATGTTGATTTATAACAAGTGTTTGGTACATAATTTAAAAGCTTATTCGTTCAATTTTAATTTAAAAATCTGATGTGGTCAACACAATACCTCCCGCTTTTTAATTTTTATTAATTTAAATATATACCTACATATTTACTAATCCTGTATGTGTGGATCCTGTGGACACGATTACTCAAATACTATTAATCAGCAAAATTTGAAATTTTGTATACTCATTCTATACTAATGTGGGAAGAGCTCATTAGTTTTTACATCGGATAACCAGAAATATCATTTTTGTCCTCCTGAAGTGTAATGGGAACTTTACAATTGTATACACAGCAAGTGTAACCTACATTTTACGCTTACTGTGTTGTAACTTGACTAACTATGCGGTAAAATAATGAAAAAATATACTGGACGTTTATGGGCATTTAGAAAAAAAATCATCTTTACTATAATAAAGTTCATGTAAAAAAGTACTACCTACTTGAGTTATTTTTTTGCTTTAACATTTCCTATATTTAAAATTAATTTATATAAACCAAAATCACGACAGCGACATCTGTCATTATTGTAAAAATCCGCCGTTACCGACATAGTCACCGATCGATATATCTGTCAAATACGCGAAGCGAACATTGCTGAAATGTCAAATATCGACACCTACCTATTATTTATTACGAAGAAAACATGAGCAAATAAATATATTATCAGTCATAAACAACGTCTATTATTACAAATAAATTTTCGCTAGTAGAAGAACTCTAATGAAGGTAAGTAAAATCAAATTTGGAAATTGACTTGACCCCAGTATTTTAAACTAACCCTTTTCAGAAGTACAACCTATCTCATTAAAAAAAGTGATTTTCATTATCGTCGGCCAAAAAACTTGATACAATTCTCGTGCGTGAAGTATTTTACAGCGCTCCGGCTAATAAGTCACTCGCCTTAAGGGCTCTGCCTTAAACAAAGCTATCGCACTATAAAATACAACTTACACGCACTCGAATGTAAATAACTATTACCAGTCAGAATGTCAGAAACGTATTTGTCAGATTGTGACATATTTTACCTGTTAGAAAAGCTCCGTTTGAGTTATCATTATTGTGTGCATTATTATGCACAGGAAAAGAAGATACAAATCATTGAAACTATATTTTATAATTTTTGAGAAGCAAAATGTCATAAAATTTGTTTGAGATTTCATTTCAATACCATGGCTAACACTATAAAGATGTAACTTTTATAAAATTTTAAATTCAATTTCTTCGGTTACGAAACATGCAAAAGAAAATGTGATTATTGATTTAGATGCAGAATTTAATTCTCTACAACATTTATTTGAGTCATTTTTGTCCAAAATTAATGGGCCACTTTTGCACGAAGAAAAACTAATTTCCCATGTTAAACGCTTATCCTGGTTTTCGTTTTACAACCGGTAGATTTTTTCAGCTGATTACACACTCTCATTTTGGTCACATTGTTTTTGCATCAGGCCACAAATATATTTAAGAAGAAGAATTGTGGAGGAAATTTAAAAGATATTAAAATTCCCGCCCCACGCCCGCGTTCTACAAGTACTAATTATTATTATTGTTTTGTATTCCATTTGTAAGACATTCAAATGACTACGAACTAATAAATGTCTTCTCTGGCTCTCTCTATTCATTTTCCATCTTCAAATCTTGAAGATCTCTTCTGGTTATTAACACTTGTAGTCTAGTTCTCGTTATCTGACGATGAATACAAGTTTGCCACTACAATTTGGTCGTTTGAAAGGACCGTGAGACAAGGTTTACACGCCTATCGAGACTAAACACTTTCAAAGTGCTTGTTTACTCTCTCACGAACGAGTTAATAATTGATGCGACAGTTTGATTTCTGTGAAATTGGATCCATATTTGAAAAGTTAATCTCGTAGATGGTGATGTCAAATTCTTGTAAAAGTGAATGTGATCTGTTTTTAAACAGAAGAGCGATGCTAATTAATTTGGAGAGGAGACTTGAGACTGTAGAATTAATGAGAATAAAATAAAATCAGGTAGGCTGTGAAAACAAAACCTGCTCTATCATTTTAAACAATTATTTATCTGGCGGATATTTATGATAAATTCCAACGACTAGTTTTCAACCAATCATGTTGCAAAACACTTGAAAATTCAACCAATGGGAACAGTATTATACTGACTATTTCACTCATACATTTATAAACAAATCCAAATTCAGGATTCTACCTAGTTACCTAGTTTCATTTTGACAAAACAATCTCACCCTTTAAGCCAATAAGATGCTGTATTTTTACAAGTAAGTGAGTTTTGATAAGTGAAAATTTTTTGACGTTTTAAGCGTTTTAAGAGTGCCTAGGAAATATTGTTTATATACCTCTCTAAGTCCTGTCCGCTTATTTTTATTTTTGAAATAATCATCCGAATACCATTCGTGGTTAAATTTTATCCTGGTAAATTTTTCAGATTGTTACTCGAGCCTTTTCTTAATTTATCTCGTGACATTGATCAAAAATCACTCGATTGACAGCTCGTGATTTTTTTGTCAATGTCACTCAATAAATTGCTAGGGAACCGGCTCTTGTAACAATCTGAAAATTTTTCCGGCAAAAATTTACCACTTATGATATTATATATGATAAAACCCCGTTACCCCGATAATTTTCCGCTACCAAGTAAATAAACAGTTGTTATTGTTTATAACTGTCAGTGTGACAATTAATGTGTCAAGTTTCATTTTGCGTTGTCTTTGGAATTTATCTCACCAAATACCACACGACCTCAGATTTTCTCAGATAAACTTTTATTTTTAAGCACTCATTTTTTTGCTTTTAAACAAAATCACCTCTTTTCGGAGTCAGGATTTACAATGCAGTTTGCTTTCGTGTTTGTTACTAAGCAAAAAAAATTCGTGCAAAATAAAAATTTATCCATAAAATCAGGAGGTCTTGTGATATTACATGGGCATTCGGGAAAAATAAAAAAGTTTCTCATATAAGGAACTCGAATTTGTTTCACCATATTTCCTATGTTCCATAAAAATGTAAGCACACGGTATAAAATTACTTAAGAGATTTCTACCGTGATTATTTTTTAATGTGAAACATTGGGTTTCTCAAATCCATGGTTACGACTTGACATTTGATTTACAGCAATGTATTTGCCCGTTCCATTTAAAATGTAACATAGGGAACGAATTTGACATTTGATAAGACGTCAATAGAGGTTAATTTTGTTTAAATAATTATACCTGCATTAGTTGTAGAAAAAATATAGTGTGCACCTTGTGCCCTAGTGGTTTTCTGACTCGGCTAAATTTCGTACAATATTTAAATATAATACTTCTGTCAAATTCATTCCCCATGTGTCATTTTAAATAAGACAGAGAAATACAATGCTGTCAATCAAATGTCAAATCATAACTTATAGGAAAATTCAACGGTTATCTGTCATATTGACAAGATGTCATTAGAGGTTAATTTTGTTTAAATAATTATACCTCTTTTCTAAAAATTAAATTTAGATAATTTAAATACTGTGTGCACCTTGTGTCCGAATTATGTTTAGTGCTCTCGAGTGGTCTTCTGACTTCGCTAAATTTCTTTCAATATTTAAATATAATACTTCTGTCAGATTCGTTCCCTATGTTTCATTATAAATGGAACGGGCAAATACATTGCTGTCAATCAAATATCAAGTCGTAACCATGGATTTGGCAAACCCAATGTTTCACGTTAAAAAATACTCACGGTATAATAATGAATGAAACACAGTTGACAAAAAAAATACAGTTATATGCCGGGAACATTTTTCACCTTAACGCTGAGACATCTGGCGGATATTTATGATAAGTTCACACTTCTACAGTATTTATACATCGTGGTCTTAAAGATAACTTTTACCAAATGATTGATTAAAATCGCTGTCCAGATAAAATATAGGGAGAAAATCGTTCTTATTTATTATTTTTGAAGTAGATGCAAATGTAACTGACCGTTTAATGATAAACTATATCATTATACTAGCTTATAATGCATTTCTAACTGCACTTAATATAGTTCCACAATGTTCAAAGTTTTATATGATTGAATAATAGTCCTTTCTACCGTTAAGAATGCCAATCTTGGCAATTATAAAATCATAAAAATTTCTCAATCATCTAGAGTGCATTGATATAATGAAGACAAGAGAAGCACGGTAGCTAATAAACAATTACTGAGTAAATAGTGGACAAGGAAGTATGTTAATGGCAGATAAAATAAACAAAAGTACAAGAGAAAATAAATCTCTGCACTAATTATTAACATTTGCTGTTAATTATATACTCTTCATTAACGATTTTACATACTGAGGTAATTAAAGTTTACACGGTTATAACTGATTTCAATTAAAGAAACATTTGTCGATAAATAATTGGCTACTTCTACTCTAAGGGTCAGCTCTATTCATTCCAACTCTACAAGTTAACAAAATAATTACGAAACTGTTAATTCACGCCTGTTCAAAATTTAAATTATTATTTAAACTTTATTCAAATTGAAAGGGATTCGTAGTTTTAGAAAAACTTTCTCGGTGTAAAGTTATAGTAATTTTTTTAAAAATTATGTTACCGTTTGTCACGAGTGAATTTCTTTGAAAGTCCCTTTGTTTGCAACCCGAAATATAATTGCAAAAGTGTCTAGCTTCCTCTCTTAAAAAAAAATCTGTTGTGGCCAGCACAAGAACTTCCGTTCATTTGATGTATTTTGTACAAATCCCATACCAACAATACATTCAAATTGCAACACGAACATACTATAATTTTTTACAAATTCCATACAGAAAGTTCCTTATAAAATATTCTATAAATCCAATAAAATTATCACATGAATACATATAATGTGTACACTTACGTAACATTCTCTTTACAATCAAATAATATTACTACCAAGTTTATATCTCTACCCATTTTTGAATTATTGCCCCAAAAGTCAATATACCCCACATTTAGATAAAAACTTCAAAATTTACAAAAATCTAATTTTTATGTGTCTAGATACTTCTTAATGCGCTGATTCCAAATTTTGAAACCGCAGGTCGATATCTCTTTTCGTTCTCGAGATATTTAGATTTAAAGTTTTGCTCAAAACTGCCCATTTTTGGGTAATAACCCAAAAATGGGTCGAGATATGAATTTGGCGACATCACCATTCGATTCTACGAACAAAAATACATAAGTATAGCAATTTTCATAATTTTCGTCCAACCGGTTCATTTTTTATGAATAAAAGTTTGAAAACCCCTAAAAATGGCCAAAATCTGAAAAAATCCTAAGGGGTACCCCTTACGATTTTTGCGATTTTTGGCAATTTTCAGTTATTTTGCTTTAGAGATTGTAAGCGGTGTTCAAAAATTCTGAAAATTGGGTGTACTTATGTAATTTTGCCCGTAGAATCGAATGGTGGTGTCGCCAAATTCATATCTCGACCCATTTTTGGGTTATTACCCAAAAATGGGCAGTTTTGAGCAAAACTTTAAATCTAAATATCTCGAGAACGAAACGAGATATCGACCTGCGGTTTCAAAATTTGGAATCAGGGCATTAAGAAGTATCTAGATACATAAAAATTAGATTTTTGTAAATTTTGAAGTTTTTATCTAAATGTGGGGTATATTGACTTTTGGGGCAATAATTCAAAAATGGGTAGAGATATAAACTTGGGAGTAATATTATTTGATTGTAAAGAGAATGTTACGTAAGTGTACGCATTTTTAGAGTATTTGACCAACTGTGTGAATTTTTAAAAATAAAAGTATTGAAATAAAAATGGGTAAATGCTATAAAAATTTCCTTGGAAAAGATTCTATGAATCCAATAAAATTATTACACGAACACATACTATCCACAATGGATTCGTGAATCACGTTTCCAAAATGTTTATTCAGTTAATGTTTGGTGTCTTATAGTAAAGGGGCACCTGAATGGCAAAATTTACCTACATTTTCTGCAGGTAGTTACCACCTCATTATCAAAGAATTATTCTTGTAGGTAACTTTTTAATGAAGTTATCCATGTATTTGAAATTAAAACATTCCAAAATTGCATCGTTTTCGTATCGTCTATGAACTTTTTTAATATTATTAATTATAATTCTTAATAAAACAAATTAAGGAATAGAAAATGATGTATAAAATGGAATAAATATTTTAAAAAAAAGTATAATGAAGTTATTTGTAAGTCTATGGCACTTATGTGAAGTTCTTTCAGGTGTTAGGCATAACATGTTGAAATTTTAATGACCTTGTATTTTTCAAACAAAAAAATAAAATAGAAAATAACCTACACAATTAATTAGCTCGACAAAAACAATTTTACCTAACAATTATTTCATTAACTTATTAGTAACATTGAAATGGCTAATCAATCATTATTAAAACGTAGGTCGATATTTTAAGAAATAATTATAACAATTATATTATGAATGTTGTTTTCGTCCATTTAATGTCAAAATTAGGCGCAATTCTTTTATGAAATAATAATGTACGTCAGTTTTTGCATAAAATTATCTTTGTGGGTAGTAGAGCAAAGAAATTACAAGACTAATATTATCTAATTATTATTTACATGGAAATGTGCAATATAATTATTTTATTGTTTTCCATAAAAGTTATAACAATATGCATGCATTAATTTGACAAAATTAGTTATTAAAATAGATTTCTCTTCCCGAAAATGTGTCACACTAAGTAAAATACGAAACTGTTTTATATATACTTGTTTAAAACTATAAATATTTCTAAATTTGTGGTTCTAGACACATTTCAGTAATATAAATAAAATAAATATATCATCACGGCATATTACCCATTTCTGAGTGTGCCAGTATCTACAACACATGTAGACATTGGTAATGATGACGATATATTTTACCGTGTGGGCGCTTACCAGGCGTCACCTCACGGGCACTCATAGCTGGTGTGGAGAGTGCACCACAGGGGTCATTTTTGTGCCATTTAAAATTGGAAATATTTGGCGTCTGTCGGGATCAAACCCGGTTCCCCCAGGTTCGCGACCAGACACTCAGGCACGCGGCCACGGGACCCCGTAATGTTGGCCATTATTTATAATTAAGGTATTATTATTTGTATTGTATATGAATCGATTATTTAGAAAAGTGGTGAACTTTAGTTCAGTAAAATTTAGTAAAATTTTACAGAAGCATGGTAGGATATTATAAAACAAATTTTATAAACATCTTCTTATTTACGATTTTTTTGACAATTACGGATCAAGATTACAAAAAAAAGTTTTTTGAATATATCAGCTGTTTCCTTGATAAATAGCAAAGCTGACTGATTTTTGTAAGTTAATCTCTTCATAATTCTTTAACTCTATATCTATTGAATATAAAGAAATAGTATATTATGTGGCAAGTGTGTGAAGCTGAAATTTTTACTTGAGGGTGGAGATTGCGACAAGAGCCGAAGGCGAGTGTTACATACATACTATACTTTTTCTACGACCTTGCAATAAAATATATTTTTTCTTCACATTGTCATTCTTTTAACGTAAAGCATCTGTATTATCGACTTGTGTAACCATGGTTACCAACGTTAAGGGTGTTTAACAGCTTTGTTTTATTAAAATACAATTCAGTTTGTAATATTTAAAATAATGAACGGTGCGTGAAATGTTACTTCACGCACAGTGTGCAAAAAATCAAACTTCATACATAAAAATTGATACGTGAAGTACTCACTTCACGCATCGGAGTAGAAAAAAAGTTTTTTGAATATATCAGCTGTTTCCTTGGTAAATAGCAAAGCTGACTGATTTTTGAAAGTTAATCTCTTTATAATTCTTTAACTCTATATCTATTGAATATGAAGGAAAATGTATAATCAAACCGTATCCATAATAAGATATTCTTACATATTTGAAAAACAATTAAGAACTTCAAATAAGGGAATTTCCGGTTGCACAATTATAACCAAAATCTAATCTGCTTTTAATATGGATTTAAAGAAGAAGAATGCGAAAGAGTTATAATTTTTAGAAATGTAGTATTGGAGTTATCGTCGGAGAAAAATTAGTCAGACACACACACAAACACACACACATGCACACACACACACACACACACACACACACCACTAAATTTTTTGACCAAACACAATATTTTCCTCACCTAAAGGTTACAGAAGGTAAGAAGTATAAGGTGCAGTAAATATTCAAATGACATGAAGTTACGTACGAGTTAGTAATGAAGTTATCCGTAGATTATCATTCTTCTATTTCTATTTCTTGAATATATTACTGATAATGTGACATGGGCATTCGAGGAAAAATTAAGAGAAATTATTTAAATTAATTAAAAATATTAACTCAACACTTAAAGAAAATATGAATACATTAACAAAATCAATTACCATAAACATTTTCTCTAAAATTTTCATCACAATAAATTTAAAATTATCTTATAAGACATTAAAAACATGTAAACATAAAATTAGCATACATTAGTCGAAATTTTATTATTTGACCCAAAATATAAGGGTAATAAACCACTAACATACTTATGAATTGCCCAGAAATTGCAGTATGTACTTAAATAGCGGAATTATGGTTTTAATATTTGTCATTTATTTTATTTTGATGTGTCTTGATCCTACTTTCTATATTTGAGAAAAACTAAGATGCAAAGATAATGTAGGTATGTAATTTCTTGCACACCATATGGAAGAAATCGTTAGAATAATTACAAGAAAATTTAAATTTTAGAAAAATTTGCGCTTTTATTGTAGAACAACTTAATAGATGGAAAGTTTTATGGTCGATCATAAATATAAACAGATAATAATAATATTTCATGATAGTGACATGTATAGATGTTTTCACATACATGTTGCACGAAATTTTATATAGAATACTTTGTATCATTTACATATATGAATACCTATACTCATTTATTTTATTGTGAACATATTTATGTATAATTTATGTACAGGTAATAAAACAGCATTAAAAGATTCGCAGAAAATTTTGACTAAAATCTTTCATCAAAAATTTTTAAATAAAATATTATTATACCTGCATTAGACATTTCTCAACCGGAATGATTTTTTTCAAAATTCGAAAATTCAATTTTGTTTATTTTAAGGAAACATTTTTGTGCCATTGTTGAAATAGTTGATTTTATATTTTTTATATTTAACTAATACATTAATTTAACTTAGTTTCATGTTCCCTGTTTCAAAACTCTCTCAGTTTTATTTTCATTACTGTAACAGTGCGGAAAATAAATAAAATATATCATTACGGCATATTACCCATTGCTGGGTATGCCACTTTGCTTTGGCACAGATATCGGTAATGATGATGACATATTTGTAACGTGCGGGAGTTTACCAGGCCTCACCTCACGGGCACTCATTGCTGACTTGGAGAGTGCACTACAGGGGTAACTTTTGTGCCATTTAAAATTCGAAATATCTGACGTCGGTCGGGATCGAACTCGGTTTCCCAGATTCACGACCATACATTCAGGCTCGCGTCCATGGGACCCCGTCGATGGATTTCCATGATTATAGCAAAGTTGACTAATTTTTGAAAGTTAACCTCATTATAATTCTTTAACTCTTATATCTATTGAATGTGCTGGAAAATGTATAATCAAACCATATAGAGAATGAGATATTCCTTTCATATTGATAATTACATAAAACGTTAAAAAATTATATTTAACGGCGATTTTTTCAAGAAAAACTGTTAGGTACTTTCGGTTGACCAATTATAACCAAAATGTAATCATAAGGAAGAGTTATTGTCGAAGAAAAATTTGTCACACACAGACACATGGATACACATACAGACATCATCGTAAAACTAGTAAAATAATATACTATGGACCCTAAAACGGGCTTTATTCATTAAAACTCATCACCGAATTTTTTGGCGAAAGACAATACCTTCCTTACCTAAAGGTGACGGAAGGTAAAAATTATGTATCTTTTGGCACTTAGATCAAGGATGGGCACGTAAAATACGTCACGTATTATACGTTATTTTTTACGCGTAAAAAAATATTTCTTACATTGACAATATTTGAGAATTTTTTACGTAGATAATGTAAAAATATAATTACCATGAATATATTTTTTTTATAAAGATATTTTCTTTTATACTGTAATGAATATTCCAGAACAAGCAGTCCACGTGACATCAACATGTTTCTTTGATTCAGACAAACAATTAGGTACCTTCAAACTATCAACAATCAGATTAGTAGGGAAATGTATTCCTGAGACATAACCTCAAACGTCAAACTTTGAACAAATACGTAAAATTTAAAGCATATTATATTATATTTTTAAAATGTTTTATATGCTTCATGTAAATTTTAGGCAGTTTTGTAAAGAAATAAAATTTGAAGACATTTAAAAATAGACGTTGAATAAAAAAGTTTATAATTCATTTTCTATTTATTAATTATTAATAACATATAGTTCCAAATAATTTGAAATAGATTTAAATCATTAGCTCCGAACTTATTAAAAACGAATTTTATAGCTTCAGAATGTTTTTTTAAATATTTTACCACAATTTCAGTCTCTTATAAACATCATAGTTTCAGTCGTTTTAAAATATATTTATGATAGGATTAAGGATTAACTGTAATGTGTCATTTGTAAACAACAAGTCATCTAGTGTCGTTTTGAAGAACTAAAATTATACATTATCTACGTTTTTTACTTATTTAACATTTTTTACGCATACTTTACACGTAAACGTAAAAAATATATTTTTACGCGTAAATGCAAATCCCTTAGACTTAGATTCTTTTTAACTTAAATTCTTCCATGAATTGGGAAAAATCCCTATAGAACTAAAGCAGAACTTAAGTAGACAATTAGTAAAATTTGACGTGTTTTTTGGTCATTAGCAGATGCATTCTAGTCTGTAGAACAACTATTATTAAATGTAATAGGTGTATAATAATTATAGCGTCTTAGGAAGGTACAGTTTGTAGTATCTCGTGAACTATTTATCTCATACTCAACTCTCAGCAGTATATTTTGATTAATCGTTATTTTAGAGTACAAAACACAGATGATAAAAACAACCCCAAACTATTACTGAATTGCCAAGAAAATATATTTGAACAACAGAGCCAACAAAAAATGCGGATATGTAAATGGACCTTTTAACTTTTAAGCAGTAGCGTATAATACGTGTAGGACCGAACCAGCAATAAAACATAACATTAACTTATATTTCTTCCTTATTGTGTACGTAAAAACAAAGCATTGCATACATTATATCCTCGTCATTCTGCATTTAAATTGCCCAATTTGCAATGCCCCACTTGCACAGCCATGCCCTCAGATCTCATATCATTCTGCGAGCTAACTTCCAACATCTTAAAGAGTCAAACTCTCCGAATGTCTGTCATATATGGGTCAACAAAAGGCGATAATTCGTCCAAGATGATCGGATATCGTGATGCAGCGATACGCACTAATTGTAATGTAGTTTTCCTGGTGTTAATCTGCTTACCAACCGGTGGTTTTTGCCAGCGATTTAACGCACTGAACCGGACACGCAATTAGCGATGTTATTATTTATAACTGATAATTGCTTTATGAAAATTTATTGTAAATTGTTACACTGACTTTCTAAATTTAACAGATAGGAAAATTACAATTGTTCATTAGATAATTATTGTCATGGGGTCCCGTGGCCGCGTGCCTGAGTGTCTGGTCGCGAACCTGGGGGAACCGGGTTCGATCCCGACTGACGCCAAATATTTCCAATTTTAAATGGCACAAAAGTGACCCCTGTGGTGCACTCTCCACGCCAGCTATGAGTGCCCGTGTGGTGACGCCTGGTAAGCGCCCACACGGTAAAATATATCGTCTTCATTACCGATGTCTACATATGTTGTAGATACTGGCACACCCAGAAATGGGTAATATGCCGTGATGATATATTTATTTATTTTAATTTATAATTATTGTCACCAAATTTAATTTTATAATTCGTATTTACGACTTTTGGTACAATAAATCAATATTATGTATATAAAACACATATCTACATATATGGGGTCCCGTGGCCGCGTGCCTGAGTGTCTAGTCGCGAACCCGGGGGAACCGGGTTCGACAGACGCCAAATATTTCCAATTTTAAATGGCACAAAAGTGACCCATGTGGTGCACTCTCCACGCCAGCAATGAGTGTCCGTGAGGTGACGCCTGGTAAACGCTCGCACGGTACAAATATGTCATCATCATTACCGATATCTGCGACAAAGCAGATTGGCACACCTAGGTAATATGCCGTGATGATATATTTATTAATTTTACCTGATTATTTATCTCATATTTCTAAATTCGCAATTTCTCAATGGCTAAGACAAAGACTTTATACCATCGCGATTATTTTCGCTAGGTATTTCATTGTGCTTAATTACAAAACAAATTAAAGTTAGTGGTTGCTTCGCCGTTAGGAAACATTGTTATGGGTCCTGGGTTCAATCCCGACCGCAGCTAGACAAACAACGGGACCTGGAGTTATCTTTGCCGTCTCGTCACATACACTGACCACGACATTAATATTAAATTAATTCTCATACCTTACTTTCTAAACATTTAACAACACTTGGAAGATACAGTATTCTTACGGTAGTCGCAGTCATACACTATGAAATGAACGATATTAATTTTATTAATTATTTCTTAAATATAGAGTTGGAGCTATTAATTTAACTAGCTGTAGTATGTTTTAATTATTTAGACTAAGCAACTGCTACTAGTGATTAGTGAATAAACAAATACAGAGTGGTCCCTCGGTCTGTATTTTTTTACTCGATTATTTTACGTATTACGAAATTTGTTTTCAAATAGTTATTTACATTCGAATGCGTGTAAATTGTATTTTACAGCGCGACAGCTTTGTTTAAGGCACGAGCCCTTAAAGCGAGTGCCTTATTAGCTGGAGCGCTGTAAAATACTTCACGCCCGAGAACTGTATCAAATTTTTTGGCCGACGATAATGAAAATCACTTTTTTTAATGAGATAGGTTGTACTTCTGAAAAAGGTTAGTTTAAAATACTGGGATTAAGTCAATTTCCAAATTTGATTTCACTTACCTTCATTAGAGTATTTCTAGCGAAAATTTATCTGTAATAATAGACGTTGTTTATGACTGATAATATATTTATTTGCTGATGTTTTCTTCGTAATAAATAATAGTTAGGTGTCGATATTTGACATTTCAGCAATGTTCGCCTCGCGTATTTGACAGGTATATCGATCGGTGACTATGTCGGTAACGGCGGATTTTTACAATAATGACAGATATCGCTGCCGTGATTTTGGTTTATATAAATTAATTTTAAATATAGGAAATGTTAAAGTAAAAAATAACTTAAGTAGGTTTTACTTTTTACATGAACTTTATTATAGTAAAGATGATTTCTTTTCTAAATGCCCATATACGTCCAGTGTATTTTGATTATTTTACCGCATAGTTAGACAAGTTACAACACAGTAAGCGTAAAATGTAGGTTACACTTTCTCTGTATACAATTGTAAAGTTCCCATTACACTTCAGGAGGACAAAAATTTATTTTTTATACTCCGATGTGTAAAGTTGATACTTTACACACTCCAGACAGTGTGTTTAGTAAACGATTTTCGTATTTTATTTATTTTACACATTACAGAGCTATCACTATCAATACACGTATGACATTGAAGTTGTTTTACCTATAGTACATTCATGTTGGTAATACTGATTGACAACAGTCAGAATTGCAGTATCCAACTTCAGATCTGTTATCTGTCAAATGTGAACTCGATATTTGGTGTGTTGAAATTGTTGTCTGTCAAATTTCTAACACAACGATTCCCTCTTCAAATTTTTTGTGTTTTAAATTATAAGTTTACCAATATTCATTAAACAATTCTGCAGAATACTTTTTTTTATAATCATTTTTTTGAAATAATCTTCATTCAAAAATATGTGTTTATTTCAACGATACAAATGCTTAACATCTGGGCAACGGTTGGCGAAATGGTACTACTATAACGTTGCCTCTTCCTCGGTTAAAATGAACATAACTGCACGTCATGGACGGCTCGACATTTGGGGCACAATAGGCACGCCACTGGATTGTTACTAGACACTACAACGGTATATTATTTATAATGTGACTGTTTTTATTCACACATGGAGAATATTCGATTAGACAAACAATATTAATTTCATTTATATTCAAAAAGTAAAACGAGATTTATCGGTAATAAATAACATGTACAGAATGGCACACACACACACACACACACACACACACAATCATAAATACAGACATCATCGTAAAATTAGAAAAATCGTATTTTAGGGACCCTAAAACGTTCTTATTCTTTGGAAACTCAACACCGATTATTTTCACAAAAGACAATACTTTCCTTACCAAAAAGTCACGGGCCGCGTGCCTAAGTGTCTGGTCGCGAACCTGGGGGAACCGGGTTCGATCCCGACAGACGCCAAATATTTCCAATTTTAAATGGCACAAAAGTGACCCCTGTAGTGCACTCTCCACACCAGCTATGACTGCCCGTGAGGTGACGCTTGGTAAGCGCCCACACGGTAAAATATACCTATATCGTCATCATTACCGATGTCTACATGTGTTGTAGATACTGGCACACCCAGAAATGGGTAACATACCGTGATGATATATTTATTTATTTATTTATTTATTTATTTAAGGTCACGGAAGGTAAATTATTATTGTATAGGTAATAATTTCTGTCAAAAATAGAATTATTTGTAAATATGTAGATTCTTTTACTTATAGAAAGATGATTCTATTTTTACTCTCGGACATATTATTAATAGCATTTTAAACAACTTTTTATATCACAGTAAAGATGTCTGATTTAATGTCTATGATTTGAAATGTAGTATCAAGAAAAAAATTAATTATTCCTATTGATTGATAGGTGATTATTTTATGTAGGCCAAAAATGAAAATATGTTGTCATAAATGTCACTATGACAATATTTAACAAATAACATGTTGTACATGTGAAAAGTTGTTTAATAAATTAAAATAACAAGAAATAAAATTAAGAATGATAGGTCTATATAACAAAAAAATGTGGGAAACCATGTCGAATTTTATATAAAATATTTTATGTTTTTAAAACTTGTAAGAATTTACATATAAGTAGTATGTATTTCCTTTCCCAAAGTAATAAATTATATTTATATATAGATTACAAAGTAACATAATTTACTTAAATGTTTTTGTATTGTACTATAATAGCAGTTCTACTTTTACAAATAATTTGTACATGATTTATTTTAGATTTAGAATAATAACCGATATTTCATAAATAATGCATGTAATGTCATTAAGTAGAATCTCTGTTTTAACAGTTCATTTGGACATCAAAATACTTTATTTCACTCCTTAAAAAGAGGTGAAATAAAGCTATAATTTGGTTATCAACTAACTTCGTTTAAAATACATTTGTATTGTCATTTATTATACAAGACGATAAATGTTCATTTCTCATATTTTCATGCACCACTCATACACAGTTAGAGATAGAATATCGGACGATAAATATCTAAATTCAGCATGAAATTCTTTTTCTTTTCATGTCACGCATGATTTTTTTACCTCATCGGATCTCATGTAACTTCAAAGGGCTTCAAGATAGAATAAAGGACGATGAAAGCCTAAATTCATCATGAAATTTTCTATCTTTTCATGTTACGCATGATTTTTTTACTTCATGGGATCTCTAGTTACAGCCAGTTGAAGTTTCATGATTTTTCATCGAAAGAGAATTTCATGCTGAATTTAGATTTTTATCGTCCGTTATTCGGGCTTTAGTCGTGTATGAGTGGTGCATGAAAATATGAGAAATGAACTAAATAATTTACTAACCACCGAATTTTTTGACCAAAGATAATATCTTCCATACCTAAAGGTAACGGAAGGTAAAAATTATATATTTTGGCACTTATGCCCGGTTTCATATACGATTGTTAAATATTTTGTTAATTAACAACTTTTCAAAATTAACAACTTGTTAAATTTTTATGATGTTTCATGAAATTGGCAAATCAATTTTAAACTGTTGTTAGTCAGCATGCATGTTAAAATTTGTTCAGGGAATTATTGTATTTTTTAGTAATATAAAAACTAATTTTTTGTTATTAATAATAAAAGTCATTATTGACAGACTAGAAAGTACCAGTTGTATAGAAATAAATAAATATATCATCACGACATATTACCCATTTCTGGGTGTGCCAGTATCTACAACACATGTAGACATCGGTAATGATGACGATATATTTTACCGTGTGGGCGCTTACCAGGCGTCACCACACGGGCACTCATAGCTGGTGTGGAGAGTGCACAACAGGGGTCACTTTTGTGCCATATAAAATTTGAAATATTTGGCGCCGCGGCCACGGGACCCCATGGGGTCCCATTGTATAGAACCCCAATGTTAATAATAACTGAATGATTGGATCAATTGGATGATTTCTTTCAGTGTAAAAACGGTGTCCTTAGATAGCCGATACCTCATTTTAAATTGTACATCATCAAAAAACTCAAAAGGATTTCCTCGATCTCTGAATACTCTTTCTCTTCGCAGAAATCTTCAAAAATCTCATCAGATTCCGAAAACATAGTTGAATAATATTTCCTATGACATTAATGTAATGAATATATTTTTATTTTAAATTACACAGCTAATGCAACTTGTACTTACTAATTTTCTTGTTGCAAATTAATTTATGTCGGAAAGGACAAAATAAATATTATGTTCTGATTACACATATGTGACAGATGTTATAAATAGCAACTGGTTAGAAATTTAACCCGAGACTGTTGTTAAAATAGCAAACCATTTAACCATAGCTTAAATCTAGCATTTGTTGGTGAAACAATAGTTCCTACTTAATCAGTTGCTAAATTATTTAACAAATTCTTAAAATTTAACAAGCTGATATGAAACTGAGCATTAGATTAGAAAAAACGCAAAAACTAAGGCAGAGCTTAAGAAGACAATTAGTAAAATTTGCTACGCCTTTTTGGTCATTAGCAGATGCATTCTAATCTGTAGAACAACTATTATTAAATTTAATAGGTGTACAATATTTATACCGTCTTACGAAGGTACAGTTGAACTACTTATCTCAAATTCAACTCTCAGCAGTAAGTATATTTTGATTAATGGTTATTTTAGAGTACAAAACACAGATAATAAAAATTCTTTCACGTTTTGGATCTGGTACATGATGAATAATTCCACGTAGTAATTCAAGAGGATTTATTTAATTCATCTCGTAGCTTTCATATCATGTCTTACAAGAGTACCTGTAGTGAGTGAGTAGGTTTTTATGTTCCTCTTTAGGTCATTTTACTTCTCCTGTGCTGTAACAGGTAACCTACTTAAATGCTGAAGAGGTTTTTTGTTTGATGTTGAGTACTTTGAAGAAAAAACGCATTGTGTGATACTAGAAAGAAAAGGATGTAAATAGATCTTAGAATAGAAGAGTTTTTCATCTTGGAAGAATAGGTATTATAATATATACGGAATAATGAATACCACAAAAGACATAAAGAAAAGAGGTCAGGAATTTTACCAGTTTTGATTTCACACAGAGGACAATATTATAAATTATGCTATCATTTAAATAAGTAAATAGATGCAGGATTTCTTAGTCTCGTTACAAACTTCAATGCAAAAATAAATAAATATATCATCACGGCATATTACACATTTCTGGGTGTGCCAGTATCTACAACATATGTAGACATCGGTAATGATGACGATATATTTTACCGTGTGGGCGCTTACCAGGCGTCACCTCACGAGCACTCATAGCTGGTGTGGAGAGTGCACCACAGGGGTCACTTTTGTGCCATTTAAAATTGGAAATATTTAGCGTCTGTCGGGATCGAACCCGGTTCCCCCAGGTTCGCGACCAGACACTCAGGCACGCGGCCATGGGACCCCATGCAACTTCAATGGAATGGAAATAAATATAATTTAAAAAAATCTAATGTGGCCAATTCTATGGCAGTGTCCGATGTTGCACTTTTATCACCCTAATATCTAAATCCTAAATTTATATGCCCTAAATCTAGTGATTATTTAGGATTTTACGAATTAGGTTTTAGGGTTTTGCAGGAACATACTATGCTTTGAAGTTGACGCGCACTAATTAACGTCAAATTTACGGTCAAATAATAGCTCCTTAGCGTCTATTTTATGAAACATAATATAACATTTACTCTCAAGCCTGAAATTGAATCGAATTGTATAATTGATTTTTGTTGTTCTAAACTTTAAAGTGTTGCCATACAAACCAATGGATATCACTAGTGTGCCATTCGGAGTTGTATTTATGTGAAGAAGACCTAAATCCTACATACTAAATATCACACCAAAAGTTCCTTGGAAAGAATTCTACATATCCAGTAAAATTATAACATGAATATATATTTTCCACAAATTCTATACCGAATGTTCCTTGAAAAAGATTCTATAAATTCAATAAAATTATGACACGAACATACACTATGTAAATTGCACTTGACACTGATATCTGTCAATTAGATTATTTGAATATACCAGCTGTTTCCATGATTTTAGTACAGCTGGTTGATTCATGAAAGTTAATCTCCTCATAATATTTCTTTAACTCTATCAGTATCTATTGAATATGAAGGAAAATATATAATCAAACCATATAGACAATAAGATATTCATTCATAGTAATAATCACATAAAATGTCAAAAAAATATTTAAAAAATCATTCAGAACACATAATACGCTAGGAATAATACAACCTTTTTACAGAACAAAAACTAAAAAGGTCGTACTATTCCTAGTCAAAAAATAATATTTCATTTTTTTTTTTTCAAGAAAAATTGTTAAGAACTTCAAATAAAAGAACTTCCGGTGGACCAATTATAACCAAAATCTAATCAGCTCTTCATATGGATGTAAAGAATTATAATTTTTAGAATTGTAGTGTTGGAGTTATCATCGGAGAAATTTTCGTCACACATAACACGGACACTCACACACACACAAACACACACACACAAACACGCGCGCGCACATACATACAGCACACACATACCGACATCATCGTAAAACTAGCAAAATGGTAAAAAAAATGACCAAAGACAATACATTCCTTACCTAAAGGTGACGGAAGGAAAAAATTCGAATGATTTCTTACTAAAACTTTTAGGCCTTACAGAAGTCTGCACCGTTATAAAGGAAGTACACGCACTAAAATTCCTTCACTAAAATGTTACGGAACTCTGCGAAATGTTTTCGAGTTTCGTGCCATCCTTATCTTTTGCGGCTTCTAGTTTCTTGTGATAAAAATGAAGATTTGCCAGTCAGCTTCTAAGAAGCTGGTTGTTATCTGACGACACGCTTTGCTGGTCATAAAACAAAAAAGCTACTCTTCATCGTTTCTACTCAACAACCGTGAACAGCAAACACCGATACAACCTTTTTTAAACACTTTTTGAAATATTGTAAATTGATTTTCGTTTTTATGGATTAAAATTGTAATACGTAGCATAAATCAGGAAAAAGTCTGTACGCTCTAAAGTTCATTATTCTGAATAAAAACTTTAGATAGATAGATAGATAGATAGATAGATAGATAGATACGACGCCATTATCAATAATATTTATGAAAATGTAATGACTAAGACTATGTCCGATGTCGAATTATGGCATTTAGGATTTAGGTTGTCTTTAGCAGCAATTTTCATTTTACCTCTCGCTAAGAGAGGTATTGGACTCATGCTAAAATTCGCTTATCCAGATTTTAGTGGGTAAGCACGTTTTAAGGTCCCTAGAATCTGATTATAACATTTTTACAATGATGTCCGTGTGTGTGTGTGGATGTATGGATGTGTGGATAAGTGGATGTTGGAACCACGGTTTTTCAAATACTATAAGACTTAAAAATATATAACTCCAATTTCCTCAATCTAACATTCCTGGGAAGAGCTGATTATATTTTGGTAACAATTGGATAACCGGAAGTAATAGGTTCTCCATTTCCATTTTATGTTATATAAATATTGTATTGCACTATAATCTAATACCTCTTTTAGCGAGAGGTAAAAAAATACGAGGGCTGTTCTCTTAATTTTCCATCACCAGAATTAAAAATGGACAGTTCCGAATCCAAGATTGTTTTATTAAATTAAAATCCCGATGAGGCATGAGGCGCAGTATAGTATTAGAAAAGTTCGGTATTTGTTCAAAATTGTAGAATTGTGAATACTAGACCGTTGTTAAACTTTTTGTTTCATGCATATAAAAATTGGTATAGTTACATATCTAGTATTGTGTGTAAAATTGACTAATATTACCACCATGTTCACAACTGTTCTCATTTTTACCCCAAAAAGTCATAAGTTTGGTTAAAAGTTGAAAATATTAAAAAATTCATTTTCAATTTTCATGTATTTCGTACTTCCCAATGCACTGATTCCAAATCATGAAAACGCAGGGCGATATCTATTTTAGTTTTGGAGGTATTCAACCTCAAAAATTTTCTCAATATTACCCATTTTCGGGCTAGGTCTCTACCTAGTTTTGAAAAGTCAATATACCCCATCCCATATTTACATAAAAACTTTAAAATTTTCAAAAATCTAATTTGCATGTATCTAGATACTTCTTAATGCGCTGATTCTACATTTTGAAACCGCAGATCGATATCTCTTTTCGTTCTCGAGATATTTAGATTCAAAGTTTTGCATAAAACTGCCCATTTTTGGGTAATAACCCAAAAATGGGACGAGATACGAACTTAGCGACACCACCATTCGATTCTACGGATAAAAATACATAAGTATACCAATTTTCATACTTTTTGACTAACCCGTTAATTTTTTATGAATAAAACTTTGAAAACATCTGAAAACGGCCAAAATCTGAAAAAATCGTAAGGGGTACCCCTTAGATTTTTTCGATTTTTTGGCTATTTTCAGTTATTTTGCTTTAGAGACTGTATGCCGTGTTTAAAAATTATGAAAATTGGTGTACTTATGTAATTTTGCCTGTAGAATCGAATGGTGTTGTCGCCAAATTCATATCTCGACCCATTTTTGGGTTATTGCCCAAAAATGGGCAGTTTTCAGCAAAACTTTGAATCTAAATATCTCGAGAACGAAAAGAGATATAGACCTGCGGTTTCAAAATTTGGAATCAGCGCACTGAGAAGTATCTAGATACATAAAAATTAGATTTTTGAAAAATTTTAAGTTTTTTTTTTGAATATGGGGTTTATTGACTTTTGGGACATTCTTACGCATTGCTCTTAGTTCTTAAGCATTAATCCTTATGCAAATCACAAACATTTTTACGCATTGCGCTTAGCTATTAATTAATAATTATAACTCTTACTCATTAGGACAATCGGAGAAAATGAGACCTTAGACTTTAGTTGTTCATGTATTTAAAATACAGCATTTTTTAACAGGTTACACATTGAAACTTATATTAGGTTAAAAGTGACATTTGTTGTTCTTACATTATAGCAAAGAATTTCTATAAGTTTCGACTATTATATTCTATAGTTCCCAATTAGTATTGAGCTACGTATTTACATAGCTATTTACTTCTACTAGGTAATTTATAATATAATTGTGATGTGTAATGTATATAACTAGTAAAAGGTATATATTTTCCCATAAATCTTTCTTTAAATATACTCTCTTGCGACAGCTTGCGATTTGTCTCTTCGAAGCTGAAGTTTTCTCCTGAACATCAACATTTTCTCCCGTTCGGAGAATCAAACTGATTACAATATTAGCAGTACTCGTTCGTAGGTAGGTATTTTACAGTTGCAATATACGGAAAAACGAAGTAAAAACACATTTTTATCTCACGCTAAGAAAGTTTAAAGACTTGCTGATACACTAAAGTGTTTAGAAAACAAATTATTAGGTAAGTTAAGAAAAGTTTCTAAGAACAGTTAGTGAATATTCAAATTTTAATTAAGTATTAATAAACAGAGTTTGCGAGATAGATAAGGAAATTTTATTGCAAATATCTTTGGGAAAAGTATGCAGATTTTCTACACTGAATTAATTATGAGTTTGAAAACATCTAGAAGGCGACTAAAGCAAGAAGTTTATTTATCTATAACAAATTTTACTTGTATTTAATACAAGATCTCAGGCGAAAAATCAGCCAGGAATTACAGCTGAACTCAGTAAAAACTTAGTCAAAATTTATACTCAAATTCCTAGAAATAGACGCTGAGGAGTTTCGCACGAGAAACACTACTTTCTTGAATGGGGATTCCACTATTTTTCTTTTTATAATATTATCTGAAAATATCAGGGAAACTAAGACTATTGATGAAAATCCGGCGAAAAAATTCCTATTAATAAGCGAGTTATGGTCCCCAGAATTTTGAAAAGACTGTTTTCATCATGGACCTAAATGTTCTTGAAATATATGCTATTTTAAGTTATATTTACATAAAATAAATGAATATTATAACACTGTATAAGTCTACATACTTTCTAATTACAGGTGTATTTAAATTATTAAGTGTAATGCAAGAAATTTATGTTAAAATAAAAACTGTTTGAAAATTGCTGTACAGGAATGTTAGCCCCTCCTTTCGAATTTGAATTTCTTAATTTCCATTGGTAGTAACCCCCACCTCCTAACACGCTATTTGTTATGCATGTATAGGCGGTCTTTCGGCCTCCAATCAAAATATTATATATAGATTTCATATTCGTGTCGAAGCGCTATAACAAAAAACTTCTAATTTCCGAAATATCTCAATTATACCATTTCATTTTTTATTATACCTATATATAGTACAGTCTTAGCTAAGCGCTACCTTCAATTCGTTACGCTTCTCTACCTCAAATATACAGTAGGGGACGTATCAATACAGTATCTTCTGGAGTGTAATTGAATCAAATGCATATTTTTCAGCGCAGTAATTGGCTCGTCTTAAGTAAGGTTCGGTATTTTCATCTCTGATTAATCTGTTTAACTGTCAGTTATAAGAAAAATGTCGCAACGAAAAATTGACTTTTGTAGTTTGTACAACTTATGCTAATGGCACAAAAGTGACCCCTGTGGTGCACTATCCACGCCAGCAATGAGTGCCCGTGAGATGACGCCTGGAAACGCCTGCACGGTAAAATATATCGTCATCATTACCGATGTCTACATGTGTTGTAGATAATGGCACACCCAGTAATGGGTAATATGCCGTGATGATATATATATTTAGTTATATTTGTGTGTGTGTGTGTGTGTGTGTGTGTGTGTGTGTGAGTGTATGTGGATATTGGAGGGACGATTCCTTAAAACCGGGCGACATCTCAGGATTTTATAAACTTATTATGAAGAACACACCACTTAAGTATGACAGTATGACAGTATAAATTAGTAAATCAGATTATTTATTGAAGTAACATATTATTATATACATATTTAGCATATATTACAAGTAAAATATATGTGTAACTGAAATATCTGATCACCAATTTATAATAATAATTTATATTCTGGTGTTGTGTTCAACGGGACTTGCACCGTCTTTCTTCTGCCTTTCTTGCACGTGTGTCTACTTTCTTAAAAATCGCTTTATAGCAGAGAAATCACACACGACACATGAGAATCATTTCTCCGGCTCAGTGATCATATATCTGCGAATGGTTTTGCGGTTCCCGGGTGTGAACTAATGAAACTATATGTCTAACTACGTCTATTAAAAGAGTTTACAGTGTAAGTACAATATACATAGAGAATGGCTGTAATAAAGTAGTTAATTTATATACTATTTGCTCTTTTACTGTATGGTGAGAAGTTTGTATATGCATCCTATTCGCCAGTGACGAAGGAAAGGGTTTTTACTAAAGGGTAGAAACTTTAATATGAATATACTTTGGCTTATAAATGAATCCCCTTTCTTTTTATACCAACTTTAGATGTTGACGGAGTCTTTTTCTTGTTATAACAATAGCATATTATAATTAGAATTACATCTGGACTTATCCAAGTACGAATTTTAGTTTTTTCACATTCTAGGACAGTGCAAACTTAACGTACGGCAGCTATATCTATAATTTTAAATCGTGCTAATGCACTAACATCGGGATAAGCGATTTTTAGCATGAATCCTATACCTCTCTTAGCGAGAGGTAAAAATAGCCAATAGTGGCACATTGCGTTCTATTACTTGTAATTATTTTTCTCGTTAAATATTCTTTGCATAATATCACTTTTTTTGCAAAGCAGGATTTTTAAAAAACTGAAGAACTAAGTTCGAACTACCTTAATTTTCGCAACTTAATTTCAAATGACAGATAAATAACTGTTTAAAATGATCAGTAATTCTAGCGTAACTCTCGTAACTCGTACAATAATTTTCATATTTTCTCGTAGATAAAGCGAAAAAGGCCTTGGTAATTCAGAATTTCTTTATTTAACATTTGTATAACGTTTTTTTTTTCATGGCCGCGTGCCTGAGTGTCTTGTCGCGAACCTGGGGGAACCGGGTTCGATCCCGACGGACGTCAAATATTTCCAATTTTAAATGGCACAAAAGTGACCCCTGTGGTGCACTCTCCACACCAGCTATAAGTGCCCGTGAGATGACGCCTAGTAAGCGCCCATACGGTAAAATATATCGTCATCATTACCGATGTCTACATGTGTTGTAGATACTGGCACACCCAGAAATGGGTAATATGCCGTGATGATATATTTATTTATTTATATTTTTTAAGGTTTGGCTGTTTCTCCTATGTACATTTTATCACATTTTGTACAATTTATTTTGTAGACGACGTTTTTATTGTTTTCTTTTTCTAATTTATCTTTTACATTTGTTACATTGAGGTTAGAATTTGCTACCTTATGTCATATGTTTGGAACATTTTATAATCAATTATATATCACATTTTTATAATTGCAGACAGAAGTATGCAACGTCCAAATGTTCAAAATAAAGAAATTCTGAATCATCAAGGCCTTTTTCGCTTTATCCACGATATTCCAGTTGATCCTTCTTGGCTCAACATATTTTCTCTTACTTATAAATTCTGTCTATACCATATTTCTAGTTTTCTTTATGCAAAACCATTTCTAATATACATCTTTATATTCCCTCGATGCTTTTAAACTAATATATGATGCATTGCACTCATTGCATTTCTCGTAATAGACACTGCATTACAAATTACAAAAATGTTTTTCTTATTCATAAACAAATCGTGTTTAGCTTCTAGTCTTGGGAACTGAGCTCTAATGTTAATGCCTTGGAATGCATTTCACTGTATGTGTAAACATGTATGCATGAATGTATGTTTTATACGTATGTATGTTTGTACATATGGTACGTGCAAGTAAACAGCAAAGGTGCGAGAAGCACGATCGAATGGTGAGGATATTTAAATGTAGAAAAGTGGATGGTGTACCGGTTGAGAAGTATTGATAGACTGTTAAATAAATATGTATTCTTGTTAATAGTTTTATAAAAAGATTCTTGAAAATTTGAAGGAAGATAAATAAATACATATTACCCAATACTGAATGTTTCAAAGTGTTTTCTTCACACGCAAATTTTGAATAATGATTCTATTTTTATTTATTTAAACGGACTCAACTGCTAGGATCTTATTTGCGGACGACCTGAAAATAACTCCTTTTAGCTAAATCTTCGGGATACCTTTAAATTAAAAAGACACGCAAAATCCAAATTTACTAATGATAACTGGCTCGTAAGTGAAATGTTTAACGTATATTTGAACAAAGAATATTCATATTAATAATGGAAAAGTTGCAGCTAATGGTATTGATTTGGTCAAAACACAATCTTTTAAACATAAAAATCTGTTGTGGCTATATAAGTATTGTATTGCACTTTGCTATCGAACCGTTGTTTTATAACAAAATATTACAGAACTTTACCCAAATATTGTTTTTTATTGTATTTAACATGTCTTCTGCACACATATAATTCTAATTACATCTATTTTTCATTGTATGAGGAAGTTCCTGATTGTCAGAAATTTTTTCAATTCATTAACCAGATTGACGGTATTTCTGATGGATATATGCATTTTACCTATAATTTCAAATATTTAATTAATAAAACAATAAGAAAGATTAAATATACTTCCCAGGAAAAGCTATCAGAATGTCACTAAAACATTTGCAGCCATATGCATAAATTCGTTACTGGCCACTAAGTAAGTTTCTAAGATAATTTAAAATGTTGCTAGGTAAAACCTTATGCATTTTTGCTATTCTTAGTGGCCACTAGTTAAAACTGTTATAACATCATATTAAGTTTCACTTATGCATACTATGTTATACTATGTTATAGACATTTGAATTTGTCAACTGGTTTCCTTAGTGTAGTTTCGCCTACTCGACTTATTATATCCCGATATTCTATATATTATAGCGTCTTTATCTCTAAATTTATAGAATAATTTCTTTTAAAAACTACTACTTCCGGTTGTTCAATTGTTACCAAAACCTTTTCAGCTCTTCCCAGGAATGTCAGATAGAGAATGCATAGTTAAACAGGCCTTATGTCTTATAGTTTTTGAGGAATTGTCCGTCCAACATCCAGCCATACACACACACACACATACACACATAATTCCCATACCTCTTTTAGCGAGAGGTAAAAATGGGACACAGTTCCTTTTATAATAGACTCATAATTAACGTCACATGCAAGAGAGAGATAGAAGATCACGGTCCAAACCACGTCCAAACAAACCTTCCCTAGTTGTCTTACTTTCCCCTCCCTGATTCTGTCTGTCATTAGGTTTGCATCTATCATTTAGTGTTAATCTTATTCTTCGTTGTGTTTAATAAAAATTACTTTAAAACCAGAAGATGTACTTGGGGCAACTTTTTTGTTTTATAATTTTGAAGATCACTCGATTATTCAACTAAAACTATGGCTGGAGTGTAGGGGTTTACAGGTCTTTGTTTGGAAGTGATAACCATAGCAACCTTTAGTTCCATATTTTGCTGCTAAATGCTCTCAGACAAATTGCAATTGTGTGTCTACTGGGGGTGTCTACTGCACTATGCAAACAGAGCAGCAAAAAAATAGTGAACTGTCACACAAACGCAGAGCCACTTCTCGAACAGAACCTAAAAGTCAGTTAGGTATTGTTATAGTTTGTCTTTTTTGAAAAAAACCCAACCAAAACAATACCTAACTGACAATTCCTAATTGGTAGACAGTGGTTTTTAGATAGATTTGAGAAGTGGCCGTTAGAATTGGCCGCTAGATTCCGTCTGGTCCAGGTGCGACAGTTTACTAATTTTTTTTTTTGCGGCTCTGTCTGGACAGTGCAGTAGACACTTCCTTTATCATGTAAATGTTTCAATTATTCGTCCAAATATGGAACCGTCATACACAAACATAAGGACAAGATTTGATAATTTGTTAAGCTTATGCGTACTTCCTATTAACTTCGTCCATATATACATTCAAAATAATATAATTATATTATATGTAAATAGTTTTGATTGATATTCACTGATAATTAATCCAAGGCCGAAAGATGTCATTTGCTTTTATATTATTACAATTTTTTAAAACATTGTACGACAGTGCAATTGCTTATAATTGTTATTTACATTCGAGTGCGTGTAAGTTGTATTTTACAGCGCGACAGCTTTGTTTAAGGCACGAGCCCTTAAGGCGAGTGCCTTATTAGCTGGAGCGCTGTAAAATACTTCACGCACGAGAATTGTATCAAATTTTTTCGCCGACGATAATGAAAATCACTTTTTTAATGAGATAGGTTGTACTTCTTAAAAGGATTAATTTAAAATACTGGGTTTAAGTCAATTTCCAAATTTGATTTTACTTACCTTCATTAGAGTACTTCTAGCGAAAATTTATCTGTAATAATAGACGTTGTTTATGACTGATATATTTATTTGCTGATGTTTTCTTCATAATAAATAATAGGTAGGTGTCGATATTTAACATTTCAGAAATGTTCGCCTTGCGTATTTGACAGGTATATCGATCGGTGACTATGTCGGTAACGGCGGATTTTTACAATGACAGATGTCGCTGCAGTGATTTTGGTTTATATAAATTAATTTAAATATAGGAAAATTAAAGTAAAAAAATAACTCAAGTAGGTAGTAGTTTTTTACATGAACTTTATTATAGTAAAGATGATTTCTAAATGCCCATAAACGTCCAGTGTATTTTGATTATTTTACCGCATAGTTAGACAAGTTACAACACAGTAAGCGTAAAATGTAGGTTACACTTGCTGTGTATACAATTGTAAAGTTCTCATTACACTTCAGGAGGGCAAAAATAAATTTGTGTATCAATCTTACCAATTTCAAGTATTGCCAACTAAATCACTCTGTAATATGTGTTTACTATTCAAGATGAAACAATCCATTTTCTTTTTATGTATTCAGAGAAAATTTATGTATACTACTAACTGTAGCAACAGAACACAGAACACAAACAGTTCTGTTGTAAAATTTTGTATATAATAAAAAGTAAAACTTTTAAAAGCCTGCTCTTGTACTGCAGTTTAACAACGTAAGTTGAACCCAGTACACATACACTACAACCTTTGTTTTTACTCACTAACATTCCACTAGCGAATGTAAACATTTCTCATTTTTTTCCACAACAATTTTCTATGCATTTTAATGAACCGTAATATTATACGTAAGAACAACAATGTCAGCGTACCAAGGATATTATATACGTTGAATCATATTTTAATTACTATACTATATATTGTAATCACTTCCTGTTTGTTGTCAAGCAGAATACAGATATTAGAGTTGAAGCCTGCCCTGTGTGTCCTGGAAATTGTTATGCAAGACTGCCCTTATTTAGTTCCAGGGCATGCAGGAATTATCCAGGGCAGGACGGCAGGATAAACAGGATGTATTTATCATCCTGAAAGCTGCATAAATTACTTAATCCTTGGTAATGAATGATTTAAACTTAAATGTCATATTCGAAATATAAATTGACATCTTCTGTTATAGTATTATATACAAAGTAGGAGGGTTGTACAATATTTATTATCCCTATCATAGTAGGCTTTGAAATATTGTCTTCATAAGAACAGCAATTGTTTATTGTTTACCTGTCAAACGAAGTACCAAATTTGATTATTCTAGTGTTAATAATTTACAAGGTTTAATAAGATATCAGCAAGATGGGTACCCCGAGTGTTGACGTCAGAACATAAGCGAGAGATAATCACCTCCGCAGAAGCCATTTTGGCGTTGTTTAATCAAAATCTAAACAGCTTTTTGGCTCGCTATGTTACAGTTGATGAAACGTGAATTTACCACTTTGATCACGAGTCGAAATTTCAAAGTATGGAATGGCGAACTTTTCTCAGAAATTTGCCGCTTTTTCATAATTTTAAAATATATTTCTAACAGAATAAAAACGCAATTTTCAAATATTAACCAAAGATAACATAGATATTTGAATATCAGAAATGTTAAAATATATCTTTTTTAATGTTTAAACTTTTCGCATGTTTTATTTTTGTTAAAATATAAAAGGGGCTTAAATAGGTAATTTTAAGGCGAAAGTCTGGAATACCCAACCCTCAAGAATTTTATTTTGATATATATATATATATATATATATATATATATATATATATATATATATATATATATATAGTTGCAAAAGCATTATAAACACGAAATTTCACAAAAATTATGCCGCGGAAAGCAATATTTATAATGATTTTGGCTTTTTTTCTGAGAAAAGGTACGGTTGAATTCTTATAAAATGAATATAATCATCCGAGTTACGTTAAATTGTATTCTGTGATTTAGGTTATCGTTACAATGCAATAAAATATTTATTGAAAATTTTCAAGTAAAAAAGTCACATTTTTCACAAACACAGCCTAAAAACTAATAGTCATTCAACCCGACCATAGATAACATTTTTATTTATATTACATTATATACTCGAATTTATATTTATTATTATATTAAAGTATTTTTTGAAAATTTGCAAGCGAAGAAGTCATAATTTTCACAAATGTAGCCTTCAGAATAGGTTAAGTCTGACTTTATATTTGCAAAAAACATAAATACTTGCTTCCGCGCTTTAATTTTGCATTTCTTTATTTTTATTTTAGCTAAAAGAAGACATAACAAAATGGAATTTCAAGTGGTTATTCTACAATCCAGGCAATTTTAATTAATGTATTATAATTATCGGTAGCATAATAATGAGGATCTCAAAATAAAGTCTGAAACATGAGTTCAATTACTTGGACATTTGTTGAAAATAGAGCGCATATTCCAATACTTAAGTACCATAGAAAAACAGACAATAATTACAAATTGACTGGAGTAATAATAATATACTTACAAAAACCTTTACTTTATATGAATTTGTTTCATGATCATCGATATAAATATTTTCTTGAAAAATCAATATTCGACTGTGTTAGGATGGAGGTACATACAGGAAAGTAAGAATTCTTCGGACTTTCAGTCAAATAATAAAATTTATTCACGCCGACGTTTCGACTATACAATAGTCTTCTTCAGGGCTAGAATGGTCAGTTGAAAAAAGGAAACCACATGTGGATAACAGAACATACAGCACGGACAATTAAAAAAATAAATAAATAAATATGAATAAATAAATAAATAGTTAAAACCAACATATCACAGAGAGAAAATCGTCTAAAAATGAAAAACTTGTCTTGGATGAAAGCAATACATATGGAACTACAATTAATTGTAGTATTGCACTCATCCAAGACAAGTTTTTCATTTTTAGACGATTTTCTCTCTGTGATATGTTGGTTTTAACTATTTATTTATTTATTCATATTTATTTATTTATTTTTTTAATTGTCCGTGCTGTATGTTCTGTTATCCACATGTGGTTTCCTTTTTTCAACTGACCATTCTAGCCCTGAGGAAGACTATTGTATAGTCGAAACGTCGGCGTGAATAAATTTTATTATTTGACTGAAAGTCCGAAGAATTCTTACTTTCCTGTATCTATAAATATTTTCGTTGCGTCTTTTGATTGGCAATTTTTTATAAAATTATACATTTCTCATTTAAAAAAATTGCCACCCCCAAAAATTTGCCGCCATAGGTACGTGACTATTGTGCCTATGGGTAAACCCGCCACTGGCTACTGCACTCTGAGATGCTGAGGGAATTTTAGTGATTGATTATCTGAAATGTGGTGTTATAATTTTATTGGATATACATATATCGTAGAATCTTTTCCAAGGAACTTTCGGCAAAGGATTCGTACAAAATACATAGAATTAACGGAAGGTAATGTGCTGGCCACATCAGATTTTTTTCCTGGTGTTGAAACACCCTGTATATTGGCGTTAGTACATTTACTGTGTTGCAGCTAAAACCACATTATAGGAAAGTTAGTTTATAAATAAAGTTCTCACATTCAAAAATATATTTGTAAAGAAAACCGCGAAATTAAAATTATTCGTTTTAGATTATAAAACTTTCTTCATTAATATACCGCTTTAATCTTCTATCTAATTCCTAATGTACTTTCTGAGAATGTTATCTGCTTATTTTCCTAGATAATGTTGATATTTAAACCGTAGAGCCCAGTGCGTGTCTTACACAATTTATTTTTTCCGCTACGCATTTTGTCTCACGCGAACATTTCTATTCTTTAAAACGATAACATTTAACTATCGACAACATGTAATTTTTAAATCAGTGAAACCGAAAACGAACAGTTAAGTGCCAACGACAAGCGTAGGCGAACAGATTTGGAAGAAATTTTAAGAGAAAGAAAGAAATCACTATAATTTATTATTTAAGGTTTATTTATTTTACACTCTATTTGGTAGTGGACTGAATTTTATTTGGAAAGTAGTTCACGTAAAATTTTTATTTCCTTTCCCGTAAAATACCTGAAATCAATAGTATTATTTTGTATCCATTTCTTAAAATAAGTATAATATTGCATCTTTGGGACATACAGTAGCGTGCAAAAGTTTTGAACCACACATATTTTATTTCTTTTAAAAGGATATTCGTTTTTACCTCCCGCTACCCTAGGTAAGGGAGGTATAGGGATCGTGCTAAAAATCACATATAGAGAACCCGATTGTAACATTTTTACAATTATGTCTGTGTGTGTGTATGTATGTATGTATGTATGTATGTGTGTGTGTGTGTGTGAGTGTGAGTGTGTGTGTGTGGATGTGTGGATCTGGTGGACACGATTACTCAAATACTATCAATCAGAAAATTTTGAAATTTTGTATATCCATTCTACACTAATGTGGGAAGAGCTGGTTAGTTTTCAGTGTATATCGGATAACCGGAAGTATCACTTGTACAAGTTTTAACAGTTTTTCATGAAAAAAATTCATTGAATATAATTTTTCAGCAACTTTTACTAATAATAATGAAATATAATAGTACAATCTTCAATTCTACGATAATAGCATTTAGTAAATAACTCTAAATAACTTTAAATATAAATTAATAATATAATTTATTTTCATATATCATTTTGCCTATGCCTCAAACAAAAACAATATTTTAATAACAATTTTGACACATTTAAACAAATGTCACTGTCAGGTTGCAATTACATTAAAATTAATAATGAAACCGTGTTAAGGAGAATGTAGTAATAATATATGTATTTGAATCTAATAAAATTAAGGTTAGTAAAAATAATATATTTTCAATCGTACATAAATATTAGAATTACTATTGATTTGCTTCATTGGCTTCCAGAATACGGGTTTGAAAAGACTTTGTGTCAAGATGCGAGTACTATTTTGATTTTTGTTAAGTGTTTCTATTATTTTTGTCAATATTTGTGAAATTTATTTTGTGTATGATATATTTGTTAAATGTAAAATAAAAATTGTTATGAGTGAATGTAAAAATATTTGAACATAATGGTTGCTTTATTTATACTGCATGGTTAAATACCCAGCGGGAAGTTATGGGCTGGCCACATCAGATTTTTCTTATTAATGTCAAAATGCCGCATCATTTAGCCAGTAATTCTAAGATTAGAATTATAACTGGAAACTGGAATAGAAGATGGTTTCTCCAAAAGACATATCGCTCGACCGATGAACGTTAGTAAAGACACCGTCTTCAGAATTAAATCGTCAGATTTGCGAAATAGAGTAGCAGCTAAGAAACTCGAATTACAAAACTAAAATTTGCGAAAAAATAGTCGCAAAACTTGTGCTAAATTTTATTGCACAGAAGTGTACTTCCGGTTGTCCAATATTATAATCAAAGCCTTTTCAGCACTTCCAATGAATGTCAGATTGAGGAATACGTTGGTCTGAAGTATTATAGTTTTTGAGAAAACGTTCTTCCAACATCCAGACACACACACACACACACACACACACACACACACACACACACATACACATCATCATCATCATCAACATAGTTATTTCCAATAAAATTATTTCACTAATGGCCGATTTTATAGACGGCAGATAAATTTACTTGCAAAGTAAATAAAATTTATTCCTTCAAATGACAGTTGAAATTTTGACAGATGTTATACACGCCATAAAATTGATAAAATTGATTCAAATTTCTTAATATAAATAAATTTACTATGGAAGTAAATTTATTCTGTCCTTTATAAAACCGGGGGTAACGTAAGTAACGTTGCACGTAAATTGCACTTGACACTGTTATCTGTCAATTAGTAATATTGCATTACATCTTAACTGTAGCATGTAGCAATATAGGTTGTAATATTTAAGATACTTATGGCTGGTTATGGAGGGTTTTATAAAGAAATTTAATCTTCACTTAAAATTTATTTCCACAGTATATTTAATGAAATGTAAAAATGTAACGCTTTGCCAGTTTACTCGCGTAATGTTTACAGACAAAATATACCTATTTTACTCTCTTGTACTCTTGTACAAAAACTATTAACTACAGTATTGGATACAACTTCGTGTCATTATCAAGTTTGTAAGTAGAGTCAATTCATGTTATTGATTCTCCGAAAGGTGAATGAATCTTCTGTGTTTGACTAGGGGTTGAGGGTGCATTGGAATGAAAACAAATCGTTGCTATACGAGGGAAAAACATACGCCACGCGCCCTATAAATAGATACGGCTCAAGCCGGAGGGCTTGACAGAAATACCACAGCAATATAAACATTATCACTTTAAAAAAAGAGTTTACATGAATTTTAAATAGGGATTGACAGGAAAAATAACTAGAACACTGGTCGAACGCGAGCCAAGATTCAGAATAAGTTAATAAATAAATATATCATCACGGCATATTACCCATTTCTGAGTGTGCCAGTCTACTTTATCATAGATATCAGTCATGATGATGACATATTTGTACCGTAAGACATTTACCAGGCGTCACCTCACGGGCACTCATTGCTCGCGTGGATAGTGTACCACAGGTGTCACTTTTGTGCCATTTACAATTCTAAATATTTGGCGTCGGTCGGGATTGAAGCCGGTTTCCTAGGTTCGCGACCAGACATTCAGGCATGCGGCCACAGAACCCCATTATATCAAACTATGACTTTTGAATTTGAGTTTATTACTAAAAATAAAGTAGAGACATGCTTTTTCCAACCCCATAGCCAACCAGGGACGTAAAGACTTATTAAACACTCGTTACATAATCTTTTACAAGATTTTTTTCCGTGTGAAATTTGTACAAAATATATTGAATTGTCGGAAGGTAATATATTGGCTACATCAGATTTTTAATAATGGTCCACATCCAGTTGACAAATTATTCTTGTAGTAATTTTTCTTTCTAATAATAGAGTTCCTTCCTGATCGCGTTTTATTCCAAACAACCAATTTGTTTTGAACTCCAAGTTTCTATATTTGGCCGTCCTTTTCGTTTCCCATGTTAGAAACTACGTATGCGACAGCGACTGCTTCCGAAATTCGATAAAACAAAGCGGAATTTAGTTCAGGGCTACAGCAGGTCCTGATAAATTTCCAACTCGATATCCGCAAAAAATAAATTTAAATTCGATTGATCGTGTGGTGTGTCAAATCAATTGATGTTTTTATGTGGGAGAGCAGAAGACATCAGAAAGCGTTGAGAATCAATAGAGATGTATTTGTCCAATGAAATAGAAAGATTGGGGAACTACAGAAAAAATATATCTCACAGCATCTTCAGTACGTATAAGCTATCCAGATAGTCAAGCGGTTTGTATCATAAATACAATATCACTAGAAACAATGACGTCATATGTTAAAAAGTTTACATTTAACACCTTCGCTGCCAAGCGGTCATTTCAAAATTGTCCCTGAAGACCAGATCTGGTACCTTATAACA
Source organism: Ophonus ardosiacus (assembly GCA_943142095.1). Taxonomy (NCBI): domain Eukaryota; kingdom Metazoa; phylum Arthropoda; class Insecta; order Coleoptera; family Carabidae; genus Ophonus; species Ophonus ardosiacus. The sequence continues at coordinate 48,511,430 of OW964832.1, forward strand.
GGGTTAATTCTATGTAGTTTGGTAGTTTTATTTTTATTTTATCTTTATTCAGTAATTAGTTATTAATAAAAATACGAGCGGACACTGGTGTCTGCCGTTGGCGCAGTATTATAACATACTTGCTTTTACATACATACATTCTTTCTGTTTTTCTGCGCCACAGCAGACACCTTTAGAGGACACAAATAAACTTGTATGGATAATACGCGCAATAATGTTGAATTGTTGTATTCTGTAAGTTCTTTTTAACATTATAGTATAATATGTCATTAGGGTTGTATCTAAATCATGTCAGAATGTGCGAAAAAAATTGTAAATATGGCTATGGAGATGCCTTCTCTCCTTTTAATATAACTTATTTTGTATAATATTGTAACGTTATTAATAAAGAATTTATATTTATTTTTCACAAACTGCTTTTTATAATACTGATTTACTCACATGTGTATACCTGATTTTTTTTACCGTGTCCGCTTGGCCTCTTAAAATAAAAATATTAATTTATCTTTTGTTCGTCAGAGCATACACAAATAGCGGACACATCTCTAAAACTGGTACTATAAGACGTATCGAAAAACCTAGATAGTCAAAGTATCATAGAGCGCCACAGCAGACACATATTCATTGCTTCTTCCAATACATTTTGTCTCCTTGGCGTAAAGCGAAAAAAACGCTGGCGGACACCGGTGTCCGGCTTGGCGCACAACGAAATATCACGATGTCCGCCATGGCAGCGAAGGTGTTAAATTGTCTTTTTACCTTCCGTCACCTTTAGGTAAGGAAGGTATTGTCTTTGGTCAAAAAATTCGGTGGTGAGTTTTTAATGAATAAGCACGTTTTAGGGTCCCTACAATACGAATTTACTATTTTTAAGATGATGTCTGTATGTATGTGTGTGTGTGTCCGTGTGTGTGTGTGTGTGTATGTGTGTCCGTGTGTGACAAATTTTTCTCCGACGATAACTACAATACTATAATTCTAAAAATTATAATACTTTCGTATTCCTCTTCTGTACAACCATATGAAGAGTTGATTAGATTTTGGTTATAATTACTCCACCGGAAGTACCCTTATTTGAGGTTTTTAACAGTTTTTCCTAAAAAAACGCAGTTAAATATTATTTTTCGACATTTTGTTATTACACATATTAAAGAAAATACTCTTCTCTTTATGGTTTTATCATACATTTTCCTTCATAATCAATAGATGTAGATTTAAAAGACATTAATTTTGAAAAATTAGTCTGCTTTGCTATTTATCATGGAAACAGATGATATATTAAAAAATTCTAAATGACAGATGTCAGTTGGAAGTGCAAAACCAAATATGGAGCGTATAGGATCTAAAATTGATATGTCATAGTGTTTGTCACAAGTGACACGCAGAGAAAGGCCAAAGAGAAGACGGAAAGAATGTATCGCAAAAGACTTGAGAAAGAAAGGGACTGTGTGATGCGTTGGACAAGAATGAGTGGAAGAGAAGAGGAAACAGCGACCTCTAATAAAATAGGGGAAAGAAGAAATGAAGGAAGTGTCTAGTGCATTTTACTTAGTGTATATTTATGTTATAATTTTATTGGATTTATAGAACCTTTTCGAATCAACTTTTGGTATAGAATTTGTAAAAAATAGTATGTGTTCGTGTTCGATTTTACATGATATTATATAGAATCTGTTCCAAGGACTTCTTGGTATGGGATTTGTACAAAATACATCGAATTGATGGAAGGTCTTGTGCTGGCCACAACAGATTTTTTTATGTCAGGCATGATTTTTTTAAATCATCGGATTCCGAGTTGCAGCTGTTTGAAGTTATATAAGTTTTCATCTAAATTTTGCGTATTTTCAATAATACATTCATTTATCATGAGTTATTCTATCTGCAACCGTGTATGAGTGGTGCATGAAAATATGAGAAATGAACTAAATAATTTTTATTCACAGATTTTGGTAATAACGATATATTTGTTTTGTTGTAACTAAAATTAATTTATTTTCTTTCAAGATATTCAATGATTTGAAATCAACAATCAGATTTATGAAAAAATTTAGACAAAATATACTTGCACAATTTTCCTGCTAAAATTTCCTCACTGTAAATAAATTCCTGATTAAATTTGAACGAACCCATGTTTATAAATTTTTAATTTCATGTGTTATGGTTAAAATCACGTACTCGGCAAATTCCTCTAAATAATGATGTTAAAAATTCGTTGGCTTGAATATAGTCACGTCAAGTAGTGTGAACTAAGCAAATTATACTATCTACTTAACTAATTAATTAAATTTGCAACTATGAGATTTAAGTAAAAATCATATTGTTCACAAATATTACAAAGAGGATTACTTTCATTACATTTTGCAACAAAATGAATGTAATGCATTAAAACATTAAATCACAGTACTGAGATGTTATTATTGCAGAGACTGTACCGTGAAAGAAAGTTAAATAAGCGGAGAAGACATTAACTTTAATTTCAGACTAACTTTTACAACAAAAAGCCAAAGAAATATTCTTTATAGTTTTTCAAAATATATGCAATATTGTCCAAAAATATATATACCGTGTATATTTTTTAATATGAAACATTGGGTTTGTCATAATCCATGGTAACAACTTGAAATTTGATTGACATCAATGTATTTTCCCGTTCCATTTAAATTGAAACATAGGGAACGAATTTGATATTTGAAAAGACGTCAATAGAGGTTAATTTTGTTTAAATAATTATACCTGCAATCTAAATTAAAATTAGTTTGTAGAAAAAATATAGTATGCACCTTGTGCCCGAGTGATTTTCCGACTCGGCTAAATTTCTTACAATATTTAAATAAAATACTTCTGTCAAATTCATGCCCCATGTGTTATTTTAAATGAGAAAGACAAATATATTGCTGTCAATCAAATGTCAAATCATAACTTATAGGAATATTCAACGGTTATCTGTCATATTGACAAGATGTCATTAGAGGTTAATTTTATTTAAATAATTATACCTGTCTTCTAAAAATTAAATTTAGATGTAGAAAAAATACTGTGTGCACCTTGTGCCCGAAATATGTTTAGTGCTCTCGAGTGGTTTTCTGTCTCCGCTAAATTTCTTACAATATATATATATATATATATATATATATATATATATATATATATATATATATATATATATATATAATACTTCTGTCAGATTCGTTCCGTATGTTTCATTCTAAATGGAACGGGCAGATACATTGCTGTCAATCAAATATCAAATCGTAACCATGGATATGACAAACCCAATGTTTCACGTTAAAAAATACTCACGGTATACGCCCATAATTGCGACAAAAGCAATAAAAAATCTGATGTGACCAACACATTACCTTCCGTCAATTCTATGTATTTTGTACAAATCTCATACCAAAAGTTCCTTGGAAAAGATTCTATATATATATATATATATATATATATATATATATATATATATATACCAATAAAATTGTAACACGAACGTTTACTATTTTCTACAAATCTCTTACCGAAAGTCTCTTGGAAAAGATTCTATAAATTCAATAAAATTATAACACGAATATAGACTATGTAAATTGCATTTGACACTGACATCTGCCAATTATAATTATTTGAATATATCAGCTGTTTCTATGATTATAATAAAGCTGGCTGATTTATGGAAGTTAATCTCTTTATAATTAATTAACTCTATATCCATTGAATATGAAGGAAAATGTGTAATTAAACCGTATAGTACAATAAGATATTCTTTCATATTGATAATCATATAAAATGTCAAATATGATATTAACTGTTAAGAACTTCTAATAAGGGAACGTCCGGTTGACCAATTGTAACCAGAATCTAATCAGCTCTTCATATGAATGTAAAGAAGAGGAGTGCGAAAGAATTATAATTTTTAGAATCATATTATTTTCAGATAAATTTTTGTCACTCACACACACACACACACACACACACACACACACACACACACACTGATCTTACAAGTCTATTTATACGATCAAGTTTTGCGTGAATTAAAATATCCAAGTGTCAAAATTTGAGTTAGACCTATATAAATTGTCACTGAATTTTTATCATTTGAATTTTTCGTATATAGCCATCAAGATTTCAATTCTTCCCTATCCCATTTTGCCTTTTTTTACCTCTCGCTAAGAGAGGTATTGGATTCATGCTAAAATTCGCATATCCAGATTTTATTGAATAAGCACGATTTAAGGTCCCTACAATCCGATTATAACATTTTTAAAATGATGTCTGTGTGTGTGTGTGTGTGGATGTATGTGTGTGTGTGTGTATGTATGTATGTATGTCTGGATGTTGTAGTCACGATTCCTCAAAAACTATAAGACTTAAAAAATATTTAACTGCAGTTTCCTCAATCTGACATTCCTGGGAAGAGCTGAAAAGGTTTTGGTAACAATTGAACAACCGGAAGTAGTAGTTTCTTAGAAAAATTCTTCTAAATATAATTTTTTGGGAGTTTTTTTTATTAAATATTGAAGAACATAAAATTCTCCATCTAATACACTTAAAAATTTTATTATATCTTGTATAGATTTAGAGATAAAGACTCTATAATTTATAGAGTATACTAATCGCAGAGGCCAAGGCACTAAGGAAACCAGTTGACAAATTCCAATGTTTATAACATGACATATGTCATTGTCAAATATCAACAGTTTTAGTGACATTCTGATAGCTTTTCCTGGGAAGTATATTTAACTTTTCTTATTCTTTTATTAATTAAATATTTGAAATTATAGGTAAAATTGTGGTAAAATGCATATATCTATCAGAAATACCGCCAATCTGGTTAATGAATTGGAACAATATTTGACATTTAGAAACTTCCTCATACAATGAAAAATAGATATAATTTGAATTACATGTGTGCAGAAGACATGCTAAATATAGAAAGAAACAATATTTGGGTAATGTTCTGTAAGATTTTGTTATAAAACGACGGTTGGAAAGCGAAGTGCAATACAATACTTATATAGTCTAATATGAAAATGGCGAGAGGTCTTGTGCTGGCCACAACAGATTTTTTAGTTTAATATCAATCACTTATAAATACCACACTTGAACAGATCAAAAATATAAACACAAATGACATTTGACAGTTACTTGACAGCCAAAACTTTTTCGTGAAAAGTTTTTCTTTAAAAGTCTATTCATTTGTCTCTCTTGAACTCACTTCATTGTGCGAGAGAGAAAAATTTTCAAGACACTTGAAAAGAAAAATTTCATCGTGTAATACACGCTTAATCCAGGCTTAAGACATATGTTTAAAGATATAAAACTACAGTAAAGTCCGATCAAGGCCATCTACGAATTGTATCTATGAATTAAGATTTTGTGCTGTCAAATTTAGTGGTGTCTTTTACTTAGTTTTTATGAGGGTACATAATATCTTGTGTACCTCATAAAAACTATATAAACGACACTACTAAATTTGACAGCATAAAATCTTAATTCATAGATGCAATTCGTAGATGGCCTTGATCGGACTTCTTTCAAAAATTTTACTGTATACTGTCTAAATTCTAATTGACAGATGTCAGTGCAAAACCAAAGATGGAAAGTATAGGGTCAGAAAGTGGCATAAGTGTGCCTCGCAAGTGAAACTTTCAATGCCGGGAGTATGAGGAAGGCCAAAGAGAAAATGGAAGGACTGTGTAGCAGAAGATTTGAAAGAGGAAGAACTGTGTGAAGAAGATGCGTTGGACAGGAATGAGTACAAGAAAAATCTTATAATTTTATTAGATTTAAAAAATCTTTTGAAATGAACTTTCTGTATGGAATTTGTAAAAAATACATTGAATTCTGGGAAGGTTTTGTGCTGGCCACAACACTTGAAAATAAAAACCTTATCGTGAAATCGACGCTTAAGACATATTTTTATACATATAAAACTATACTTGTCTATGAACTGCGATGCTCATAAAATCAATTTATAGTCTGCACAAGTTTTACTAGTTTATATCATTAGTACCACTGGAACTAATTTGAACAACACATGTCATTAATTTTGACAGATGTATGGACTTCACTGACGAAGCCTCGTAAAATAATACATAACTTCCACGTAAAGAATTCCTTCAATTTTTTTTGGCAAATTTTACTTGCATTTCATGGTTAATCTTATTACCCATTCCAATACAACTGTATTTCCTTGTTAATAGTTCTAGAAGGAATCAAACCCGGTCAATGCTCTCGTATAAAACTATTTTAGTTTACTATCTAATAAAACTACTACGGTATCATTTGAAAGAAAGTTAATGCAAAATTCAGCCTCCAATATGCAATATGCACTCATAATTGCATTATATTGATCGTGTAATTAAAGTAAAAAGATTAATTAGTAGTGTAGTGCCGAGTGCAATCAATGTGGAATTAAGTTTCACAATCAACCGACTAGATATCCGAGAAATTATGAACGTAATACTCTATTATGATAAGTAAAAAGAGGAAGAATGTAATTTGTTAGATTTTCCTGAATGATTTGATGTATCTATGTTTATGTTATGGACAAGATACGAAATGAGAGAATAGCTCGATTTTCTGGGCTAAATCGAAAAAAGACGACCAAATTATATGCTGCACCGACGTTAGCATGATCATTTTTTAATGTGCTCTGTGCTCGGTCAAATCGCAAAGGAACCACCTAAAACTGGTCAAAATTTCAAGAATTCATTTTACTTAATATTTGGACATTTTTAGCTTGCAACTAGACCAGACCTAAGGTACAAAACTCACACCTACAAAATGCGGGCAATGGGCTACTTGCGTACCTTTTTTTATTTAATATTTTTGAAGAGCAGGTAAAAACTTGCTACCCATATTTTTTCTTTTGACAAAATTTTTGTTAATTAGCCAGAAAAAAAATAATGAAATTTGATTATTTGAATTCCCGCCATGTATGACGTAGAATTACGCCGCAATAATGAATAGTCGTAAAGCGTTTGTTTGTACAAAGTTTGTACAGGAAATGTAGATCTCCTGTTTGACGTTTCAACAATAGTTTGAAGGTTAGTATTTTAATTTATCTTTTTGATATCGATATCGATATATATTACATGTAACTACCTATGTGTTTATTTGTGAAGTAATTAATATATTTGAGAGACCAGAGAGAGAGAGAGAAAAAAATGAACTAATGTCAAATTCAAATTAAAACTTTCTCGCATGCCGTCTATACTTTACATTTTTAAACATGGTTCTCCAGTTAAATATAACGACGTCACAGAAAATTTTCTTTCTTAATTTACTAAAAAACAAATATTTTTTTTTAAATAAAATTTATATTTTTATATATGTTTTCAACATAACATTACTATATAGTGATAGAAATCGGATTTTCAGTACCACGCAAGTAGCCCATTATTGTCGCTTTTCAAGATTTGTAAAAAGTTTATTTTTTAAATACGAAACGACTATAGACTTAAATATTGCGATTATTTTCATTTACATGTTTAGGAAATTTGCAAACAGATTATGTTGAATTTACTCAAACGTTTAAACCGAAATCTGGAAGAAATATTCCAGATTTGTCCGGTATTATTGTTCCTATCACAATTTGTCCGGGTAGTCTAGAAAAGTTTTACCGATATTAAGTTTCGTTAGTGACATATCTTCATTCTTTCTGTACTTGTATTTGTGAGTTCTGTTCTTGACCAAATCTTGTAGATTGTTGACATGTTTTAGTTTTCCATTGATAAAAATAAAGAATACTAAAATATTCTCATTTACTTAATATGTTTACTGCTTCAAAAATACACTTTAATTATTTAAATAGAACATTACGGAACACACCCTACGAACGTAGCAAAAAGTGAAATGATATATGAAAAAAGCTATTCGAAATAATTATAATAAAAATTCAGAATACCTTAGTTATTTGTATACCAAAGGTTGAAAGTAGCTCTTTTCAGGCTAGTCTGTAAAGAATTTTGATCTGCAATTGACTTTTTGTAACCAAGTGATATTCGACAAGTCTACTTTATTGTCGATCATTCAAAAAATATATTTTGTAAGAAAAAAATTGATGTTTCATTTTTATTATTTATTTATTGTAAAAGAGAAAGAGCTTTACGTGGTAGTAACTTTTGTCTCTGCAACCTACGAGATCTATTGTAGCAATACTCCTAGCTTAGTTTTCCGGAAGCAGTTCCAGAATTCTCATAACGCTTTTAATGCTCCGCGAGTCAATTTCCTGGCCCCTTTTCAGTATGAGGCTACGGCTGACTCCTTCCGGTTTTTAGTTCAGTTCTTTTTATTGCTTTTATAAAACGATAGTTTGGTTCCTTTTTTAGCCAGTTCACCTGCTATTTCATATTTAACTCCCCTCAGGCCCCGTACCCGCGTCAATGTGACGTAGTTATGTTTGGCCTTCTGCTGAAGGGTGTCCTTTGTCTCACAAGTAAGGGTACCTACTGTCTTTTAAAATAACCTGGCTATCTTATATTATATTGTCTGTTTCTCGTTTGAGATCTCTATTTAGGAATTTATTTTTTCAATACGAAATTATCTATTCGGTAAGTAACAGTCGCATTTGGTTGTCAACTTTAAGGTTGGCAATAATTATAATCTGATATTTGCTATGTTCGTAAGGAACCATATGTCATTTTGAACATATTTCCATACATTTCGTTTCGAATGTGATTGACAGTTGCAGTTGTTGACAATACTGAATCTGTGACGTTCAAGCAAATTTAAAGTTTGATTTACTTTGTAGAAATATGTGGTAAGAATACATGAACTGAAGATTGGAAAAAACTATTTTACTACTGACTGTCATATTATTATGGATTTTATTTTATTACATACATGCATCTTTCGGGCTTCAAGCATCAAGCAGTTGTAAATTTGTACTGGGATTTTGCCTACAAATGTACACATGTTCTGTTTCTTAAAAAATATACTGTCTCATTGGTCATAAATTTGAATGTTTTAAAATATTTATCGTCACTAGAAATCAACGAGATCTGGTTGACATCTTTCAATATGTGGTCTTCGATTCGCTACCATTATATTAACAAACGAAATCTTTCAATTTTTCCTTGTCCTTGTCTTAACAGAGACTTAACAGACACTTGCCAGTACATTGAAAAACCGGCCCTTATAGAGATTTCGAGTTAAAGAATAAAGAATATTTGGCCATCGGCCATCTGTTGAAGGGTGTTATTGCAATTCCAGAGTATCTTTGACTTTATGAGGGCACCAATTCCTTTTAAAGTAGCCTGGCAGTCTAACATTATATTGATTGTTGCTCATTCGTAACTTTTTTCGGCTTATTCCACCCTCAATAGATAAATCATCCAGAAATTGGTAATAAGATTCTGTAGAGATTCCGCAATTATTTTATCAATAACCACTGAGTAATTCTTCCCTCTGCGGGAGTTGAACCCAGACCATCTTCCTCCTCTATCAGTCCTCTCTCTGGCTCTTCTGCATGCGCTGTTGCGCGACAGTGGCTTATAAAAGCCGGTCTGAGGCCCAGCCGCTTCAGTCAGCTGTCGGCTGTAGTGTAAAGTGCTCTCGTTTTGTTCTTCATTCGCGTTAACGCAACCCGCTTGTTTATCATGGCCACCTATGCTTCTTACAGACACATCGAACTCGACAAAGTTGGCTACAGCAAGAAAAGGTAAGACGAGAATATGGTAGTGATTTTAGGGTTAAGATATTGGAAATAAGGGCGTTGTTACGAAATGCTCGGGGGGAAATGTTGGCGAATAAATATGTCAAAAGAGAATACAGAAAATGATTTAGGAAACACTCTAAAAAAAGGAACACTGTTAATAATATGACTGCATTTATTATAGTAATTGAAATACAATATTCGGCTTATTGAAAAATGGTACAATACGAGTGAATTTTTTAGAAAAATTAGATAATAAAAATAGTTATTTGCAAAGACCTGAACCAAAAATCCGAATTAACCGGAGTTTTTGATGAACCTAATCCGAACCTTTATTTGTCAAAGTCAATAAACCTAAACCGAATTTAAACCGTTTTAAATTCAGATTCTGTCAGATCTATTAAATATATAATTAAAAACTGTAAATTCAAATTAAATACGATTTTAAATTTACTAATACCACCATATTTTTGTTAATCATTTACTGCTCTGAACTGAAAATCGAACCCGAACTCAAAACCGATAAACCGTAATTCTAATTTTCTTGAACCCAAACTGAATATCAACCGGCATTTATTTCATGAACCTGAAACAATCCTGAACCATTCAAGCTAAAATCATTTAAATATGAAGGAAGGCCTTAATGATCCCAGAACAATTTTTATAAAAGAATTCGTTTATTTAGGACGTTTCGAGCCCAAGTAGCCCTCCATCAGCTATAAAAAATTATAATTCCATCAATTGTAAATCAAAATGTAAAAAAACAATAAATGATTTGAACTTGATCCTTCAACTACAACCAATAGGCACTAAAATGTCAGACCTACAGCAGAGGTTTTGCCTCGGCAATGATTTGTTTTTGGTGCAGTATTGAACGCATTATTTTTTTGTCAATTTGGAATTAAAATTATAATTTAATGATTATTATTAATACCTATTTTGAAATTTCGTTGCTACGTGTTTGTTGAAAGGATGCTATGCATTTGTTGAAGTGATATTTTACAGATTGTTACCTTTCAAAAAAATCGCACTTTTAATGTCAATCGACAAAAAAAGCTGACCCAAAATATTATCCGCAATAAATAAAAATATGAACAAGATCACTGGTATGGTGTTCCGTGGCCGCGTGCCTGAGTGTCTGGTCGCGAACCTGGGGAACCGGGTTCGATCCCGACCGGCGCCAAATGTTTCGAATTTTAAATGGTACAAAAGTAACCCCTGTGGTGCACTCTCCGCGCCAGCAATGAGTGCCCGTGAGATGAAGCCTGTTAAATGCTCGCACGGTAGAAATATTTCATCATTATTACTGAAATCTGTATACACCGCAGATTGGCATAGTCAGAAATGGGTAATATGCCGTGATGATATTTATTTATTTATATATAGGTCACTGGTTTCACAAGGTTCCCACAGGGTTGTACGATCCCATTCGCAGTTAGCGGTGTATTTGATTTTAATCGCTCTTTGTAAATTGTAATGATAATACCTATATGTGTAATAAATAAAAAGCATACACAAGATAAGTTTATTAACATAATAATATTTACATGTAAATAATACTTGTTTACAGCTGGATTTTGTCATTAAAAAGAAAATAATTTAATCGAACACTGAGTTTTTGTACAATTTTTAAGATTTAGAGCTATTTATGTTAAGGGTGCTAAAATTTCTTTGTAGTTTCATAGTCCAGAAGCATTTAATCGTTTTATACCACTCTCGAGTTTCAAAGAAAATATATATATATATATATATAAATAAATATCATCACGGCATATTACCCATTTCTGGATGTGCCAGTACCTACAACACATGTAGACATCGGTAATGATGACGATATATTTTACCGTGTGGGCGCTTTCCAGGCGTCACCTCACGGGCATTCATAGCTGGTGTGGAGAGTGCACCACAAGGGTCACTTTTGTGCCATTTCAAATTGGAAATATATTTGGTGTCTGAAAAATAACTGTAGATATCTAAGGTTCCTTTAAATTAAATGATAAAAATGATGCCAGTGTTTTCAAAATTATATTAGCGATACCTAGATTTAAAATATACATACAGATTTTCATTAATCACTGTTTTTACCTTCCGTTACCTTTAGGTAGTAAGGAAGGTATTATCTTTGGTCAAATCGATGGAAAGTTTTTAATGAATAATTACGTTTTAGGGTCCCTACTATCCGAATTTACTATTTTTAAGATGATGTCTGCATGTGTGTGTGACAAATTTTTCTGCAGCTATAACTCCAATACTACAATTGTAAAAATTATAATTCTTTCGTATTCCCCTTATTTACATCCATATGAAGAGGTGATTACATTTTGGTTGCAATTGATCCACCGGAAGTACCCTTATTTGAAGTTTTTAACAGTTAAATATTATTTTTGACATTTTTTGTTATTATAAACATTAAAGAAAATGCTCTTATGGTTTGATTATACATTTTCCTTCATATTCAATAGATATAGAGTTAAAGAATTATAAAGAGATTAACTTTCAAAAATCAATCAAGCTTTGTCATAATCACGGAAACAGTTGATAAAGTCAAAAAAAATAGTGTAATAATTTTATTGGATTTATAGTATCTTTTCTAAAGAACTTTCGGTATGTAATTTGTAAAAAATAGTATTATGTTCGTGTTACAATTTTATTGGATATATAGAATCCTTTCCAAAGAACTTTTGGTGTGGGATTTGTACCAAATACATCAAATTGACGGAAGATCTTGTGCTGGCCACATCAGATTTTTACATTTTAAATTTTGACACATTCATATCTAGTGCGTGAAATATAAATAGCTATCATTTCTTATCGAAAAATTATTTCATCATCAATTCCTGCAAATCCTATTTAGTTGAAACATTCGACTGGAATTCCATTGGTATCTTTCGCCGCATTTAGTAGTGCGATCGATCAACCCTCAGCCTATAAAGAACCTACGACTTATGACTTCCATTTCACCCCCGCATTTTTTGCTAACAAAAATTATTTACGATTCCTCAAAATATTTATGTAAATCTTTATCTTGTTTATAACAGTAATATTGTTGGATATAACGATGAATATTTATCATATCCCTTAACAATACCAGTGAAAAGTAAATTCTAAATACTGTTTCTTGTAAAATAAAAAATAATACTGAAAATACCTGCAAATGGTTAGAAATCGGTATATTACTATATTGCGAATAAAATATATTCTAATTTCGAATTCATTTGTTTTTTGTTGAATCGATCGTAGCAAAAGTATAGTGTGTAACACATGCGAGAAGCCTTCTTTCTATTCATTTGGTTGATCCACTCGCCTACAGCTCGTGTCAAAAACTCCATTCTCAAATGAAATATCAATTAATTTTCACTGAGTAAAGTTTATAATATATTACTCAATGGTATTATTCTAAAACTAAAATATATAAATTAATTATTTGTCCCAGATCTCAGAACACCGGTGTTACCAATTCTAATTACGTGCCTAATCTATTGTTTTATTATGACGATAATAATACAAAATAAATATATATTTGTAACACACTCTATTTTGTTATGTATTTCATGTATTTATTAAAAACATTTATGGAGAAAATCCAAGAAAGGTAATGACTCATGTACCATAAATTACACAAATTTAGAAAACGGTTTTATAACAAATCAAAATTACTACCATTTACGAAGTAAATATAGGAATATAATACGTATAATTTTTCTGCTAATGAGGCTATAAATAATATTTATTGCATTTTAACTATTTCCTCAAGCCGATAATGAGTGAAATTACAATTTTATCAAAAGTTTATTACCGAAAAATTAAAACTGCTGTTACTAATTGCAGGATATTCACACATTTACGTATAAAAGTATGAAATTTTAATTTTAATGTAAAACGCTTTTCAGTGTTAAATTACCTATGCAATATACGAGTTGATATAAAAACTATTCATGTTACTAATGAATCATTTCACGGTACAAAATAGCACAAATACATATAGGATGGTGAGAGAAACTTCCGAATATTGAATTTTAACATGTAAAGCCATACTTTCGTAATTTTCTGCTTCCCTAATAATAATTTGTAATTTGTAATTGGTAAAAAAGTGTCAAATAAAAGTTGTAGAGTATGAAATTCTGCTTCTGACTTAATGAGCAAGCAGCGTAGGTCAATTTAAAATTATAGTGGCAAATTTAAATTATATACTTAACACCTTTCTTGAGTTTAATGAGTTAAATAATATTTGGAGGCTTGAAAAATAACAGTTTGCATTATAGACCTAGGTTAATAATAAAATATTATTGACCTAAGTTCCCATGGTTACAAGCAAGCGGTAGTGAAAAACAATTTCTCATGTCAAATAAAGGTAAATAATAGTGGGTTCCTAGGCTAGTAGTGAAAAAAATAAATTTTGTTTATTGATGCAGAATTTTATGCTCTACAACTTTTATTTACATCTTTTAAAACTAAAATAATTAGGAATTTACAAAGTATGATTTTATATGTTAAAGTCCTATGTTCGGGAATTTCTATAACCAATCTTATGACGTCGTGCTGAAATCTGTGTGAGCAAAATGTCTCACCCAGAATATGAATGAAGTTATTGGTAAAATGTTACTGTATTGTGAAAATTTTGAGCATCGCTGCTCTGGCAAGCATATAAATGTCATTAGTTTGTCAGTGACCCCTAAACGCGTTCTATTCAACTATTTGCATTCTGCTACAGCTTTTATTGATCTAGTGTGCGTGAGACATAAAAGTATTCATTTATTTTTTTGGTACTGTACATTAAATGATACAAAAGTTATTTCATATGCTGTATTTGGTATTTCAAACAGTTTTTCATTACAATACCTAATATGATTTATTTTTAATATACGAGTTTTTTGCTTGGCGTATTTATTACTGGGTTTTTTGTACCAAACTGTATATTTACTTACATATATTTATGTATATTATAAATTATGTATTATTTTTTTATTCTTACAATTATTGTTTGACGGAAGCCACTATAATTTTCAAGAAAATATCATCATTTTATCTTTTAAAAAAACCATGATAAAATTGAAATATTTGTTTGACAATAAATATTTGATTATATAAAAATAAATAAATGTCCCGTGGCCGCGTGCCTGAGTGACTGGTCGCGAACCCAAGGAAACCGTGTTCGATCCCAACAGACGCCAAATATTTCCAATTTTAAATGGCACAAAAGTGACCCCTGTGGTGCACTCTCCACACCATCTATGAGTGCCCGTGAGGTGACGCCTGGTAAGCGCCTACACGGTAAAATATATCGTCATCATTACCGATGTCTACATGTGTTGTAGATACTGGCACACCCAGAAATGGGTAATATGACGTGATGATATATTTATTTTCTTTTTTTTTATAAATGTATCATCACGGCATATTACCCATTTCTAAGTGTGCCATAAGGTAACCAATAAAGAGTGATAATATTCAACATATATTTACTTCTCTTATTTTTACTTTTTAATATTTCTTGTCGCTATGAAATATACAGGCAATAACAATTTTTTTTTTTTCAAGATAATTCATAAACGAAAAATATGTTTACCTAGATTCGAACCGAGTAACATCCGATTCGATCTGAACTTGTAGAGACTTTGATGAAAAAAGTGACTATCGGACAAGGGCTGAAAAATGATTCCTGTGGTGCTTACTCCACGACAGAATTGAGAACCCATTAGATCAGTTTATTTTATTTTTTATTCTGCTGGTGCTTGTAATAATGTTACCTGCATATCGAAGTACATTCAAAAAGCATAATCGTATATTTGAATTAAAATTTCAAATATCGTTCCATTCACAGAATAAATCAGAATTATTGAATATTTAAATTGAGAATTGAAATCTGAAATACGGTTTTTCAGTTCCTGGATTATTCCACTTTTAAATGGATAAAATTCTATTAAAAATTGAAATGATATATTCAATTTTCGTAGCACTATACGCATAATTTAAAAGAAAAAATCTTCAAATCTTTTAAGAACATACAATACCGCCCATAATTGAAGGTGTTATTTGTATTAATTACAAAATTAGAAAGGTTATTAATAATATTAAACTTAAATGTCATAATTGTAGTAGACTGTTCTCTCCTTGTTTCCATAGATTGCTAATCCAGCTGTTGTTTTCGCAGTAATTCTTTTGTTTTTACTGTTATTTTTTATGTAATGGGAAATAGGTATATAGTTGTCAAGGTAAATCTGAATAATTACTTAATTTTTTTTCTAGAAACAGTTTTGTTAAGTCATGAAGTAATTATTTTTCTTCTGTTAGGAATATTAGACTAATTATGAGTATTACAGTTTTAGACAAGTAAATAATATGCTTGAAAATGAGTCTCAAAAAATTAATACATTAGTAGTTGTCAAATTTTGAAAGCAGAAAAAATTATTTAAATAATTACTTAAATACAAAATGGACAGTTACTACGATAAATACTCATAATAAAAAAAGGCTGATCTTCCACCTAACCATAACATTATTATATATTATTATAAGTACCATTTATTAGTTTTAAAGTTATTTACAAAAAACGTTTTGCACTAAATAACTGAATAATAACTTCTTTAATTTTCTTGTCTATTTTGTTCCGTAATATAAGTCAAAATATTTCGAATTTTAAATGGCACAAAAGTGACCCCTGTGGTACACTCTCCACACCAGCTATGAGTGCCCGTGAGGTGACGCCTGGTAAGTGCCCGCACGGTATAAATATGTCATCATCATTACCGATATCTGCGATAAAGCAGATTGTGGCACACTCAGAAATGGCTAATATGCCGTGATGATATATTTATATTTATTTATTTTATTTAAAACTTTATTTACTTAGAAAAAATCTGCCTTACCGATAGCTAGATAAAAGATAAAAAAGTTCAAAAAACTAATTTGTAAATAACAAGGACAAATAATTTGTTTGAAACAAAGAAAACAAATGCGTAATATTTTGCAAAAGATAAACAACAGGAAATATATATTTCCCCTTTTGATAGGCCACAATTTCTTTGTCTCATATATACTCATACTTTCACATTGTAATAAATATTATATTCATCTTAAAAATTCTATCTTTTCATTTCTGTCACATTTCATGATGTCGGATCATTTTTCTTTGAAGCAGCAATTATAACCATTGGTATCTATTTCTCATACATTAGTGACATTCGTTAGATCAGAAGAGCAGTTAAGTTTCCAAGAAACTGAACAAGGAAATTCATTTACAACATTGTAGTACATTGTAAAACAGGAATTGTAAGCGTTATCAATCTACAGGCTTTGTAAAGTGAGAATTACATATACATTTTATTAGTCTATAAAGATGTCGCGTTTAACTGCAGATAAAATATTTTTCTAGAGTTCAAGTTTGTTATTATGTTACCGTTTTGCAAGTTATAAAAACTGCAGTTGAACTCTGCGAGACAGACAGTAAAGTTCGTACGAATTAATATGTATAGATATGTCCATACTTTTCCACAACAACTATTAATTTTTCAAATTTTGTTAAAGCTGTTTATAATGTAATTAATTTATAATATAGGTTTAAAATATAATAGGTATATTATACCTATTTTATAAACGTCGTCTTAAATAGGATTTTTGACACGATCTATATACACAAATCTTAATCTGTTAACAAACCATTTACGGTTTTTGTTTTTACCTTTGTGTTTCTAGTAATACATAGTAAAAAAATCTGTTGTGGCCAGCACAATACCTCTCGTTATTTCCACTTTATGTTATAAAAGTAATGTATTGCACTTCGCTATCGAACCATCGTTTTATAACAAAACAATTACAGAACTTTACCCAAATATTGGTTTTTTATTGTATTTAACATGTCTTCTTACACACATACAATTCTAATTATATCTATTTTTCTTTGTATGAGGAGGTTCCTAAATGTCTGAGATTCTTCCAATTCATTAACAAGATTGGCGGTATTTCTGATGGATATATGCATTTTACCTATAATTTTAAATATTTAAGTAATAAAACAATAAGAAAGATTAAATGTACTTCCCAGAAAAAGCTTTCAAAATGTCACTAAAACTGTTGATTTTTGACACTGACATCTGTCATTTACAAACTATTTGTATTTGTCAACTGGTTTCCTTAGTGCCTTAGCCTCTGCGATGTATTACATTAGATTATTCTATATATTATAGTGTCTTTATCTCTAAATCATATAAAGTATATTAAATGGACAATTTTATGTTCTTCAATATTTGTAATAACAAAAATTTCCAAAAAAATATATTTAGAAGATTTTTTAAAGAAACTATTACTTCCGGTTGTCCAATTGTTATCAAAATCTAATCAGCCCTTCCCAGGAGTCTCAGATTGAGGAAACTGCAGTTAAATATTTTTTTTAAATTCTTATAGTATTTGAGAAACCGTGGTTTCAACATTCACACATCCATACACACACACACGCACACACAATCCACACATACACACACACACACACGGGCATTATCGTAAAAATGTTATAATTGGATTAGGGACTTTAAAACGTGCTTATCCACTAAAATCTGGATATGCGATTTTTAGCATGATTCCAATACCGCTCTTAGCGAGAGGTAAAAAACCTTCCAGATTTTTAAAAAAATTCATCTTGTTCAATTATCATAAAAATTTAGTAACTTAAAATTTGAACTAACGACACATCTATATATAACAATAATTAGTTACATGACACACATTTATTTGTCAAATTCAGAATTACAATTCGAACATCGAACATATATCAGGCAGAAATTTGTTATTTTTTAATCAAAATAAAAATTTACGAAATACTCGTATATATTTCACTATTCCTTTCCCATTTTTGTTATTTCTAAGTGCGGTACGCATTCTAATTAGATTATAATAGATTTACATCGTTCGCGGTTGTAATCCATTACAGAGTTTTGACCCGGCGGTCGAAGACCTCGACGTCATGGCTGCTAACTACGCCAACTTTGCACAAAAACCAAAATTCTCATACCCGAAATGCCAGTAATGCCACAAACACTTAGATTTCATACCAGCACACCGTGAACGTTTCACGAAAACAGGACACGTTCAGAATTTAAAAAAAAAACATACGACGTGTAGTATCTTCACGTAAGAATGTCGTTGCACATTAAAAAATCTATTATTCTTGACGACATACGTTATACAATCTGATCATAAATGAACAGATTCTATGATCTGTGTAGCAAAAAGAGACTACAGTTGACTCTATAAATCGAATTCGCAAAGGGAATTTGAATTTGTTCGAATTAGAGAGAATTTGAATTAGAGTAAAAGAAAATTAAATGAACATTTGTATAAATTACATAGAGTATGTTTATGCAATGGAAAACAATGTCTATTTAGTTAATATAACAAAAAAAATACATTTTTATTTTTTAGGAAAATGAGATATACATACCTAGTAAATACCGTGAGTATTTTTTAACGTGAAACATTGGGTTTGTCACATCCATGGTTACGACTTGACATTTGATTGACAGCAATGTATGTAATATAATGTAAACATAGGGAACGAATTTGACATTTGATAAGACGTCAATAGAGGTTAATTTTGTTTAAATAATTATACCTGCATTTTAAATTAAAATTAGTTGTAGAAAAAATATAATGTGCACCTTGTGCCCGAGTGGTTTTCTGACTCGGCTAAATTTCTTACAATATTTAAATATAATACTTCTGTCAAATTCATTTCCTATGTGTCCTTTTAAATGAGACAAACAAACATTGCTGTCAATCAAATGTCAAATCATAACTTATAGGAAAATTCAACGGTTACCTGTCATATTGACAAGATGTCATTAGAGGTTAATTTTGTTTAAATAATTTTACCTGTTTTATAAAAATTAAATTTAGATGTCGAAAAAATACTGTGTGCACCTTGTACCCGAAATATGTTTAGTTCTCTCGAGTGGTTTTCTGACTCCGCTAAATTTCTTACAATATTTAAATATAATACTTCTGTCAGATTCGTTCCCTATGTTTCATTTTAAATGGAACGGGCAAATACATTGCTGTCAATCAAATATCAAGTCGTAATCATGGATATGACAAACCCATTGTTTCACGTTAAAAATACTCACGGTATACAAATTGAAATATTATACCGAGTGCCCCAAACAATCCTAAGGAAAGCTAGAATTAAAAAAATTGATTTAAAGAATATTTTTTACATACAACAGTTGAACATGTCAAAAAAATAATTCGATTTAGAGAAAAATTCTAATAAGAAAGGGTTTGATTTAAAGAGAGTCGACTGTATCTTATTTACGTTTGTCGTCTAGAATCGTCCAATAATAATAATAATAATAATAATAATATATCATTACGGTATATTACCCATTTCTGGGTGTGCCAGTATCTACAACACATGTAGACATCGGTAATGATGACGATATATTTTACCGTGTGGGCGCTTACCAGACGTCACCTCACGGGCACTCGTAGCTGGTGTGGAGAGTGCACCACAGGGGTCACTTTTGTGCCATTTAAAGATGCCTAAACTAAAACTCTACCAGCCCGATTCACAAAAAAGTTTAAGCTAATCTTCATTTTTGGATTAGTGAATTCTATTCTATTCCGGTATTTAAAATATAATTTTCATGATATTATCAACAAAGGTAGATACTAGGAATAGATTAGACTATATTTTAAGATATAAACTATTAAAATTAGAGTAGAATTCGCTAATCTAAAAATGAGGATTAGCTTAAACTTTTTTGTGAATCGGGCTGTACATATCTTCCCGATAGGAGTCTCTAAACTCAACTGCATGTCATTCGGATAAGTAGAAATTCAAATTGGAAATTGAAATTACTTGGTTGTGAACGTCGCTAAAGAGTCGATATCATCTTAAAAATCAGTGTATGAGCAGGCGTATCATATACAAAAATATTTATGAAATTCGTGATCGTGGCGATATTACTATTAATGTATCTGCCATAAAACAATTAATAAACATCATTTTGTTTTATTCTTTTCGCCGCCTAATTCGTCAAGAAAGTAATTTATCTTTGCCATATTAAGACCGGCGATGCAATTGATACGAGACAAATACAAATATAGAAGCCTAAATATCTCTCCAGGTACGGTTTAAATAGAATTCTTCGTCTATCTAAATAATCTCATTTAGAAACAGACACAAGATAATTTATTTTCATCAGATACAAGAGCCAGGCTGGCTCATCCGATTAAGATGCTGTATTTAAATAGACAAGGAGAATATATTATAGATTATTATAATGAGTTAGAATAGATTTTTTAATATAGTATTAAGTAAATAAATATATCATCACAGGTTATGACAAATTTCTTGGTCTGCCAATCTGCTTTTATTCGCAGATTTCGGAAACGACAATACATATTCAAATAAATAAATATATCATCACGGCATATTACCCATTTCTAGGTGTGCCAATCTGCTTTGTCACATATATCAGTAATGATGATGACATATTTGTACCGTGCGGTCATTTACCAGGCGTCACCTCACGGGCATTCATTGCTGGCTTGGAAAATACACCACAGGGGTCACTTTTGTGCCATTTAAAATTCGATATATTTGGCGTCGGTCGGGATCGAACCCGGTTCCCTAGGTTCCCGACTAAACACTCAGGCAGGCGGCCACGGAACCCCACATATTTGAAAATTGGAAATAAATTTTCGTATTTAAAATCTCGGAAGTGACATATTACGCACGCTACTAACAACCGGAAACGTTAATTTCCCGGTGTAGGTGACCGAGAAAATTTACAAAAAGCGCTAGTTTCACATTCCACAACAAAATCGTCTTGACAGTAATAAAACTTTGTGTTAATAACTTTGTTCTTTAAAAAATATTATACAAACATCTTTGTATGTAAATATTTATTTATTTATTGAAACTAAACAGGCACAAGGGCCTAATTACATAGTTTCATTATAAACTAACTTATACACTAAATTAACTTACTCTGAAAAATACTTTCAAATACTTAACTAATGTAACTATATTATCTGTATATATATCTACATTATTGTTATTAATATTATTACAAATTAGGCAACATCTTATTAAAGAGGAATTTTTCCTAATTTCTAAGTTATATCTTTTAATATAAAATATATCTTTTGGTTTCGAAAATATATACATTGGAACATAAAAAGGTAATTTTGATAGTAAGTTAGGACACTGAATAATATTCTGAACTATTTTACAAAATAATATCTGAAATATTTCGTCTGGTTTCTAATTTCAAGAAGTTAAAAATTCATGAAAGTTGGATAAGTTCTAAATTTCTTAACTATTTAAGCAAACTATAATATCGGTGGCTTAATATGAGAACCACCAATATCCATTTTTGAATAAAATAAAATCAGTAGTGTCTGTCGATAGAATTAACAATAAGTTTGTTATTGATTTTAAATAACTCGTTCTCAAAATAAAGTATTAAAAATTAAAATAAATTTGCTCATTGGTTGTATCAATCTGCAAATTTTTACCGTTTAACCTTTACCGGTCTCATAGCTGTTATGGAAAGAGCACCACGGAAGTCATTTCACAATAGTTGTCAATATCTTTGGTATTCTAATTAGCTCTTTACTTTTGTCGGCATCGCTTCCTTTCTAAATTTGGCTCAATTAACGTACGCTATTTCTCAGGGTTCCTCCAGGGTCCTGTTGTATTTTATTGTCTCTTTAAGTTATACAAGAATAGTCCCTGAAGACTTCTAAATTGCTGAGAATGCTCGAAATAGCTACCGATACACGATTCATGAATTATTCAACAATTCATTCCAAATATCACGATTAGCTACGATTGATTGGTGGTTTTGGTTGAGGTTAACCTTCTTGCATTGTTAAACGCCAGACTTTGTTACCGTTAAGAATTTACAAGAAGGAATTTATGTTTTTACTTATTCAAAGTTGAAGTTCGTATTTTTCAAACAAGATCTGCATCACCTGATTGTGGTCAGACGGCCCGGTTTCAGTCAACTTGAAAATTATTTCCAAGTTTCAAATTGGATATAAATAACCTCTGTGGTGCTTTCTTCACTACAGCCTTTAAAGTCCGCGAGGTGTCGCCTGGTAAATGTTACACGGTAAAAAATTACATTGATATTCCGGACAAAATTTAGTTAGCTGTATTTTTTTTGTTATTTCAACAATATGTTTTTGCCGTGTATACGAAGAACTTTGTATTTTAAGTTTCCAAAACTAAACAATTTTTGTTGTGTATAAAAAGTATTATTTGCTGTAAAATATTAGTCATGGTATCAATTATTATTGGTAGTACTAAGCAGTTATTTTGTTACTTTGTTCAGATTACAAAATCATTTTGCAACAATTAAAAATATTTAATCTGTTACTGGGACAAATTTTATTTTTTTGTATCCTGTGACATTATATTTTGTAAAGATTACAAATTCTTCTTTCCGCCATATACTTTGGTACAGGTAACTAAAACTTTTGTGTAGACAGGGTATTCCCTGGTATACAGTATAATTCACTGTTCGTGTCATACTATACTACGTCGTGTCGCATTTGCTTGCGCTGTTAAGTTTTAGCCTGTCGAAAATTGTGTTTTAAAAGTGCTTGTTTCTTTTGCCCGTCAATAAAAATGGATGATTTTGTAAAATATATTTTAAAACAATGGCAATTAATGTCTTATTGAGAAATTTGAAGGTATGTATCGATTACTGATAAATCTGTATAATTTAAGTGACTATTGTTTCATATGTTATTTTTTTATATAATATTTGTTACATGTAGGTATATAGATTTTAATTATAAATAAATAAAATTATTATAATACGCATGTATTTAATTTTTACCTTACTACCTCATTAATGCATTTGTATATCTATCAAAATTTATAAGTTTCCAAAACAAATTCATAGTTTTTAATGGTGACTTATTTTATTTGTTCGCATAACAAATTTATATTTCTTAATAGTAACTTAATTTATTTGTTCGTATAACAAATTTATACTTCTTAATGGTAACTTATTTTATTTGTTCGCATAGCAAATATCTTTTTTATATATAACAAAACTGTATTTGTTGCCACAACAATTTTTTACTAGCAAATTTACCTAGGTAACTGTAACAAATATATTTGCTGGTCCTATATTGACAAAAAAAAAATTTGCTGCTGGAACTCATTTTTGGTAATCACAACAAAGTTTTTATTTACCGTGTAGAGATAGACAATGCGACTTTTCAAAAATATGACTTGGTGTTTTTTTATCGGTTATGTTGGTAATGCTTTCGGCTAACAAATGAAATGGCACATTTTAAGAGTTTGTGTATTATGTGTTGTAAATTTTGTCTGGTTGTATACATTAATACATACAATGTATCAAACAATTCTCTTCTAGATCTTCTCAACGATGTACTAACAGTGCTTGATAGACTCATGAGAACACCGAAATAGATAAACGATATTTTATTTAGATCCATTTAAATTTAAGTGCGCAATTATTGAGAAACACAAATAGTTCTTTTACTGTTTTGTAATAAAGTCTGACATAATCTTTGAGTTACGTATAAACAGCTCATCAATAATTTCTTTCTATAATTTCAGATCGTTTTAACCCTCCTATTTTTAATACCAACATTCAAGGCAAAATAGCGCTAGTCTATAATAATTTATTATCTTTACACACGCACAGAAGATCTAGGGAATTTATCTGTTATAGTTGCCAAACTGTCTTCTAACATACAATTTTTATTCCAGCTATTAGTTTTATATTTATAGATCATTGTAATCAAACAATATTACGGTTCTATTTATAAATTTATAAACTGATGTGATACAAATAAATATTGTATAAGAGTTTGGGGTACAGCAAACTACTTGTACTATTTTTGGAATATTGTTTGTAGTTTTAAATCGAAGCAATTTTGCTTTATTTCGCCTGCAAAATATTGTTGGAATGGAATTTCTAAGCAAGGAAATGAGACTCAACGAGAATTACAAACAATTTTATATAATGCAATAAATACAAAAGAGTATGAAACACATATGGGTAAATTTCTGGACTGTGATATAGATTAGATGTCAGCATTTTGATGCATTTTATACAAATCCCATACCAAAAGGACCTTGGAACAATTTCTATATAGTATCATGTAAAATCGAACACGAACACATACTATTTTTTATAAATTCCATACCAAAAGTTCATTTGAAAAGGTTCTATAAATCCAATAAAATTATAACATAAACATACACTAAGTAAAATGCACTTGACACTTCCTTCTTTCTGCTTCAGCTTTCCACTATTTTATTAGGGGTAGCTGTTTCCTCTTCTCTTTCACTCATTCTTGTCCAACGCATCTTCTTCACACAGTCCTTTCTTTCTCAAGTCTTTTGCGATACAGTCCTTCCATATTCTCGTTGGCCTTTCACTGCATGCCACTTGCGAGGAACACTATGACATATACCAATGTTTGATCCTATACTTTCCATATTTGGTTTTGCACTTGCAACAGACATCTGTCAATTATAATTTTTTGAATGTATCAGCTGTTTCCATGATAAATAGCAAAGCTGACTAATTTTGGAAAATTAATTTCTTTATAATTCTTTAACTCTACATCTATTGAATGTGAAGGAAAATGTATAATCAAACCGTATAGAGAAGAGTATTTTCTTTAATATGTATAATAACAAAATATCAAAAAATAATATTTTACTGCGTTTTTTTAAGAAAAACTGTTAAAAACTTCAAATAAGGGTACTTCCGGTGGATCAATTATAACCAAAAACTAATCAACTCTTCATATGGATGTACAGAAGAGGAACACGAAAGAATTATAATTTTTAGAATTGTAGTATTGGAGTTATCGACGGAGAAAAATTTGTCACACACGGCAACACATACACACACACGGACACACACACATACATACAGACATCATCTTAAAAATAGTAAATTCGTATTGTAGGGACCCTAAAACGTGCTTATTCATTTAAAACCCACCACCGAATTTTTTGACCAAAGACAATACCTTCCTTAACTAAAGGTGACGGAAGGTAAAAAAGAAACGAACATATGTATTATAATAGTGAAATATCTTAAATATCTCTGTAGAAATTCGTTGAATGTCACAATTTTCTCAGTGATTAAGTTCACACGTTGTGAAGTGAAAAAGTGGCGCTTGTATAAGTCCACTGCCTTTCCAAGGCATTCTAGTTATAGTAACACGAATTCATTAGTTTTTGTATGTGTGTGAGTGTTTCTATAGCAGTGCTGTATGCGTATATGGCAGCGAATCTCGATTGATTCAATTGAATCAACTTTTCCGCGTTTCTCCACTCTCATATCCGGTTGAGCATTTTCCATTATCCAGTGAAATTATTCGTCAAAAGCCATTCTTCTTCTTTTTTCTCTTTGCCTTTTCCCGTGGTACAACAGGGTCGGCATTCCTCTCTCCAGCATCCTTCCGGTTCATAACATCCCCCGGGCCCGGACTCCACACACTCTCTCGCAAGTCCTCCGCTACTTTGTAATTTTCTGATGGATATATTCATTTTACCTACAATTTTAAATAATTAATTTATAAAACAATAAGAAAGATTAATTGTACTTCCCAGAAAAAACTTTCACGACCGAATTCACCATTCCTTGATCGTGGGTTGACCCACAGATCAACGCTGATTCTGAATCAATCCAATTGACCATTAAAAATCAAGCTAATCTACTAATCAAAATCAATGATCAACTGATTCGTCCTATTCCATGAATCAAGCTTTGATCAGATCTTTGAATCCAAATTTTCACATTTATAGCTATGTCAGAATTCTGGCTATTTTACTCATTAATAATTTTGACTCATGCGTCTTCTTTATCTTTATTTAAAACCTCAAAGGTTTCATTATGTTTAAATATACTTTTAGTTCTTTCATTTTCATTATATTATAACAACATTCCTTTAATAGAATCTATGTAAATTTCTACCTACATCAAAATAAAAATATAATATTATTATAGAAAAATTATAAAGCATATTTTACAAATCAATTAAAAACTTACATATTAATACTTTTTAATGGAAAGTACAATTACCACGAATAAAATTATATGACAGTTACATTAACTGTCAAAAACCAAAACAAAACTGTGAATCTGTTGATCATGATTACTTTGTACAGAAATCAAGTTGGTGAATTAAAACAAACGTTGATTTACAAATCAGCTTGATTCCCTAATCAGTTGATCATTAATCAACGAAATAATGATGAATTCGGCCGTCAGAATGTCACTAAAACTGTTGATTTTTGACATTGACATCTGTCATTTACAAACTATGCTATAAACATTTGAATTTGTCTACTGGTTTCCTCAGTGCCTTAGCCTCTGCGATTTAAATGTATCAGATGTAGAATTTTATGTTCTTCTATAATAGTAATAACAGAAGATTTTTTTAAAGAAACTATTACTCCCGGTTGTTCAATTGTTAAAAAAAATCTAATCAGATCTTCCCAGTAATGTCAGATTGACGAATCTGCAGTTAAATATTTTTTAAGTCTTATGGTATTTGAGAAATCGTGATACCAATATCCACACACACATCCACACACACACACACACACACACACACACATACACATAGACGGACATCATCGTAAAAAAGTTATAATCTGATTGTAGGGACCTTAAAACGTGCTTATCCACTAAAGTCTGGATATGCGAATTTTAGCATGATTCCAATACCTCTCTTAGCGAGAGGTAAAAAATCTGTTATGGCCAGCACAAAACCTCTCGCCATTTCCATATTAGGCTATATATGTATTGTATTGCACTTCGCTTTCGAACCGTCGTTTTATAACAAAATGTTACAGAACTTTACCCAAATATTGTTTTTCATTGTATTTAACATGTCTTCTGCACATATATAATTCTAATTATATCTATTTTATATCATTTTCATGTCACAGATTGTTCCAATTCATTAACCAAATTGGCGGTATTTCTGACGGATATATGCATTTTACCTATAATTTCAAATATTTAATTAATAAAACAATAAGAAAAATTAAATATACTTCCCAGAAAAAGCTTTCACAATGTCACTAAAAATGTTGATATTTGACAATGACATGTGTCATGTTATAAACATTGGAATTTGTCAACTGGTTTCCTTAGTGCCTTGGTCTCTGCGATTAGTTTACTCTATAAATTATAGTGTCTTTATCTCTAAATCTATACAAGATATAATAAAAAATTTAAGTGTATTAGATGGAGAATTTTATGTTCTTCAATATTTAATAAAAAACTCCCAAAAAATTATATTTAGAAGAATTTTTCTAAGAAACTACTACTTCCGTTACTTATAGTTTTTGAGGAATCGTGTCCACAACATCCAGACATACATACACACACACACACACACACACACACATACGCACATCCACACACACACACACACACAGACATCATTTTAAAAATGTTATAATCGGATTCTAGGGTCCTTAAAACGTGCTTATCCACTAAAATCTGGTAAAATTCGCATTAGCATGATTCCAATACCTCTCTTAGCGAGAGGTAAAAAGCAAAACATATAATTATTCTGTTCTGTCTCATCGAAAAATTGACACATGCGTAATTTTTAGATTCAATGCTTGGTTCGATCGATATTATAAATTACCAGGCAGTTTAACCAGAGATGAACATACCGTATCCAAGAGAAATAAATTAAATATTTCATTTTTTATTTCTTTCGTATTTATCTTTCTAATTCCAACTAATAACAAAATCATCTTCCTAATGACATGTTCGCCTCTCGTCGAGTATTTCATCATCTTCATCTGTTGATGGCAGGTAACTGTGGTCAGAGGCGACGTGATGTGTGTGTGGAACATTCGAGAGAAATATCCCTGACTTTCACTCTAGTTTCGGAGGTCAATGTCAGTTGTATTTTTTCCGGTATCTGTTTATTCAATTCGGTATTATTTACTTTTGAGTATTTATGTCAATAAAAGAAAGTTAAGGATGTCTTATTGCCTTTTAAAACGGTCCAGTGATAACTAAAATGCTGAGTAAGAGAATGGCATGATAATTTTTCTCAGAACTATCAAATTGTGACGTTTGAAAATATGCGTACATCAGCTAATTTGTAAAAATTAATGTATTTCGAGTTTTACACAGTTGTTCAAATATTCTAAAAATTCGCACAGTTACGTAACATTCTCTTTACAATCAAATAATATTACTACCAAGTTTATATCTCTACCTATTGTTGAATTATTGCCCCAAAAGTCAATATACCCAACATTTAGATAAAAACTTCAAAATTTTCAAAAATCTATTTTCTATGTATCTAGATACTTCTCAATGCGCTGATTCCAAATTTTGAAACCGCAGGTCGATATCTCTTTTCGTTCTCGAGATATTTAGATTCAAAGTTTTGCTCAAAACTGCCCATTTTTGGGTAATAACCCAAAAATGGGTCGAGATATGAATTTGGCGACATCACCAATCGATTCTACGGGCAAAATTACATAAGTACACCAATTTTCAGAAATTTTAAACACCGCATACAATCTTTAAAGCAAAATAACTGAAAATGGCCAAAAATCGCAAAAATCGTAAGGGGTACCCCTTAGGATTTTTTCAGATTTTGACCATTTTCAGGGGTTTTCAAGCTTTTGTTCATAAAAAATGAACCGGTTGGACAAAATTGATGAAAATTGCTATACTTATGTATTTTTGTCCGTAGAATCGAATGGTGATGTCGCCAATTTCATACCTCGACCCATTTTTGGGTTAATACCCAAAAATGGGCAGTTTGGAGCAAAACTTTGAATCTAAATATCTCGAGAACGAAAAGAGATATCGACCTGCGGTTTCAAAATTTGGAATCAGCGCATTAAGAAGTATCTAGACACATAAAAATTAGATTTTTGAAAATTTTGAAGTTTTTATCTAAATATGGGGTATATTGACTTTTGGGGCAATAATTCAAAAATGGGTAGAGGTATAAACTTTTTAGAGTATTTATATATTAGTATACATAATGTATATTCATGTGATAATTTTATTGGACTTATAGAATATTTTCAAGGAACTTTCTGTATGGAATTTGTAAAAAAATGTATTATGTTCGTGTTACAATTTTACTGGATATATAGAATTAACGAAGGTTACTTCTTGTAAATAACCATACAATTGAAATGTATGAGAATAGTTAAATTTTGGAAACTATTTGAACATTGTTATGGAATCGTTCATCAACAAAATTTAAAATCAGCATGTAGAACATAATATTTTACAAAAACCATTACAAAGAATGCCTGGGAAGATTTTCTCAATAATGGTCGATCAAGTAAATTTAAATAATGTTTGTACGGATGTCTTATAATAAAACGAACATAATTTTTTTGGTTGATTTTTATTTCTTATTCCGTAATTATCAGGTGAATATATATTTTGGTAGAGTAGGTACTATAATATGTTTTTTGAGAGTAGTTCACTATAAATTTGATTTATTCTAACGAGTATTTAATGATCTTCCCGATGGTTTCTTATTTATTTATAACATCTCAACAATTTTAATACCAAATGACACGGAACAAGCAACAAAACAATCTTTCTATCTTACTAAGCATAAAATCTACTTTAATCTTTTCGTCTCGTATCATTTCATGTTCTGCTTCAGTAGCGAATGACCGACTCTAACAATAACAAGCATTCAAGTGTTTCAAGTGAAGCGAAATGAAAAATGAAACTAGAATCATCGTGGTAACCGCTCGGCTACACTCAATTGTCGATTCTAGAAACTTGAGAAAGACATCCAAGAGTTTCACACCTCTCTAATAGATCGATTGATTGGAAATCGATCTACGATGGAAATAATGATAGTAAATAGCAAAGAAATTGTGGTTAGCAGTAGTAAAGAAAAATGTCATTATTTTCTTGTTAACTTATTTATTATTAAAGTTCCGGTTAATGCTTCTTCTTTCCGCAAAAGTTGCTCATGAAATATAGACTAGCCTGAAGCTATTTTGTTTTTAAACCATCAAATGGAATATGGTTTTATAAAACCATAAGTCCATTCTAGTTTCATACTATTACTGTTTCTTAATATAACACGCGCTTGCTGAACATATAATTCATCATATACCCCTTTAGAAACTTGTTCATAGAATTAATTGAAAAATAAAGAATAGATGTAATTAGAATTTTTTTGAGTCTAGCAGAAATGTTAAATACAATACTTTTACAGCCCGATTCACAAAAAGTTTAAGCTAATCGTCATTTTTGGATTAGTGAATTCTATAGGTAGATACTAGGAATAGATTAGACTATATTTTAAGATATAAACTGTCAAAATTAGAGTAGAATTCGCTAATCAAAAAATGAGGATTAGCTTAAACTTTTTTTGAATCGGGCTGTTAAAGCCTAATATGAAAATGGCGATAGGTACACAACAGATTTTTTTACCTCTCGCTAAGAGAGGTATTGGATTCATGCTAAAGTTCGTATATCCAGATTTTATTGAATAAGCACGATTTAGGGTCCCTACAATCCGATTATAACATGTTTAACTATGGATTTCTCAATCTGACATTCCTGAGAAGAGCTGAAGAGATTTTGGTAACAATTGAACAACCGGAAGTAGTAGTTTCTTAGAAAAATTCTTCTAAATATAATTTTTTGGAAATTTTTGTTATTAAATATTGAAGAACATAAAATTCTCCATTTAATAATAAAATTTTATTATATCTTGTATAGATTTAGAGATAAAGACACTATAATATACAGAGTAATCTAATCGCAGAGGCTAAGGCACTAAGGAAACCAGTTGACAAATTCCAATGTTTATGACATAGTTTGTAAATGACACATGTTAATTTCAAAAATCAACAGTTTTAGTGACATTCTGATAGCTTTTTCTGGGAGGTACATTTAATCTTTCTTATTATTTTATTAATTAAATATTTGAAATAGAAATACCGCCAATCTGGTTAATGAATTGGAAGAATCTCTGACATTTAGGAACTTCCTCATACAATGAAAAATAGATATAATTAAAATTATATGTGTGCAGAAGACATCTTAAATACAATAAAAAAAAAAAAAACATTATTGTGCTGACCACAATAGATTTTTTTCTTTTATTATTCTTATTACTTTTTGAATATTTTATTTCCTGTACTTGTTTATTTACTAATAGTTCGTTCAAAAAATTGTATCATTTATAATTATAAGATCTTTTAAATGAACAGAACTGCACCTTAAATAAATATTTAAAAGGCGTGAAGGTGGAGATATATTTATTTCCCAAGTACATCTCATCTTGTTCACTTTACACAAAAAAAAAAAAAACTTGAAACAATACTCGCAAATCACACAATCTCAATCTCCAACATTCCTTTCACTTATTTTTCTTTTCCACGCCTACTATTTCAAATTTCTCTCCGTCTAATTTGTTTGGGAGGGCTGGCACTCGAACAAACGCCCTTTGTGTTTCCAAGTGAACAGTTAGAATATTTTTAGCTGGGCGAGGCTGAGCGTTAAGAGTTGCTGACGGCTCTCAACTTTGATTTCAACTGCGATTATCTTCAGGAAGAAAAATAACGCGTAGGACGAACGGAGAAGTAGAAATAAAATACAAGTTGGTGTAATAGGTCAACCGAGATTTATTTACACGAAGATTAAGGAGGATATTGTTGGGTTGTAATTAAAATATACAACATCAACAACAATGAAGTTCGTGTCCCGTAAGAATACTTTCCGAAAAAATCTGTTGTGGCCAGCACAAGACCTCTCGCCATTTCCATATTAGGCTATATAAGTATTGTATTGCACTTCGCTTTCGAACCGTCGTTTTATAACAAAATATTACAGAACTTTACCCAAATATTGTTTTTTATTGTATTTAACATGTCTTCTGCACACATATAATTCTAATTATATCTATTTTTCTAAGAAACTACTACTTCCGGTTGTTCAATTGTTACCAAAATCTCTTCAGCTCTTCTCAGGAATGTCAGATTGAGAAATCCATATTTAAACATGTTATAATCGGATTGTAGGAACCTTAAATCGTGCTTATTCACTAAAATCTGGATATGCTAATTTTAGCATGAATCCAATACCTCTCTTAGCGAGAGGTAAAAAAAGCAGCTATCGTTATTGTTTTGTGCAAAATAGTTTTTATAGAATGAATAAAAAATGGCACTTAAATACTTTTGATTTTAATTTTAAATTCTTCAATTGTTCTTAACCATGGCTAATTTTGTAAATAAAAGATTGTGTAGGTGTAGGTAAACAAGTGAATACAGATATTGGCTCATAATAGTAACCTCAAGGTCATATGTATATTGCAGAAAATAATATTTTTGTCGTAATGTGGGTGCAACAGTCTCGTTTTATAATTTATATAAAAGTATAGATGTCTGTATGATATTTTTATCGTTTCATCTCCATCAACGTAACGTGAACAAATGTATAATATTAGAAAATATAATGGTAAATTAATTCATCCCTATCTATATATGACCAAATTGTTATAACTCATAAACGTTCCGACTATTGTTAATGGTGGGGTCCCTTGGCCGCGTGCCTGAGTGTCTGGTCACGAACCCGGGGGAACTTGATTCAATCCCGACAGACGCCAAATATTTCCAACCCACACCCAAAAATGGGTAATATGATGATATATTTATTTATTTATTGTTAATGTTACGTGCAAAACATCTTTTATTGCATAAATATAAAAATTGCACTTAATCACTTTGGGTAGTAGCATGAATGGTGATTAGGAGATGACTAAGGAGGAGATGACTAGCAGTGTTTTAGGGCTGTCAATCGTTTACGGATTATTTTAGAGGAAAACACTTCAAATAAAAGTTGCGTACAATTAATTTTTCTATAATTGTTATTTGAAGTATGTTTCTCTAAAATTATTCATAAACGATTGATTGCGCTAAAACACTGCTAGTCATCTCCTAGCTAATCACCCTTAATCACTTGTTCATGCTATCACTCTTTGTATTTAAATGGTTCAACTACTGAAAACATTAAAAAAATACCTACCTACTACAATTTATTAAAACGTTTATGACTGTGCATGGGAAGAAAAAACTTATAAAATATTTTTATAATTATACCAGTTATTGTTCCATATTTTTATTTGTAAACAATAGGTATTAATTTTCATTCAATAAAAATACAATAATTACGTTTTGAAAGTGTTATTTCCATTTCCATTGTACTTATTTTTCAATTAATAACAGTCATTCTACTTAAAAAAAAGTCTTGTAAACAGGAAATGTTAAAAATTCCTAAGTCTTGTGCCATTTACATATTTACACGGGTTTTTAATCGCTATCTTTTTGCATCTTCTTTATTTTACATAATAATTTTCTCTCATTTCGCCCACTTAGCTTTCTCCGTGTATGCAATTTGTTTTATAGAAAGATCCGAGATAAATTTAAAGCGAAATACAGTAAGATTTTATGGGCGAAAATACAATTATTATTTTAAATATGTTTACTGCTTCTTCACGAATAAGATAATAGACAATTATAGTGTACATACATACTGACGGAAATGCAGAAAATTGCTTCTAGCTGCATAACAATTGAATGCGTATTGAAATCTATTAAAGAATTTATTTATTATAGGATGTGAGATGGTGAAAGAATTGAACACAAATATCTCACAATATGCTGTATATATTCATTAGTAAACACGTTATCGCGGAAACCCCGAGTTCTACAGGGTGTTCTACAACTTATGCACCAAACATTAACGAGTATAATAATATGATATACAGTTGCTCAACAAATAATTCGTACACTGAAATGCAAAATAAAATGTGTTTCCAAAAAAGAAATTTATTTAAAAAAATAATCATACTTCTTTTATTATTCCGGAATCAAATACACTTATCAAATTTTTTAAAAAATCTGTTGTGGCCAGCACAAGACATCTCGCCATTTCTATATTAGGCTATATAAGTACCTATTGTTTTTATAAGGTTCTGTGGCCGCGTGCCTGAATGTCTAGTCGCGAATCTGGTGAACCGAGTTCGATCCCGACAGACGCCAAATATTTCGAATTTTAAATAGCACAGAAGTGATCACTGTGGTGCACTCTCCACGCCAGCAACGAGTGCCAATGCTAGTAAGCGCTCGCACGGTACAAATATGTCATAATCATTATTGATAAAACAGATTGACACACCCAGAAATGGGTAATTTGCCGCGATGATATATTTAGTTATTTATATTTATGTATTTAACATTTTTGCACACACATCTATTATTAATATATATTTTTCTATAGCAGATTTTAAAGTGTGCTGTGTTCAACTCGAAATAGTTGACTAAGTGACATATTAACCGCAAGCGTAGATAAAATAATACTTTAACAGCAAGGGTAGATAAAGAACTTTAATTTTTATTAAAATAAAAACACATTATACATTTTGGCGATTCATATTATATATAGAACTTCAATTGTATAAACATGAATAAAATGAAATTGTTTTCAAACAAATTTTATAACTACCACGCGACTGACATTTTTAAATTGTTTTTAAATAATTTAATTTATAATAGGTTTATCTAATTTTTGCTCTTTAAAATCTGCTATAGAAAAAAATTGAATTTTACACACGACGATAAAATTAAATTATCGACTTGCGACTTTCCGCTCGTCGATAAAATACAATTTTATCGTCTTGTATAAAAAATAACTATTTATATTTTTTAATTCATTCTATTCTCGACGTAAATAATTTCCTCCTACTCTTCTATTCTATGTTCTAAATTTTTCAAATTCATGGACAAGGTGGCGGTATTTCTGATGCGTTCTAGTACAATATGTATCTATAATTAATAATAAAATAAGAAATATTAAATGTACTTCCCAAAAAAAGCCTTCAGTAATGAATCTGGATTTTTGAATAAAATAAGGAAAACTCGAATTATAAATAAATATATCATCACGGCATATTACCCATTTCTGGGTGTGCCAGTATCTACAACACATGTAGACATCGGTAATGATGACGATATATTTTACCGTGTGGGTGCTTACCAGGCGTCACCTCACTCATAGCTGATGTGGAGAGTGCACCAACTCGAATCATAGGTATTCCAAATAATCAGAAAACCTAAACGAAATATTTTTTAGTTTATTCTGCATTTTTTATTGTAAATTGCTACACAATAATGTACATTAATAATACATTCTCCATTTTAATATTACTTCGAACACCTATCAAATACATATAAGTAACTGTATACCCCATTAAATAAATAATAATTTTGATATATTTTCTCACATTCCGCAATAATCTGCTTCAACAACCGGTAATAATGTAGAAAATTACTCGATAGTATCTCCCTATTTTTATTATGGCATTAAATATCAGTTACTGTAAAATGGCCAATGATTTAATTAGACACTTAACGTCATCATGAAGTGTGTCCAGGAGTGGAAAAAAAATGACTGCGATTGGATCTGCAACAAAAGTGGATTAAGATTTTGCTTTAGAGATGATAGTCTTATGTTTGCTCTAGGGAAGAAATAAATCAAATAATTTGAAGAGGAAATCATACGTTTGTGGGACGTATAAATATTTTTAAAAGTGCAGTTTAAAATTATATGCTTATGAATTTTATTTTGGAAGAGTAATAAAAAAGAAAGTATGGGAGAAGTTTGCCAAAGAAAATAAATTTTTATCTATTTTTATGTCTAAATATATTCATAATTAACTAGTCTTTAACTGTCCATCAAAATAAAGAAAAAGTGTTTGTCTATTTTAAACAGAAACTCATTTTAATCTTCTTCCGTATGAAAAAAAAAGTCATACATATTTCCAGTTTATGTGGACACAAAATTTTGTACAGTGCCGTCCAAAAATATGGATATTCCTGATACAGGGTGTTATATAAGTAAGTGTACAACGCTTGAACCAAAGTTAGAACTGATCCCATAGTAAATCTTGCAATAATTTTTGTTTAACATGCTTTCTTCAAGAACTAGAGGCCTTTAAAACTGACCAATCACGACATAGTTCAAAATTTTGGAAAAAAGTAAAAGTCAATGGGTGGTAGTATGTACAAGTGATTAAGGGTGATTAGCTAGGAGATGACTAGCAGTGTTTTAGCTCTCTCAACCGTTTGTGGGTTATTTTTCAAAAAGCAGTTATAGAAAAATTAATTGTCCACAACTTTTATTTGAAGTATTTTTCTCTAAAATAATCCATAAACAATTGACAGCGCTAAAACACTGCTAGTCATCTCCTAGCTAATCACCCTTAATCACTTGTTCATACTACCATCCAAAGTGTTCTCTGGAAATAAAGTCACACCTATCACAAATGACATATAAGATCATTGACATTTATTTGAAAATAACTCTCTGAACCGTCTTTCAGCAACACGACTATTTTGTATTGTCTCGCCATAAACCATATGCATAACACCCTGTATAATTAAACAGAGAAATTTTACTTAAATTTTTATAAACTCTAGTCATTCTTTATATTAATTTTTGTAAAACATTACCAGAAACTGATTTCAAGGGTACCACAATATGAGTAAAAGGATTAGACTATTCTTATCCATTATTAATCGAAACATTCATACTTTAATTTTCAATAAAAATCTCATCGATTTAATAAAAAAATACTTGATTTATTTAAAAATTATATCTGGCGTTCTTATTGGGACACCCATTACAAATGGTTTGCAAAATGAAAATCGGCACCGGCACCGGTAGGTACATATCTTTGGATTTTTTTTCTGAAGGATGTAAGTAACATGAGGATGGTTATTGAAATATATTTTTTCTAAACTGGATTTCAAAATATATGACGTCAGATCTTTAATATGTGTGCTTTTTAAAGAGTAAAGCAAAAACTAAAGTTGTTCACATCTGTTAGCAATGTTATTCAACCACGTGTTAGCAGTGTGAAGTTTTGAGTAATATAAAATTAGATTCTTTTCTCTTACTACTACACTTTAAAATTGTTTTATGGTAGCTTTAAATGCGAATCGTTTTTATTAAAATTATGAACGAAATATTTTATATTTGAATAAAATCTTGGTATAAAACTATTTCAAATTAGTCACATTTTGATAATTTTACAAAAGCAACATCTTTTTTAAATTGATTGAATACTACACTATACATCTTTTTATAGATCGTCTAATCTTTTTTGTTAATGTTCTAATGTACACATAATAAGCAATATATCTTTATATATACGAAAAAAATCACATTTTTAGGTTACCGTATCGTAAAGTAATTATGATAATTTTTTATGTACTTATACCTAATGAAATGATAAAATGAAATTAATTATATATTTATAACTGGATGAATATATTAGCAATACTACAATAAAACAGTTAAAAAAGATTTATTATATTATTTATTTATCATTTTCCTATATAAAAAAGCTCATATATGTATTAAATACATGCATAATTAATCTATAAAGTAAGCGGTAGATTTTTTCAGAGTTAATAGATTATAATTTATTAATACACAACAATCAACAGTTAACAGTTATGAATATTTCATAGAAAATGCAGTAAAAAATTGTTATTATTGACTATAAAATTATAATTAATATAACTTCACCTGTTAATTAATATTCTTACCCATTTATGATCTTGATATTCAGAATACAAGTTAAAGTGTTAAAGTATTTACTATTTATGTGTGTATGTATGTGTGGATGTTGTAGACATGGTTTCTCAAATTCTATAAGACTTCCTTAATCTGACATTAATGGAAAGTGCTGAAAAAGTTATGGTAACAATTGGACAACCGAAAGTAGTACTTTTTTAAAAAAAAATCTTTTAGATATTATTCTTTTATTTTTAATAAATTTATGTTATAACAAACATTAAAGAATATAAATTTCTCTATCCAACACATTGAACATTTTTATTATATCTTCTTTACATTTAGAGATAGAGAATTATAAATATATAAAATAATCCATTATTTACTGAATCAAAAAGCCCATGGAAACCAGTTGAAAAATTGAAATGTTCGTATTTGAGATACATATCAGTGTCAAAAATCCAAACATTACTGAATACTTTTTCATCCTCAACCAAATGATACTCAATGAGGCGGTTGCACATTTTTTTTAAAAATATGTAAAATAATAAATAATAGTTTATTATTTTTGCAAATAATTATAAATAAGAAGATTTGCGCCAGAAATAATCATGAAAAATAACCCCCACTCCTGTGATGTAGGAGTACATTCTGCCAATAGGAAAGCAGTTTACATTATTTATGTAACTAAAAGTAGACAATAGTTTGTCACATGTTAAACTGTATGTACCCTGACGTCACATTCTGTTTCAGATTACGTCACTTTTTCAAAATATTACATAAACTTCAATATATAATTGTAAAATATCTAATGGATATTTCGTGATACTTTCAAATTTAAGGCCCTTTAAAGAACAATATCGTTTAAAATTTAGTACTTACAAGTCATATAAAAATTCTTGCAACAGCCTAATATCTAAATTTTAAATTTATATACCCTAAGTAACGTCGTTATTTAGGATTTTAGGGATAAGATTTTAGGGTTTTGCAGGAGCACACTATGCCTTGAAGTTGACGCGCACTAATTAAACAAATCATTTTCGTTGCTAAATTTTGTACAAAATAACAAATTTACTGTTAAAAGTATAGCTTCTTAACTTCCAATTTATGAAATATAATATTAACATTTAATCTGAACCATCAAATTAAATCGAATTGTACAATTCATTTTTGTTGTTCTAAAGTGTTGCCATACAAACCAATGGATGTCATTAGTGTGCCATTTGGAGTTGTATTTTATGTGAAGAAGACCTAAATCCTAAAATCAAAATGTCAAAATGCGACATCGGACACAGCCTTAAAAGTCATATAAAAATTCTTGCAAATTAAACATTGATGTCGCATTTTAACATTTAGTTTTTGGGATTTAGGTCTTCTTCGCATAAGTACAATTCCAAATTGTAATGACATCCACTGATTTGTATGACAATACTTTAGAACAACAAAAATGAATTCTACAATTCAATTTAATTTGATAGTTCAGATTAAATGTTAATATTATGTTCATAAAATATAAGTTAAGAAGCTATTCTTTGACAGTAAATTTGACGTTTTGCGCAAATTATAGCAACGAACATGGTTTGATTAATTAGTGCGCGTCAACTTCAACTAAAATCCTAAATAATTACTTGATTTAGGGCATATAAATTTAGGACGGCACGAATTTATCTAGGACCTAACTAATGCATTATACAAGAAATTATTTTGTCTTCTTTCATAAACTGTCAATACGATTACTAGGTCAAACTGACTAAAAGATAACCATTCTTTCCTTCCCATTTTTTATTCATCGTCCATAATTACAGCAATCTTCGTCCATTCACCTCTCCATAGACATCCCTGTTCCAATTTCTCTTCCTATCTTTCCATAATACCCTTCCGATATCATACATCATCTTCTGTTGCAATATAGGGTTGTTAATATCTTCAATTCATGTCTATTGTCTATTTCCTATTCCGTATGCAAAGTATGAATAATTTTGCGAGAATTACTGGTCAGTTTCGATCCGAATACGGCTGACCCAGTTACGAAATATGAGTTCACTACCCCCGAAAGGGGAAAGATTTATGAGAGGAAACAAAAGTGGAATGCTTTAAAATAAGGAAAGTTAGCAATAAATGTTACAATTATTACGGGAAGCAAAATACAATCATTCTTGTTTTATAAGACATAACGATTTACATACGTAAAATTTTTCACTTGAATGTTTATAACAAAAATCTGATGTGGCCAACACATGACCTCCCGCCAATTCCATGTTTAAAATAGCAGTGAGCTTTAAGTAAAGTATCATTTCCGGTTAATCACTTGTAAATAAAATCTAATTTGTTGTCCAATAAATAGAAAAGTCTGTAATACGAAATTTTGGATTGTTTTATTGTTTTTCCTCAAAAATTTGTTAGAGCTCCAAATTAAGTACTACATCCGATTTATCATATATGGTTAAAATCTTCAAATTATATATGAGTTTTAAATACCAAATTTGAGAAGTTTTGGATTATATTTTAATAGGCTTTAAGGAAAAATCGTCACACACGTACATTCTTATAAAAATCAGCATCATTTTCTAGGTGCTCTAAAACGCAATCTTTGTAAATTCTTCGCCGTACATAATCCATTTCGTAAATGTGTAGTTGTAAGTTAATATTAATTTATAGTGCTGCAAAAATAGCAATTAGCAAATTTAAATCAGATCATCCTGTACATCTAACATTTATGTATGATGGAAAATATATTATTTTTACAAACCTTAATAAAATATTTTACTATTATATTCTCATTAACTCGGTTTCATTATTAATTTTAATATAATTACTGCCTGTCAGTGACATTTATTTACATATGTCAAACCTGTCATTAAAATTATGATTTTGTTTGGCGCATAGAGTAGGTGATACATGGAAATAAATTATATTATATATTCATATTTAAAGTTATTCAGAGTTATTTACTAAATCTTATTATCGTAGAATTGAAGATTAAACCATTATATTCCATTTTAACTAGTAAAAGTTGCTAAAAAATTATATTCAATGAATTTTTTACAAGAAAAACTGTTAAAATCTTGTATAAATGATACTTCCGGTTATCCGATATACACTAAAAACTAATGAGCACTTCCCATATTAGTATAGAATGGGTATACAAAATTTCAAATTTTTCTGATTGATAGTATTTGAGTAATCGTGTCCACAAGATCCACACACAGAGAGACACACACACACACAGACACACACACATACATACCTACAGACATCATTATAAAAATGTTAAAATCGGATTCTGGGGACATCAAAACGTGCTTATTATATAAAATCTCTATATGCTATTTTTAGCACGATCCCTATACCTCCCTTACCTAGGGTAGCGGGAGGTAA
This sequence comes from Ophonus ardosiacus, assembly GCA_943142095.1. NCBI lineage: Eukaryota > Metazoa > Arthropoda > Insecta > Coleoptera > Carabidae > Ophonus > Ophonus ardosiacus. The sequence continues at coordinate 48,553,076 of OW964832.1, forward strand.
AAAGTAAACAAATACGAAAGTATCCATAGCAACAGAGCAATTGAAATCGGCAAACGTCCTTCACGTAAAATATTTATAATTATTGTAATGTCAAATAGTAAGTATTTTATTTAAATATGTATGTTTGATGAAAAATATAATGTGTCATTCGGAGTAAAAGAGTCATGCAATTGTCCGACACATAACACAATATACTATTTCTTATACCACCAAAAATATTGGCATGATGATAATGCATATGTTTATTTTAACATTTAACCAAGAAGTCAAGAAAATGAAGTGAAATGCATTTCAGTCTATTTTAATTTTTAATGTGTGTATACTTCCTGTATTTTTTCTGTAACTCTACAATAAATAAACTTGGATATACGAACTAAATACATATAATAAGTAGTAGATCTGCTGTTGAAGTAGATACTTCTGAATGCACAATTAGAATATAGTAAGTAGTGCATTGAGGAAACTATAAATTATCTAGATACTCTAGACTTATCTGGACTTTTATTGGAGGAATCAAACTTGTTTGTTAAGTGCAGTAAATTTATTGTTTGTTTCCAAGTGATTTTATATGTTTTTAATCAAATTGAGGTCTAAATTTAACTTTAATGTGCTGTGCATTGAACTAGAAATACAATAATAGTTTTGTTATTTCTGACAAGAATATATACGTTACAAAATTGTAATAATTTGCTATAAAATTAGCGCAAAATATTATTACTGAATATATTTTATGATTTAAATCAAATATAATAATAAAATACCTTTCTTCACAAATTATTTTTTTATTTCAATATGTACATTTCGATTGCAATGCAATCATCGTCAGTTGTACTTCAATAATATCATAAACATAATTTTGACATATTTATAAATATTATGTTTATGATATTATTGAAGTACAACTGACGATGATTGCATTGCAATCGAAATGTACATATTGAAATAAAAAAATAATTAGTGAAGAAAGGTATTTTATTATTATATTTGATTTAAATTATATATCTTCACGTATACTCAAATAATTATATTTTATGATGTTTAGCTGTACCCATTTTTCAATTTAAAAAATCTGTTGTGGCCAGCACAAGACCTCTCGCCATTTCCATATTAGGCTATATAAGTATTGTATTGCACTTCGCTTTCGAACCGTCGTTTTATAACAAAATATTACAGAACTTTACCCAAATATTGTTTTTTAATGTATGTCTTCTGCACACATATAATTCTAATTATATCTATTTTTCATTGTATGAGGAAGTTTCTAAATGTCAGAGATTGTTCCAATTCATTAACCAGATTGGCGGTATTTCTGATGGGTATATGCATTTTACCACAATTTTACCTATAAAACTATGCAATTTTATATTCTTCTTATGTGCAATTATATCAAAATTTGAAGTATTGCCATGTACGGTCCTTGAAGTTGTTCAATCGGATGGATGTTCAACAATATGGCTGAAGGATATGATATGTCGAGGAATCGCTGAAAAACAATATCACTTTAATTCTAAGTATTCTTACCGTCATTATGGAAGTCTGCTATTTTATAATATGTTATTTCGTTAAATATAAACTGTTTATACTTTTATTTGTAGGATACATTTGAAACATATTTAGTAACAATTGTAATTATAAATATATTGGTCAAACAGGGCGAAATTTCAAGTTAAGATTTAATGAACATTTAAGACAATTTAAATACTATAAAATAGAAAATTCAAATTTGGCAAAACATTTATTTAACAATGAACATTTTTGTACAATTCAAAATTTAAAAATACTCCATATTGAAAACGAAAGTAAAAAACTAAATTGTTTAGAAGCTTTCGAAATAAAAAATTCTTTAAACAAAAAAGAAAATCTAATGAATGAAATTTTGGATTTAAACAATTCACCCCTATTAGATACTAATATTTTTTCAAAATTTTAGTAATATTATATTAATAATTTTATATTAATAAATTTTCAATTTTGTTATCTTTTTGTTTTTTGTTTATATTTATATCATTTATTTTTCTACCTGATGATGAGGTAATACCTTGAAATGTACAATATTTTTAAATAAAATATTATTTTTGAAACTAAGTATATATATTTAAAAAATATAAACTGTTTATATTTCAATTTGTAGATTATCACTCTCCACACCAGCTATGAGTGTTCGTGAGGTGACGCCTGGTAAGCGCCCACACGGTAAAATATATCGTCATCATTACCGATGTCTACATGTATTGTAGATACTGGCACACCCAGAAATGGCTAATATGCCGTGATGATATATTTATTTATTTATTCATGAAGGCTTTTTCTGGGAAGTACATTTAATATTTCTTATTTTATTATTAATTATATATTAATTATAGATACATATTGTTATGTGGATACTGGCACACCCAGAATTGGGTAATATTAGTAACTTTATTCTTAGGTTATCTAGTGTATTTATAGTACAATTTGGGGCGACATGACAGGTTTATATTTTACAAGTTACTTATTCGCTCATTTTATATAGTTGCTATGGATATTTATTTATAGTAGAAGTAGCTAACTTCTACGCCGGCGGCGTAAAAATGAAACTTCTACCTTGTGAATCAACTCACAAAAGATACCATTTTTATGACGTTGAAGAAGAACTCTATTTTATATTTTTACAGTTGTACAGTCTGTTTCACCTATATTAAATAAGTTTTCAATGTCATTACTTCACACGTGTGGAAAGTGTAACATGTTATATTTTTTCCTGCATTCATTTTCATTTCAGCCTTTATTTATTATACCATAGTAACACAAGGTTAAATTCTGCTTTAATTATGAAAAACAAGCAGATATGTAAACTAGAAAAAATAAGAATTAATTATGTGTGTCGTGACAAAGTATCATGATTTAATATTTAATCCAAAGAAAGTCTGATACACGAAATATAATACCAAACAGCTATGTGGAAAATCTTGTCAAATTCCAATTTATTTAATTTATGAAAGGATGTGTCAATTAAATACAGATAAAATATAAAATTTCTAAATTCTTGTCGTTAGATATCGATAAAATTTGGTTTTGACACTTCACTAGCATAAAATGATGGTTTTATGTTCTCTTCAATATGTGGACTATATTTATTATAAATAACTGTCTTTAATAACGATCTAGATTCAGAGAAATTTCTTAAATTGCTATAATATGTAGGTACTTTTAAAATACATTGAGGAATTTTAAAATGATTGCTTATGTAGACTACTAAATAAAATAAATACGAGTAAATAAATGCTTAAATGCTTTTTCCCGTTATCTGAAGAATAAATGTTTAGTTATCTATAAATCTATAATTTTACAGTGCATTGAGTAACTAGTCGTATTTTTTAATATGTTCACTGCAGTGGCCAGCACAAGACCTCTCGCCATTTCCATATTAGGCTATATAAGTATTGTATTGCACTTCGCTTTCGAACCGTCGTTTTATAACAAAATATTACAGAACTTTACCCAAATATTGTTTTTATTGTATTTAATAAGTCTTCTGCACACGTATAATTCTAATTATATCTATTTTTCATTGTATGAGGAAGTTTCTAAATGTCAGAGATTGTTCCAATTCATTAACCAGATTGGCGGTATTTCTGATGGTTATATGCATTTTACCTATAATTTCAAATATTTAATTAATAATACAATAAGAAAGATTAAATATACTACCCAGAAAAAACTATTAGAATGTCACTAAAACTAACATATGTCATTTACAAACTATGTTATAAACATTTGAATTTATCAAGAGGTTTCCTTAGTGCCTTAGCCTCTGCGATTAGAATATTCTATACATTATATTTTCTTTATCTTTAAATATATAAAAAATAAAATAAATAAATATATCATCACGGCATATTACCCATTTCTGGGTGTGCCAGTATCTACAACACATGTAGACATCAATAATGAAGACGATATATTTTACCGTGTAGGCGCTTACCAGGCGTCACCTCACGGGCACTCATGGCTGGCGTGGAGAGTGCACCACAGGGGTCACTTTTGTGCCATTTAAAATTGGAAATATTTAGGGTCAGTCGGGATCGAACCCGGTTCCCCCAGGTTCGCGACCAGACACTCAGGCAAGATATAATAAAAATTTTAAGAGTATTAGATGGAGAATTTTGTTCTTCAATATTTGTAATAACAAAAATTTCCAAAAAATTATATTTAAAAGAATTTTTCTAAGAAAGTACTACTTCCGGTTGTTCAATTGTTTTCAGCTCTTCCCAGGAATGTCAGATTGAGGAACTCATAGTTAAACTGGTCTTAAGTCATAGTTTTTGAGGAATCGTCCCTACAACATCCAGACATACATACACACATCCACACACACATACACACACACATAAAAACACACACACAGAGACATCATTTTAAAAATGTTATAATCGGATTCTAGGAACCTTAAATCGTGCTTATTAAATAAAATCTGGAAATGCGAATTTTAGCATGAATCCAATACCTCTCTTAGCGAGAGGTAAAAATCTGTTGTGGCCCGCACAATACCTCGCGCTATTTCCATTTTACATTTTATAAGTATTGTATTGCACTTCGCTAAATTATTTAGTTAATTTCTCATATTTTTATGCACCACTCATACACGGTTAAAGATAGAATAACGGACGATGCAAGTCTGAATTCAGAATGAATGAAGAGTGCACCATAGGGATTACTTTTGTACCATTTTAAATTCGAATTAATTTTGGAAGCGGTCGAATTCGACCAGACACTGGCACACGGACACAAGACTAAGATAAGAATTTCAAAATATTTTAGAGCATAGAATTTAAGACGTGGCAAAAATAGACCTAGTATGCAAGTATTTAAAAAAAAATGAGAGTCTCTCGAAATAACTGTCAAATACCATTTGTGTTTTTGTTTTGCTTTACTCCTTAGTTTGACAGTTAACGCGACGTTCATTTCTTTCAAAACCGCGTATTAGATTCATGTTTAAATTAAATTCATTCGTTCATAAAAACTTAATTTTTTTTTATTCCTGGAATCTGGGTATACAATCTGCTTATATTCGCAGATTCAAATAAAATTAGATCAATATTCTTTATACTACAATTTTTGTGGTTTTATTGTTGTTTATTATTCATTATTTCACAAATGTATTTATATTGGAAAATTGCAAAGTAGAAGACTGTGTCTTGGAGTCTATATATGATCGTTCGTCTGTTCTTTCCCCTGTAGACCGGACGAGTAAATATAGGGAATGGAGAACGAACGTCTAGAGGTCGAAAACCCTCGTCCACAACCATAGGCGTGCACAGGTATTTTCACAAAGGAATACACAAGACGGAAAAAGTCTATGATTTCATTTCAAATATTTTTTTATAGTATTGTACGTTGTTGATAATATATAATTGAGAAATAAATCATTAAAATAGCGCTTAGTAATTCATAATAATTGTTTCATTATACGCTTTTTCTTATCAGAGGCAATTAACAATTAAAGTTGCAACTCACGAGAATGAAATTATTTTTATTTTCAAGGTATTGTACCGATAATTAATTGTTTCTTGTTGAATATAACTGTAACAAATTATGAATCTGAAGGTTTCACATCCTTTGATTCATATGCCGTTCTTCTGCTTACTCCATATACCTATTAACTAATATATTGCGGATCCTTTGCTTTTCTTGAACGAAACACTGTGAAATGGAAATATCATTTCTGCATAAGTCTATCTCACACAAACACCCAACCGCGAATTATGCGCATGCTTGGAAACCTTGACTACTATTGGCTACCGAGGAAATTATGATAACTTTTTGCGAATCACAGAGTTCTGTTTATTAACGACTAGCGCGAAAAATTTTTAATTTAAATTTGAGAAATTAAACAATGTACCTACTATTTATTTTGTATGTAAATTCTTGAATATAAATATTAGTAATAATAAAAAACATTGACATATTCTAGTGCTAAATTTGAATTAAATAATTTACTTTGTTGTATTGTAAAAATAATAGGAATACAATCTGGTCAGGATTAATTTATTTAGATTACAATAAATTACTGTATGAAGTGCAACTACAAACAGAAATGAAATCAAACGTCAAAGTCAAACCATGTGCTCGCTCCATCCCCAGGACAGCGTTCCAAAACCAAGAATACCGAATTTTGGCGTAGAGTATGATGTGTTGTATTATGGAACGAATGAGAGTTTTGTTGAAGTACAAAATTGAAACTAAATTAAAAATAATTTTATAAAACTAACAAAACTACTTATAATTACAACATTAATGTCAAGCCCGTAATAAAAGCGCTTTTATGGAGCACTCTCCTCAATATAATATGAAAGTACGCTCCATAAAAGCGCTTTTCTTATAAAAGTATGCTCGTAATACACGCCAACGTATTTACTTATGCTTATTTTCAACCAAAAGCATGTTTTCTTCCTCAAGAAGGCAAATTACTTTCATATGTTGAGAATCGTGAGCATCTACGTTTGAAAATATTGTGGAGTCATTTCTATACCCTCCTCGTTAGTAGAGTAAGTAGAACATCACTTTGGAGTAAATTCTGGCTGTTTTCGAACAGGTTGAGTAAACTCTGAGAGTAAGGTTATTAGTTTTGAAACGACTTTGAATAATTTCGTACTTTAAGAGTAGGATTTTGGAACGCAGCCCAGCCAGCGACGCTGTCAGCGTTAGCCAATAGTAGTCAAGATTTCCGAGCATGCGTATAATTGCCTGTTGGGTGTTTGTGAGAGATAGACTTATGCAGAAATGATATTTCCATTTCACAGTGTTTCCTTCACCTACTCTTATGGGAAAGATACGAGCATTAGCAATATATTAGTTAATAGGTATATGGCTTACACTCGCTATTTCATCTATTATCTAAGAACACTGTCAACACATTCTACAGGGTTGCTTCTTCCTTACAAAAGAATTTACTGAATTATTTGATCCACAAATCATGGATCCGGTAGATATGGTACTTCCTTTTTTCTGAAATGTCCATTTGTTGTTACCTCCCAAAGTAAATATGCATAAACCCTTTTTTTATCAAGTCCCAAAAAAATTATTCCACCTCTGTACACACAGTTCCGGTTTTGGGCAGGATGTTATTACAGTTGGCGCTCCTCACAAAAAATTCATTGTTCTAATTTAATGATCCCTAGACCTTTCATACTGTAGATCACCCCAAACACTCCTTTACACGTTATTACATTACATTACTCATCCCAGAATGTCATAGTCTAAGATTCTCTCTATTGATTGCTATAAAGTAACAATTTCCTTGTTATATTCGCCCGTAAGGACCATTTTCCTCTACTACGTTGTCGCGTGCGGAGCCAGTGGCGTGCAAGGGGTCTTGCCGCAAAGTGAAAGGTTCAGAAAGAATTTTAATAACTCTTTACTCGTGTTAAGTTATGGTAATTTATTTCAATGACACATATATTTTTTCTTTATCACATCTACCGACGGTGTTTTAAATTTCGCGCCACAGGAAACGGATGCGCAGATATTTCCTACATGATCAATTATCTTTCAGATTAATTGTTGATATTAGAGATGTAAATGTCATTTAAAAATTAAACAATTAATTACATACAAATATGGACAATTCAAAATTATGTTTTTAAAAATACTCTTTGAGTACAGTTTCCTTTATAGTGACAATGAACTTCTGTTTATAATTAGTATTCCTTTAATTAACGACAGGAACAATGAATCAAATCTAGAGTGACATAAATTATACTTGATTGGCTATAGACACACTTTATTAACGATCTGTAAATATCTATTTTTTTTACTACAGCAATAAATTTGCAAATATGCTGAACACATGTTCAACATACCGTTATCTATTATCTAGAATTCTAAAAAGGTGAATATTTATAGACTTGCTAAATTTTTCTCAGTAAATTTAAAAGCAATAAAACGAGCAGAATTTTTATAAGAGAAATTTAGTAAGACGTCATTTGGTAGAATAATTTGTTAATGCATTCTAAAATACAATTCTAAAGCAGAATTAATATATGGGGTCCCGTGGCCGCGTGCCTGAGTGTCTGGTCGCGAACCCGGGGGAACCGGGTTCGATCCCGACAGACGCCAAATATTTCCAATTTTAAATGGCACAAAAGTGACCCCTGTGGTGCACTCTCCACGCCAGCTATGAGTGCCCGTGAGGTGACGCCTGGTAAGCGCCCACACGGTAAAATATATCGTCATCATTACCGATGTCTACATGTGTTGTAGATACTGGCACACCCAGAAATGGGTAATATGCCGTGATGATATATTTATTTTATTTATATTTAATTAATATAAAGATAATTGTTGTCTTGAATATGAACTACAAATAATAATACTTAATAAAAATAAACTAACCTATCAGATAACTCGTTAAACATTTGTGAATTTACTTGTTTTAATTTTATGGCTATCGCTATTTTTAGGGTGATTTTCGAAATTGTTCGGCAAACCCTATACAGGGTGTCTCACAACTCGCGCCCCAGACGAAACTGACATTTGCCGACGACAATAGGTTGCCAACAAATAGAAGAAAATAATTTGCGGCTGCTTGCATAGTGGAGTTACAAGACTTTTTAATCCACCAATCCCGGAAGGATATCTTGAGGTGTGATGATATTATTACAAAATAAAACTGGTTGCTAGGTTTTAAAAATATTACTAGTGAGTTACATAATTTATTTGACTTACTGTAATTTTGACACTTTAGAGTTGACTTTTCACTGTCAACAAATTTAGGTTAGCGAAGGTGTCATCCGAGATCATCATTTATATCGTACAGTGCAACGTGTTGTAGCAGCTGTGTAAAATGTGTTAAACGAAAATATTATTGTCCACATTCTCCGAAAATCATAATCATTTCTAAGTAATCAGCGGCTGAATAAATGGTAATAATTTGTCAAATTTAATTTGACACTGGCATTTTTCGAAAACTACAGTCGCCCACACATTTTAAAGAAGATTTGATTTGTATAAAACCATAACGTAAAATTACGGCAAACACACGGTAAAGGTGTAGGTCTCTGATTGGTCAATTTTAAGACGTCTTTTCTCCAATATCTTTTAAGCTAGATTTTTTTTTTCGAAATTACACATCCGAGTGCAGTCTCGTGTGGGGCGCGAGTTGTGAGACACGCTGTATATGATTATTGACAGTGCATACAATAAATGAAAATATGTTGACTAAAGCTTAACTATTACGGATCACTTTTGTGCAATTTAAAATTCGAAATATTTGACGTCGGTCGGGATCGAACCCGGTTCCCCAGATCCGCGATTAAACAGACACGCGGCTATGTACAGAGTGTCCCCGGATCAACCTAACTATCTTTGTAAACTCCCTTATTTTGCATTTTAGGAAGAACAGTCTTTCTACATAAAAAGTTTGCTTCATCTAGCAAGTCCGCAGTCACTACCAAAATTTCGAAATAACATACGGGGTAGTTACAATTTATTAAGTCCATCCTCGGACACACTGTATACATATATTACTTTATTACAATTTATACTAATATATTTTTTATTTGTTACAGGTTCGTATTCTTTTGCCCTCCCAATATTTCCTGCAAATGGGTAAGAACAATTATCATCAATATTATTCATCAATTTCGATCCTACAACAACCTACATAAAATCTTTTTAGCGTCAGTTCAAACCGTTAATACTTTTTTCTGTCCTCTCTATGATCTGTGATATTACTAATGAAGTCTTTCACGTAATGAACGATTTCTTTATCTACTGTGGTTGTAGACTCCCTGGTGCTACATTAATCTAATTAGAGTAATGCCACAGGCTAGTGAACTATAATACCATTATTATTACTTACGTAGGTTGGTATTGAGAACCATTAGTGCACTACACTGTATTTGTTTTAGGCTCGTATAAGTCAGTCATTTGTAATCTGATTCGAATTGGTCATTAATTATTGCTGTCTGTATGAAGAATACAGTTAATTTTTGTACATCAATCAATAAAGTTTACCATAGAATTGGTAATAATAGATTTTATTTTTGTAATGGTATATTAAAGAACGATTATTATAGTTGCCATTTATTTTGTGAGAAGGAAAAAAATTCTTAACAAACATTTCTGTTAGTTTATTTAACAAGATTTGACATTTGATATTTTTGAAATTCTTAACCACCAACATTATAAAAATAAATTGTACTACTCTATTACTGCACTCAAATGAGCTATTAACGAATAATGTTCTACAATTATTATAAAAAATAAATGAGACACGATTTCGCTTTTAATATATCTCTGACGATGGTTTATTAAAACCGAAATGTAAAAAACTGTCCTACCGGGTGTACTGGTGGAGAAATAATGTAAAACTCATATACAGGCTGGGGCAGAATGACCTCCCTGATTTGAAGGGTTAATTGTAAGAAAACGGTTCAAGATACATAAAAAAGGTTTTTATTGCTCAAAAGTACATATAATGCCGTTTTATTTTCATGATGTTTGGAAAATGATATCGTCCAAATGGCGGCCTTGGTAAATAATGCACATATTAAGCCTTTCGACGAAGCGTATTTTCATCTTTGTGGCACAGTAAATAAACAAAATTTTCGTTACTGGGCATCTGAGAACCCTCGTGTACTGCATCAAAGACTTCTTCACAGCCCCAAAGTAACAGTTTGGTGCGCTGTGTCCTCTATACGCATTATTGGGCCTTATTTTTTGAATCCGAAGAATTAACTGTTCTGTTACCGTCAATTCGGCTCTCTATTGTGACATGGAGAACTTTTTGCGCCCCAAAATGGAAGAGTATGGCGAGGAACACGACACAGAAGCCTTCTGGTTTCAGCCACGGCCCATACTACCCGTCGATCACGCGAAATTCTACAAGAGCTCTTTCCCGGTCGCCTGATCTCTCAACGGGAGGATGTTCCATGGCTCCCTCGCTCCTTCGATTTGAGCCGGTGACTTTTTTCTTTGGGGATATGTCAAACCTGTAGCTTGAAGCTCTGAATGAGGCAATTGAGGACGTCATCGCTGGAAATTCGCTAGATATACTGGGAAGAGTAGTCGAAAACTTCTTTGAAAGACTCAATATGTGCGTTGCTTGCAAAGGCCGCCACTTGGACGATATCATTTTCCAAACATCGTGAAAATAAAACGGCATTATATGTACTTTTGAGCAATAAAAACCTGTTTTATGTATCTTGAAACGTTTTCTTACAATTAACCCTTCAAATCAGGGAGGTCATTCTGCCCCAAATGTTGTAGAGAATTAAATTCTAAACCAATAGTCATATTTACTATTGCATCTTTGGTAATGGTAACCGAGAAAATTGAATTTAAAATTTTATATAACTTACTACTTTATAGTGTTAGCCATGGTATTAAAATAAATTTTCAAAGAAATTTTATTACATTTTACTTGTCAGAAATTATAAAATAAAGTTTTCATCAAAATGGTACTACTATCTACCATCTTTGCCAACAGCTCCGATGGCTCAATTGTAAAAGCGACGCATCTGCTCACAGTGGCTCGAGGTTCTGGGTTCGAATCCCATTAAAACATGGATGTTTGTGTATGTGACCTATGAAATAGGGGTTTAATCCTGTTGAGAGGTTTTTAATAAAAAAAAAAAAAAAATCGTCTCTTCATTTGAATAATTCTCCATTTTCAGTAATGATAACTCAAAGCAGAGGTAAAATTACAAACAAATATAATGACATCTTACCTTGTCGGGAACGTATCTTTTAGATTATGACATATTTTATCTATCAGAAACGTGTCTGTCAGATTGTGACATATTTTGCCTGTTAGTTCTGTTTGAGTTATCATTATTGAAAATGGAGAATTATGGACAGGAAGAGAAGATACAAATCATTAAATAGTATTATTTTTATGAAAACTAAATTTTACAGTTTTGTGACAGGCAAAATGCTATAAAATTTGTAGGAGATTTTATTTCTATACCATGGCTAACATTATAAAGAAGTAACTTATTTATTTAGATGCAGAATTTAATTCTGTACAACATTTATTTGAATCATTTTTGTCTAAAGTTAATAGACCACTTTTGCGCAAGGAAAAACTGATTTCCCATGTTAAACGCCTATGGTCCGCTTTTCGTATTACATCTGTTACATCTAAACATATAATATGTAAGAGCTGTCTATAAGTATGTACAAATAAAATTATCACATAAAAACATGGCAGCACAAAGAAAGAATTGTTGATTAAAGAAAAGAAAAGTCATCAAACTCATCGTGATTTACGCCTCAATAAATATCTTTTTCAATTTCGTCTCCCAGCTGTCCAGTTTAAACATTCACTCTTTGTGGATTTTACAGTTCGGTCCAAATGTTCACAGAACATACGATCCCGTATAATACATGTCGTTGTAGAAAAAACACAACGGTGCTTCGGGTACCATACGGATGTTTACTTTTTGAGTACAGTTTTTTCGAATGATTTAGTGAGTCATCAGAATTAATTATTGGTGATTGAGTGATTGATTTTCTCTAATGACTTTGATGAAAAGTTTGATGGTTTTGACAGCATTGATTTATGAATTCGAATAAGAAGAAACTATTTTTGTTGTGGGTCAAATTTAAAAGTTTAATAAAGTGTTATATTTATAACAAATTAATTTCTTTCAACATTCTGCATCTTGTATTATACAGGGAATTTATTTTAACATGCAACATATGGTCAATCATTTCCATGGTTACTCACTATTGTCAAAAAATGACAGCAATGTAATATTTGTCCATTTTAAAATGCAACATACAAAATTTGTAGTTTCGTATTATCAAAACTAATTTCCAATAAATTAGCCTACATGCGATTAACAAAAAATCAAAACATGAATATTGAGCATCTCAACAAACTTTATCTTACAAAAATTCATAACTTTCATGTAATAAATGTTTAAAAAAATACCCCCATCCACATTGAGCTAATATTCTAGTCGGTCGTAATAAGAATTGACACCAATTATGATGTGTTCTGGAGGTATCTCCTGTGATGCAATGTTATTTATAATAGCTTTGTTCGATGACATGTACTAGGCCGCCCTAGTGTTAACTTTCTTACACTAACATGTTTTATGAGAAAAGGGCAGCTTCTGGCAGGCTGTTCGATGACAAAAATTTTAAGAACTAGTGCTCACGTTTCTGACCTGACTCGCGAGGTGGTGTAGAAAGTGCAGAGTAGGAGTGGGGGTAACTAAATGTTGTTCGGTAGACATTTTAATTCTATCCTATCTACACATCTGTTTATTAACCTAAAATTTTACACATTGAGAAAATAAAATAATGGATTCAGATAGTATATTCTCTTGTTTTGTTATATAAAGAATTAATTAATATATCTGTCTCTGAATCTGATGAAAAATCAAGTGATGATTGATCTTCGTCAGAATCGTTTATTAGTTCAAACATTATGCTCTTTAAAACAGACATTTCTGCAGTCACTTCTTTGCAGCTTTATGATATGACTGTGTTTATAAACAACCTAACCTTTTACACCTTTGGCTACGCTTGACTTGATTACTCACAACTGAGCAAACTTGCCCAAATATACACTAGTGTGTTTTATGAAATCACAAGAATTAGACTGAACTAGTGTACACTACACTGCACTGCACTGTTCTGCTCAGCACTTCAAGCACTTCTCATCGAACAAAGCTAATGTTGCATTTTAAAATGGACAAATATTACATTGCTGTCATTTTTTGACAATAGTGAGTAACCATGGAAGTGATGAACCATAATGTTGCATTTTAAAATAAATTCTCTGTATAATTTATAGTTAGTAGCGAGTTAAAAGCTGTTTGGATTTTGATTAAACAAGGCCAAAATGGCTTCTGAGGAGGTGACTTCGGGATATCCATCTTGCTGATATCTTATGAAGCCTTGTAAATTATTAACACTAATCAAATTTGGCATTTCGTTTGACAGATAAACAATAAACAATTGCTGTTGTTATTAAGAGCATCCATCTCAAAACGGTATTATTAGTAATCTCATCCTGTTTGTTCCTCCACCTAATTTATTGTGGTTGCCTGTTCTAAAGTATATTATTCTATCCTTAATCGTCTTACTATAATTTTGTATGGTAAAGTAACGATTACGTGTAAGCTGTATGGTTGGTAACTCGCGTACATTTCCTGTCCGCGAGGTAGACTTGTGCGGTTTCCTCGGTCCGAGACAAGCAGAAGTCGCTGGCCCCAAGCCCTGTGACTCATCGGGGCCCCCTCACCGCCCAAGCAGGGGCGAAGTCTAGACGGAGCGAAACTTGCAATACTGCAATGCAGTTTGGATTGTCTCTGAATATAGGACAGCAGAAATGAAATGAGATACAGAGTAAAAGAATATTAAGATTTTCATATTAAGCTGTTCTAAGGCCGTGTCCGATGTTGCGTTTTTATCACCCTATATCTAAATCCTAAATTTATATGCCCTAAATCTAGTGATTATTTAGCATTTTAGGATTTAGATTTTTGGGTTTTGCAGGAGAACACTATGCCTTGAAGTTGACGCGCACTAATTAAATAAATCATGTTCGTTGTTATAATTTGTACAAAACGTCAAATCTACTGTCAAAGAATAGCTTCTTACCTTCTATTTTATGAAATATAATATAAACATTTAATCTCAAGCATCAAATTAAATCGAATTGTATAATTCATTTTTACCCTCCTGAAGTGTAATGGGAACTTTACAATTGTATACACAGCAAGTGTAACCTACATTTTACGCTTACTGTGTTGTAACTTGTCTAACTATGCGGTAAAATAATCAAAATACACTGGACGTTTATGGGCATTTAGAAAAGAAATCATCTATACTATAATAAAGTTCATGTAAAAAACTACTACCTACATAAGTTATTTTTTTACTTTAACATTTCCCATATTTAAAATTAATTTATATAAACCAAAATCACGGCGATATACCTGTCAAATACGCGAGGCGAACATTGCTGAAATGTCAAATATCGACACCTGCCTATTATTTATTACGAAGAAAACATGAGCAAATAAATATATTATCAGTCATAAATAACGACTATTATTACAAATAAATTTTCGCTAGAAGAAGTACTCTAATAAAGGTAAGTAAAATCAAATTTGGAAATTGACTTAACCCCAGTATTTTAAAGTAACCCTTTTCAGAAGTACAACCTATCTCATTAAAAAAAGTTATTTTCATTATCGTCGGCCAAAAAATTTGTATTTTACAGCGCTCCAGCTAATAAGGCACATGCCTTAAGGGCTCGTCTCTCAAACAAAGCTGTCTCGCTGTAAAATACAACTTACACGCACTCGAATGTAAATAACTATTTTGTTATTCTAAAGTGTTCCCATACAAATCAATGGATGTCATTATTGTGCCATGCGGAGTTGTATTTATGTGAAGAAGACCTAAGTCCTAAATTCTAAATGCCAAAATGCGACATCAGACACAGCCTTAGAACAGCCTAATATGAAAATGGCGAGAGGTATTGTGCTGTCACAACATATTGGTATAGTTTTAATTTGAATCTGCTAAATAATAGGTAGATACAATAAATCTAGCACACGGTCACTAAGTAAATAGTTTTTTGTATAACTGTTACTTTGTAGGTATTTACTTCTTATAATTATAAGTTCAAAAAGTAATTGATTAAAATGTTAAATACAATAAATATAAATAATGGCAATATTACGTGCAGAAAATAAATACTTTCGAATATTATAAAAAATATGAACTTAATTAAAACAATCACTTTATAAACCACAAAAAAACGTAATTATTACAATGTAACGCTTGAGTTTGTTATCTAAATTAAAATCGTATCAATAACCGGAAATGACAAACTAAACCGCACAAAAAATTATCTTTAATAAAATGCCGAAATTATCACTTCTTTTTTTCTTTTTTCCCGGAAAATCCATTCTAGCAAAAGTGCAATGAAAGAGAAATTTTGATAGTTAAAAAAGAGAATGTTCTTCTGTTTCCTCCGCTATCTAGATTGAATGTATTGTGATGTGTTATGCAGTAGCAGTAGGTCATGAAGTGTTTATTGGATGTTTAGCTATTTTAATTTGAGTTTTGTGGATCTGGATTTCTCTTTAATGATGAGAAATTGATCGAATTGTTACAATTGAGGAAATTTAGCCGACTTCGGACATACGCGAAATTGGTATACATTCATTATTTTAAAAAAACCAGATTCAATGCAAATAAATAGTACATAAATAGAAAGTAATTAGTAAAAAATGGAGTGTAGGTACTAAACGTGATATCTTCACCGAAACTTACAGATTTGAGCGGCAACATATGTATTTCGGTTCTCTGTTGCTGTGCGTAGTGATGCTGACGTCACAACTTTCGAAACAAAACTTTAATAAATATATCATCCATAATTAAGCAGTATTTATTTATTTTTATTTTGATGGTTTGGTCATGTGGAGAGAATGATGAGTGAACGACTTGTAAAACGCATATATGTTGGTAAAGTTGAGGGTGTTCGATTGCGTGGCCGTCCAGTGTGTAAGTGGATGGATGTGATTGGTAGTTTTTTGAAGGAGCGTAAGTTTCCAAGTGGAAAGAGAAGAAGAGCATGCATGAATACGATTATGAATGTGGCTGAGGCGAAAGAAGTGTGCCTGGATAGGAATGTGTGGCGAAGGATGATTGTTTTGTAAATGTTGTAGTGTGAAGATATATGGTTAGTAAGAATGTTTTATGAGAATGGAGAGACAGTTGAAGTTTTATGTGGACGTTGTGAACGAAGTATGTTTGTACAGGAATGTGTGGCGAAAGATGATTTTTTTTTATCCCTTTCCCTATTGTTAATATTTTTTTTTCGGGTTTTTGCTAACCCACTAAGTGGGATACGCGTGATTTTATGTATGTATGTATGTATGTATGTATGTACGAGTATGTATGTATAAAATATAAAAAATTAAATATAAAATTGAAGAACCTATTGATTCTATTCTATAACTCATTGATTAATTATTAGAAAATTTTTAAAAATAAACAATGAAGAATATGTCGATAAATAACAAAAAATTGAATTTTTAGTTGCTAATAATTAACTACTGTTTTATAGAATAGACCCAATAAAGTACTGCAAAACATATTTTAAAAATTTGTTGTGACCCTCACAATACCTTCCGTCAATTCAATGTTTTCCCATACCAAAAGTTGCTTGGAAAAGATTCTAGATATCCACTAAAATTGTAGCACGAACATATACTATTTTCTACAAATTCCATACCGAGAGTTCCTTGGAAAAGTTTCTTTAAATCCAACAAAATTATAACAACAGCATAGCCTATGTAAATTGCACTTGACACTGACAGCTGTCAATTAGAGAATTTTTTGAATATATCAGCTGTTTCCCCGATTATATATTATAATATCTTTATAATTCTTTAACTCTGTATCTATTGAATATGAAGGAAGATGAATAATAAAACCGTATAGACAATAAGATATTCTTTCATATTAATAATCACATAAAATATCAAAAAATGATATTTAACTGCGTTTTTTTAAGAAAAGAATATATGTTAAGAACTTCAAATAAGGGAACTTCCGGTTGACCAATTGTAACCAAAATCCAATCAACTCTTCATATGGATTTAAAGAAGAGGAATACGAAAGAATCATAATTTTTAGAATTGTAGTTTTGGAGTTTTCGTCGGAGAAAAATTTGTCACACACAGCTAGACACACACACACACACACACACACACACACACACACACACAGACAAGAAGAGGAATACGAACGAATTATAATTTTTAGAATTATATTGGAGTTATTGTCGTAGAAAAATTTGTCGCACGCAGACAGACACACATACAGACATCATCGTAAAACTAGTACAATCTTATTCTAGGGTCCCTAAACCGTGCTTATTCATTAAAAACTCAATACCGATTTTTTTGACCAAAGACAATACCTAAAGGTGACGGAAGGTAAAATACGATTATCATCTACAAAACTCACGTTTATGTAAAATATAGTAAAGGAAAAGACAAAGTTTCATTATTATATCCGTGAATTTCTTCGTTAAAAGTAAACAGTAAAATAGTAGTCTGTTCAAAATTTGTTCTTAAGTTTGTTCGTTACATCCGTTAAGTCTTTGTAACCTTGTTTAAAATAATCTTAATGAGCAAGGTCGACTATAATCAACTATAATTCATTTTTCATATAAAAATAAAGAGTACCTTTATAATGTCTACCAATAAAATCTGTGGAATTGTATGAATATTACAGTTGACATAAATGCCCATCTAAGTATACTTAATTTTAAACTGAGAAATATAAAATTAATGTCTCATAAAACTACTATAAACATATCTCTTATGGTTTACCGCCAAACCATAATAAAATTTCTAAATAAACCATTTCAGACCTACATACCTCATTTCATATCTCGAGACTCGAAATAAAATCGGTGATACTAATCTTTATAATCTCTTACAAACCACCCACACGAAACATACACAGAAGCCGTAGAGTGTTTATACTTGGGGAAGATATCTGAATAAACGGCTGTATAATCTGTGGCTATGGTTTTATTTGGTAGCTGGCAAGCAGCCAACGCGTATTGAAGTGTCCAGAACGACAACATGGCATTATAAAGCTTTTTTGTTGTAATGTTGGACTGTAACACCAGATACAAATATATGATCTACTGAATACCTTTATTTCTAAAAATTCACACAGTTGTTCAAATACTCTTAAAAATAAGTACAATTACGTAGCATTCTCTTTACAATCAAATAATATTACTACCAAGTTTGTATCGCTACCCATTTTTGAATTATTGCCCCAACAGTCAATATAGCCCACATTTAGATTAAAACTTCAAAATTTTTTAAAATCTAATTTTAATGGATCTAGATACTTCTCAATGCGCTGATTCCAAATTTTGAAACCGCAGGTCGATATCTCGTTTCGTTCTCGAGATATTTAGAGTCAAAGTTTTGCTCAAAACTGCCCATTTTTGGGTTTTAACCCAAAAATGGGTCGAGATATGAATTTGGCGACATCACCATTCGATTCTACGGACAAAAATACATAAGTATAGCAATTTTCATAATTTTTGTCCAACCGGTTCATTTTTTATGAATAAAAACTTGAAAACCCCCAAAAATGGCCAAAATCTGAAAAAATCCTAAGGGGTACACCTTAGATTTTTGCGATTTTTGGGCATTTTCAGTTATTTTGCTTTAGAGATTGTATGCGGTGTTCAAAAATTCTGAAAATTGGTGTACTTATGTAATTTTGCCCGTAGAATCGAATGGTGTTACCGCCATATTCATATTTGGACCCATTTTTAGGTTATTACCCAAAAATGGGCAGTTTTTAGCAAAACTTTAAATCTAAATATCTCGAGAACGAAAAGAGATATCGACCTGCGGTTTCAAAATTTGGAATCAGCGCATTGAGAAGTATCTAGATACATAAAAATTAGATTTTTGAAAATTTTGAAGTTTTTATCTAAATGTGGGGTATATTGACTTTTGGGGCAATAATTCAAAAATAGATAAAGATGGAAACTTGGTAGTAATATTATTTGATTGTAAAGAGAATGTTACGTAAATGAACGCATTTTTAGAGTACTTATATGTGAGTATACATAATGTATATTCATGTGATAATTTTATTGGATTTAAAGAATATTTTCTAAGCAACTTTCTGTATGGAATTTGTAAAAAATTGGCAGGAATTATTCGCCGTTTCGTAATTATTTTACTTGTAGAGTTAGAATGAATAGAGCTGACCCTTAGAGTAGAAGTAGCCAATTATTTATCGACAAATGTTTCTTTAATTGAAATCAGTTATAACCGTGTAAACTTTAATTACTTCATTATGTAAAATCGTTAATGAAGAGTATATAATTAACAGCAAATGTTAATACTTAGTGCAGAGATTTATTGGGAAGTATATAGATACATTAAAATTAGATTATTGAAAATTTTAAAGTTTTTGTCTACATGTGGGGTATATTGACTTTTGGGGCAATAATTCAAAAATGGGTAGAGATATAAACTTGGTAGTAATATTATTTGAGTATACATAATGTATATTCATGTGATCATTTTATTGGATTTATAGAATATTTTCCAAGGAACTTTCAGTATGGAATTTGTAAAAAAATTGTATTATGTTCGTGTTACAACTTTTGGTATGAGATTTGTACAAAATACATCAAATTATCGGAAGGTCTTGTGCTGGCCACAACAGATTTTTTAAAATTAGAAATCACTTGATTAATATCATGATTTTAATCATTGATTTTAAACAACTGATTTAAATCTACTCCACCCTGACGGTACTGTATAACAATGGAGTACATTATTATCACAAATGTTAAACTATTAATTCATTTACTTATCGTTGTAAGTTTCTTGTGATTTAGTACTCGTTTTTATATCTCTATGTCACGGTTGAATACTCTGTAAGTAATTTAGGTGGTAAGTACTCTTATAGAACATGTGGGTAGAGTCTACATACGATTGTAAGTCTTGTACTTGGTGATAAATAGTTACCAGTACCACGCATAGGGAAGACTGGTTTATGTTTTTAAAGAGAAGATATTCAAATAGGAATATTTTAGAGTTAGAGACAATAGTACTTCATAGATTTCACATTTTCTGTGGAAAATTATTGCTTAGCTGTTATTTGGATAAGTAAATAGGAGGAATTCAATATTGACTCACAAATTTGGCTAATAGGTATTAGAAAATTAGGTAAGTACGCTGTAGAAAACAAAATTTTCAAATCGAAAATCGAAAAAAGAACACTTATGTTTACACACCAAAAAGTTCTTTTCATGAATGAAATATTCATAAACGGTTCAACATCAAAATATTTCAACGAGAACTTACAGTGAAATCTATTGAATTTATCAACATCAAGTCTTACTTCCTGACAAAAACAAGTATGCAGATAAAAAATTAAAAGACAAATTTGTCGTCAACAACTCTATGAAAATTTTAAACACACGTTGAGAAGGCGACAAATACTTCTCTAGCAAACGCTAATTCTTTTAAGTTATCCAAAATTTACGGGTAGAAGGTATTCGTCTGAAGAAGATTTTGATGCTGCAATTCATGGTTATTTTAAAAACATTCCAAAAGAACATTGGTTTGGAGATTTTGGGAAGTAGAAAAAAAAGAAGACAAGATACTAGCTACAGATATATGCCATCCAGATAAATTAAAAGAAGAGATGAGTGAAATTAAAAATATTTTTATGAAGAATGGATATTCTGTGTCTTCTATTGAAAAATGTCTTAAAGCAAAAAGAACAACAAACAATGAAGAAGAAAGCAACGTATTATATGCATCGCTTCCTTATGTTAAAAACGTAACGTACAAGATTGGTAGAATTCTTCGTAAGAAGAACATGAAGATTTCGTTTTCACCATATGTTAAACTTCGTCATATGTTAAAACAAGTGAAAGACGTCATCCCTCTTCAATCATCAGGGATTTACAGAATTCCATGTGTCTGCGGGAGAGTTTACATCGGCCAGACTGGTAGAACTGTCTCTACGAACATCATCGATCGATCAGATTGAACCAACCTGAGAAATCGCCCGTTGCAGAACATGCCTTGGAAGAATTCCACCAAATTAAATTTGAATATACGAAAATAATTGCAAGACCTACTCGACTTAAAAACAGATTAATTAGAGAAGCCATTGAGATTTATAAAACAAGAAATATCAATCTCAATCATTGTGACAGATTAGAACTTAGTCGCGCATGGCTTCCAATATTAAATATGTTGTAATGTAGAGTACGGCTGCGGTATTTCGCTACCGATAAAGCGTCTCTGAGTTATACAGATCATTTCTCTGCCAGTTTTTGGGACGGTTTTTCCTCTGGCAAAAGGAGATTTTTTCCTGAGAAGATGCATGTTCGCCGTCCATGTTATTGTATACATAAAAAAGGTAACATTTATGAACATTTCTTGTTACCTTGGTTACTTGTTGTTTTTGTTATTTCACATATTTATGTCAATGTATCCCCTGAAGAAGGCACCAGTTTATGGTGCCGAAACGTTGGGTTTAAATAAAGAAAGGTAGTATTATTCCAATTAATAATATGAGTTCTGAAAGATATTTTAATAATTTGAAGTTTATTATGTTGAAGAAAACTACTTGGAACATATTTACAATAAAATTCTAAAAAATATGAACTTTATCTCTTATTCTCAATAACTCTATCGTGAGGCTCGTAAATTATCTATTTATATAGTATCACAGACCTCACAATAATCAATGCTATCGCGATCATATTGTAATCTTTTTCCCCGAGTCGTGTAGATGTCGATATTTCGTTAAGGATTAGGGAAACGAAACCAGGGCTCGGCTAAAACCTCCGTCTGGTTTTTGATGTCAAGGAAAGGTTGAGAACCATTGCCAAGTTCATGTCTTACTAAACTATAGAATACAATGCAAAAGTGTGTTTGGAATATCGCCAAAATACGTCTGACATTTACAATAAGATTAACTTTATTATTATGAGGATGATTGTATCGTATACTCAAAATGTCATTCACATAAAGAATATTAAAGGATTATATTTTATAATTGAAGCATCTAAATTGAAGAGGATCTAAATGCAGCAAAATGTTTCATACTTTCTTTTCGCCAACCATACGTAGTTTATTCTATTATGTCTTTAATTTTTGTAAAAAAAAAAAAGTGGGCTATTTAGGTATTTTTTATATCACTATGGAAATTGTACAAAAAGTAAATCCTTTTTTGGACTAGTACGAAAAATACATGGACATTATTTATACAAGTAGCAGCAGATTAAAACGATAAATTCCAACGACTAGTTTTTAACCAATCATGATGCAAAACACTTGAAAATTCAACCAATGGGAACAGTATTATACTGATAAAACCTTGTTACCCCGATAAAACCCCGTTACCCCGATAATTTTCCGCTACCAAGTAAATAAACAGTTGTTATGGTTTATAACTGTCAGTGTGACAATTAATGTGTCAAGTTTCATTTTGCGTTGTCTTTGGAATTTATCTCACCAAATACCACACGACCTCTCAGATTTTCTCAGATAAACTTTTATTTTTAAGCACTCATTTTTTTTGCTTTTAAGCAAAATCACTCAAGCAAACTGACAGTAGGTAAAACCCCTCCTCATTCGGAGTTGGGATTTGCCATGAAGTTTGCTTTCGTGTTTATTGCTAAGCAAAAAAATCGTGCAAAATAAAAATTTATCAATAAAATCAGGAGGTCTTGTGATATTACTTCTGATTAAATTCCGAAATAACTTTTTTGAGGTTGTCGTCGTTGTCATGGTAGGAACAAATTCGTTGTTGCGTTATATTGACATATGCCAGTTTTCATGATTTTAAAAAAAATTGTATAGATAATAAGTTGAATGTTATAATACTCTATTTTAAATTGATTATGGAATTGTTTAGTTTAACGGTTGGAGAAAAAATATTATGTTTCATTCATACAAAAAATGCTTATTTAGAAATTGCCAAACTCCGCTGCGAGTGGTCTGACAACTCGTCCCAAAATCTTGTATTTTTTGAATTAATGAAGTAAAAATTTGTTGTGGCCAACACAAAACCTACCATCAAGTCGATGTATTTTGTAGAAATCCCATACCAAAAGTTCCTTGAAAAAGTATAGAGAATGAGATATTCTTTAAAAATAAAATAAATAAATATATCATCATGGCATATTACCCATTTCTGGGTGTGCCAGTATCTACAACGCATGTAGACATCGGTAATGATGACGATATATTTTACCGTGTGGGCGCTTACCAGGCGTCACCTCACGGGCACTCCTAGCTGGTGTGGAGAGTGCACCACAGGGGTCACTTTTGTGCCATTTAAAATTGGAAATATTTGGCGCCTGTCGGGATCGAACCCGGTTCCCCCGGGTTCGCGACCAGACACTCAGGCACACTCATTTAACTGCGTTTTTTCAAGAAAAACTGTTAAGAACTTCAAATAAGGGAACTTCCGGTTGACCAATTATAACTAAAATCTAATCAGCTCTTCATATGGATGTAAAGAAGAGGAATAGGAAAGAATCATAATTTTTAGAATTGTAGTTTTGGAGTTTTCGTCGGAGAAAAATTTGCTACACCTAGCCAAACACACGGACTCACACACAGACATCCGCACACATACATACAGACATCATCGTAAAACTAGTAAATTCGTATAGTAGGGGCCCTAAAACGTGCTTATTCATTAAAAACTCTCCACTAAATTCTTTGACCAAAGACAATACCTTCTTTACCTAAAGGTGACGGAACGTTAAAAACAAAGGCAAAATTGTTGAAGGAGCTAAGATTGTCGTCAATGAAATATGTCTAAAGGTGAAAACTTTAAAGGGGACACCATTAATATTGATGAATAACTTATTACTTTTTGAATCAAAAGAAAATTCTCGTTATGCAATAAATTCTTTAAAATTATCACCACTCAAGCAACTCAACAACAATACTTCACCGTTTGCATTAAGTGTTTGGCGGTGTACTATCGTATGTTCTGATACTGTAACACGTGTAGTTAGAATGTAATTAACAACCGTGAGAACAGCAGCAAATTCTTGTCGAATCGCAGGAAAAATCCAACCGGGATTGTAATTACCAGACCCACTAATCGTAAACGCACAACTCTATTGCCGGTGCTGGTGCACAGATTGAGGAAGTGTGAATGTGAAATACCCGAGTAATCAACTCAGCGTTGAGAATTCACCAACACACAGAACCAGCAAATTATATATTTTTAGCACAATCAAATAACAGTGTTCTCGGTTTGTAATTTTCGAGAAAGGGAACTGAATTGTTCAATAGATGTTTTCTTGAAGGGATATTTCCAGACGCGTTTAAAACATCTGTAGTCATCCCCATATTTAAAAAGGGTGATGAAAATGAACCCAGTAATTATCGTCCTATCTCAATAATACCGATTTTTGGTAAAATATTTGAATCAATTGTAAAAAACAGATTATCATACTATTTAGATAAAAATAACGTTTTAAATCCTCAACAGTTTGATTTCAGGAAATCTTACTCCACTCAACTTGCCTTGTCTGAACTCATAAAAAATGTTGTTAACAATATTGAAAATGAGGAACATACAGCAATTACATTGTGCGACCTGTCAAAAGCTTTTGACAGTGTCTCACATGATATCTTAACTAAAAAATTGAATGCATATGGTATTAGGGGA
Source organism: Ophonus ardosiacus (assembly GCA_943142095.1). Lineage (NCBI taxonomy): Eukaryota > Metazoa > Arthropoda > Insecta > Coleoptera > Carabidae > Ophonus > Ophonus ardosiacus. The sequence continues at coordinate 48,578,300 of OW964832.1, forward strand.
ATTACTCTCAATTTCTTCAGCTCTTATTTAATGGATCGTAAACAATGTGTTTTATATAATGGTTCTATTTCTCAATGTAGACATATATTGCACGGAGTACCGCAGGGATCCGTTTTAGGACCGATACTCTTTACATTATACATTAATGACCTGTGTACTTATTTAAATCCAATAAAATGTATATTATATGCCGACGATACAACCCTACTAACCTCTCATTCTTCACCTGAAGAACTGGTTCAGTTATCGAAAATTACTTTTGAAAAAGCCATAGATTGGTTCAATATAAATAAATTAATGTTAAATAATAATAAAACTCAAAATATTATCATTAGTTCTAATCGAAAAATTGCACAGGGTGAACCTGTTAAATTATTGGGCAGTTATATAGATCCTAACTTGACTTGGACCACTCATGTTAACAAACTATGTTGCAAACTTGCGACTACTATTTTCATTTTTCGAAATTTAAAAAATGTACTTTCTTTAAGCTATCTTAGAACTACTTACATGGCCTTATTTGAAAGTCAGTTGCGTTATGCTGTTATTCTGTGGGGTAACTGTATTAATAGTACCAAAGTTTTTAAATTTCAAAAGAAAGTTGTAAGAGTGATAGTTAATGTTGGTCCCAGAGAACATTGTCGCAAAATTTTCCAAAATCTAAAAATTTTACCTTTGCCCTGTATTTATATTTTGGAGTCGCTACTATTTATACATAAAAATAAAGAATCTTTTAAAAGGAATAGCGATGTTTGCAGGTAACTGCAAATCCTGCCTTTTAAAAAATTGGAAAACAAAAATTGTGACAACAATCCCCGGTCTCCCCTATTAGCGGAGTCCACTGTATGAAAACAATATAAGCATAACATATAGTACATCAAAGAATAATGAAAAAAATCTGATGTGGCCGACACAAAACCTCCCGCTATTTAATTTTTATTAATTTAAATACCTACCTACGTATTTACTAACGCTGCAAACTGTTCCATTGCAGAAAACTATTGCTTTATTTACTATTTTCTTTTTAAAATGTCACTATTATTAATTTGAAGTGATTAGTTTTTTGACAGTGACATTTACTGTCAGTTACATTCATTGAACTGCGTAACAAAGGAATTGTGTTTTTCTTAGGTTCCAGGACTAATAAAAAAAAAAAAATTTTAAATTTATCTGTAAAATATATAGAAAAAGTATTAATGTATTCCTGTAGAAAATTCAATAATCGACAAAATGCGAAAAAATGGCATTTAATGGTATTTTTTGAAGAAAAACCATTATGAGCTTCAGGTAAAGTGCAATTTCCGGTTATTCGATTTACACCAAAATCTAATGGCTCCTTTTCATATTAGTATAAATACAAGGTTTCAGAATTTTCTGATGATAGTATTTGAGTTAGAGCGAAGACAAAATCCCTACACATACACACACAGACATACATACATACATACACTCATAATGTATCAAATATTCAATGTATCGGATTGAGATTTTTATATTCTTTAATATTTGCAATAACATAAATTTTCAAAAAATAATATGTAGAATTTTTTTAAGAAACTAGTATTTCCGGTTGTCCAATTGTTACCAAAATCTAATCAGCACACACACACACACACACACACACACACACACATATGTGCATACATCCACACACACGGTCATCATCGTAAAAATGTTATAGTCGGATTGTAGTGACCTTAAAATGTGCTTATCCACTAAAATCTAGATATGTGATTTTTAGCATGATTCCAATAGCTCTCTTAGCGAAAGGTAAAAATATTGGAAGATCCCACTGTAACAATAAACAGTCAATCCCCCCAATTCTGTAAGAAAGTTGTTAAGTCTTAACAACGTTGCTACAGCAAACAACCAATAATAATTGCGAACACTGAATAAAACATGAAAATGACAGGCTTTACATTTGTTTTTATTGGTTACAATTTTTAGGAACGTTGCTAAGACTTAACAACTTTCTTACAGAATTGGAGTGAATATGTATTCAACAGTAGGTAGAAGTATAGTTTTGTCGTTTACAAACGGGTCTTAAACCATTAACTAACCCATTTCTGGGTATGCCAATCTACATTTTTATTTGCAGGTTCTATAATCTTTCAAAGATTTCAAGTGATTTAAAAATGGAAATTTATTTGTAAGTTGTCTCCTCTCGAATTCGAATCCATATTGCTAGAACCACAACCAGACACATAAAAATGTCTAATATAGTATAAAGACCCATAATTCATTTATTCCTTATGTTTTTTTTTTCTAAACTTCCAAAGCAAAATTTACGCACTATTACTAATATAAAAGAACTGTTCCATGATTTGAGATTCAGCTGTTAAACGTCTGGATTGCAAATTATCTTTCTAAAAAATTTTATTCTCTGCTGGAATTAATCTATATGAATTATGGCGGGTACGGTTCTACACTTCCTGTGCTGGTACTTAACGACATCCGTTGAAGGTTGCAGTAAATCTGCAAGTAACAATTCTTCATTGCAGCAGGAATAAGAAAGAAAAGGCTACTGAGCGCACAATCAAGTCACAGATGAATAATAACTAACGCATTACGCCTTGCATGCCGAACGTGAATTTATTTCATTAGTACAACGGCCAATTTGTCTGCGAGAAACACTCTGCAAGACTAGCAAATCATACACCACAACAGGGAACAGAAATTGTTTAATAATAACGCGATAAAATAAGAGGAAAGTTGGTACCTACACGCTGCATTTAGATTACAATTTGGTGTTGTTGATTCCTAAACCGTTGTCTAGCTAGGAATTTCCTAAATTTAACAACTGTCTGAACTGATTCTTATCCATTTTGGATTTCATCAAACAAGGCAATGCCCAGCTAAGGCTGTGTCCGATGTCGCATTTTGACTTTGGCACACTAATGATACTCATTGGTTTGTATGGCAACACTTTAGAAAAACAAAAATTAATTATACAATTCGATTCAATTTGATGCTTGAGAGTAAATGTTAATATTATTTTTCATAAAATAGAAGCAAAGAAGCTATTCTTTGACAGTAAATTTGACATTTTGCACAAATTATTGCAACGAACATGATTTGTTTAATTAATGCGCGCCAACTTCAAGTATGTGCTCTTGCAAAACTCTAAAATCTAATTCCTAAAATATAAATTTAGGATTTAGATATTAGGGTGATAAAAGTGCAACATCGGACACTTTAAGCCGCGTACAGACCAAAATCAGCTTTCACGAACAGTTCGCGAGCTGTTCGCGAGCTGCTCGCGAACTGTTCGAGAGCTCAACTTCCACACCACTGTTTTCGAATCGAGACTCGAATTCGTCATTTAGTTTGAAGGCAGTTCGTCAGAAGTTCGCTATAAAGCTACGCGTCCTGCATTTTCATTATTTTAAAATATATAGAAACAATGTCCACGTCGTCAAGCGAGGAAGAAAATATTGTTGCGTGTGCAAGTTTCTTAATTATAACAGCATTGAAAAAGAAGAAAGTAGAAAGAACCCGTAAAAGAAGGTGGTGGAAAAAAAATTTATTTGCAAACTGTGGCATATTTAGAGCTGCACTAATTTCTTGAGGCGAGTCTTTCTTCATATTCCGCTTTTTGTGATCAGGATTTTTTGGATTCAATAAAATAGGATGCACTTCATATTGTTCGATTAAATTAATAATTTTCTCTTCACTCCACTCCATTGTTAAAAGAGCTAACTACACTTTTAAGATCGATCATCACCCATGAACGTCCACACTAGAATTGCTGTTACTAACACTTTCTTTGAAGTTACCACTCATGTAGCGAACTTTGGCCGAACTCGAACCCGAACACGAACTGCTCGCGATCTCTGGTACACACCGACTTCTGCAGAGGTTCGCGAGCTGTTCGTGAGCTGTTAGCGAGCTATTCGCAAACTTGGTCTGTACGCGGCTTAGAATTACTTACATAGGCATCGGATTATTAGTTATTTTTGTGATATTATGTTTGCACACTGGAAATAAATGAATAATTTTTATAATTTATAACATATGTCAATCGTATTTGTCAACATTGATATTGGAAGTTATGTGGAGATATTATTAATATTAGGCTGTGTCCGATGTCTCATTTTGACATTTAGTATTTAGGATTTAGGTCTTCTTCACAAAATAAAACTTCGAATGGCACCTAGTGATATCCATTTGTTTGTATGGCAACACTTCAAAACAACAAATATGAATTATATAATTTGATTCAATTTCATACTTGAGAGTAAATGTTAATATTATATTTTATAAAATAGAAGCTAAGAAGCTATTCTTTGATAGTAAATTTTACGTTTTGTACATATTATAGCAACGAACAAGATTTGTTTAATTAATGCTCGTCAACTTCAAGGCATAGTGTGCTCCTGCAAAACCCTAAAATCTAATTCCTAAAATCCTAAATAATCACTAGATTTAAGATATAAATTTAGAATTTAGATATTAGATGAAGATGTTTGTACAATATATTTTTTGTAACGACAAAATTAGGAACTAACTTTTGATAATTTAAATTAGAGGTCATGTTTTATTTTGCCAATTGATAACAACAAATGAAACATCTTTTTGGACAACCCTATATCTTCAACTTGTGAAAAAATTCTGAATGGGTCTTCATTTGGGGTTGAGCACCAGTCATTAATAATTTTTTGAAATTCTTTATAATTACAAGTAGGTGTGTCATTTTGCCCGAAGAAATATAAAGCAAATAATATATTTTACTCAATTAATTTATACAATAATTAAAACAATTTTTGAAAGTATTTTCCAAGTATTAATTAACAAAATTACAGTTCAAATACTACCAATTTTGATAAAATTCGCTCTTAGCATACAATACTTTCTAATAATCTACAAATTTATCTGACACAAGAAACCAATTATAGTCTTACAAAGCTATCATCCTGAATCCAATACAGATTAAATCGTATAAATCACATCTTAAAATATATGGTATAGAGTGTAGAGTTTGATAGAAAAATACTTTCTTTCTGTCCTACATAGAGTCGAATTTCTCCCGAAAGATGCTACAGTAAAAGGCTGAATTTTCTCGAACAAAAGATGAGCTATTTTTCATTCTTGTGTAGGCGAGAGTAAATAAGTTTTTTAAAGACTTTTACAGTGAAAGGTTTACATATTAACTCTATGCTATATTTAGAAACTATAATAAGTAATTTGAAAAGTATTTTGTAATAACTTTTACTCGTTTTTTAGGAGCGACGTTTTTAAGTAGGTACTTAAAACAGATTTTAAAAGATGATTACAGGGTGTTATGTAAGTAAGTGTTCAACGCTTAACCCATGGCAGAACTGACCCCAAAGATAGTAAATCTGGCAATAATTTTTGTTTAACATACTTTCTACAAGAACCAGAGGCCTTTAGAACTGATCAATCACGTCATAGTTCAAAACTTTATAAAAAAAAGGAAAATCAAAATGTTCTCTGGAAAAAATATTGATTGTTAATCTGACGTTAAATTTTTTTTGTATATACGTAAAATTTATATTCTGTTTTTTGATATTCTCAAAATGTCATTTACCTTCACCAACCAAGAGTATGCAGACATTCATATGGTTTATGGCGAGACATTACAAAATAGTCGTGCTGCTGTAAGACGGTACAGAGAGTTATTTCCAAATAGACGTCAACGATTTTATGTCATTTGTGACAGGTATCACATTTTTTCCAGAGAGCACATTGATTTTTACTTTTTTATAAAGTTTTGAACTATGACGTGATTGGTCAGTTTTAAAATCCTCTAGTTCTTGTAGAAAGTATGTTAAACAAAAAAATTTGCCAGATTTACTATCTTTGGGATCAGTTCTACTATGGGTTAAGCGTTGAACACTTACTTACATAACACCCTGTATATGTATCTATAATTTTAAATATTTAATTAATACTAAAATAAGAAATATTAAATGTACTTCCCAGAAAAAGCCTTCAGTAATGTCTCTGGATTTTTGTCACTGACAAAACTTTTAATTTTTCAACTGGTTTCTATGAAGTTATTTGAGCTAATAGATACACTACAACGGATTATTTTTCTTCTTCTATCTCGCAATCTATAGAAGATATCATAAAAATGTTCAATGTATCCGATAGAGAATTTTATATTCTTTAATTTGTAATAACATAAATTTCCAAAAAATAATATTTAGAAGATTTAGGAAACTACTATTTCCGGTTGTCCAATTGTTACCAAAACCTTTTCATCTCGTCCCTTACAAACATAATACACACATACACATTATTGTAAAAATGGTAAAATCGGTTTCTAGTGACCTTAAAACGTCCTTATTCACTAAAATCTGGATGTGTGATTTTTGCCATGAATCCAATACCTCTCTTAGCGTAAATCATACATAACAATAGTTTCTAGGAAATCCGATAATCAGAAATTTATTTGGTGAATAATTTTAATCAAAGACTAATGTAAGTCAAATCAAAATCATTATGATAATTGAAGCATTTAAATTCAAAGATATCTAATAGTTAAAAAGTGTAAATTTCTATATCCATCTCTGTCTTTATTAATGAATGTTTCTAATTAAAATTCAATCACTTCTCTAAGTGTCAATTCATTAATATAACTATCATTCTATCATCCAGGAAATATTAGAAGCGGATTAGTGTAATTATTTCGTGATGTATGTTACTAGCTATAGTTTAGTAGCACGTGTATATATTACACGGCGGAATTTTTCTATTTTCTACGCTGCATAAGGCTACGATTCCCATTCTGCAGCAATTAAACAGATCGTTAAATACGAGTAAATGGAAACGGACACAGATATGGAAAGATGTTTTAAAATTTCAACCTCTCACAAACGTAGAAGAAAGAAAAACATTTCGGGGAAGTTTTCAGAAGTAATATCACAAGACCTCCTGATTTTATCGATAAATTTTTATTTTGCACGAATTTTTTTTGCTTAGCAACAAACACGAAAGCAAACTGCATGGTAAAATCCCGACTCCGAAGGAGAAGGGGTTCTACCTAATGTCAGTTTGCTTGAGTGATTTTGCTTAAAAGCAAAAAAAAATGAGTGCTTAAAAATAAAAGTTTATCTGAGAAAATCTGAGAGGTCGTGTGGTATTTGGTGAGATAAATTCCAAAGACAACGCAAAATGAAACTTGACACATTAATTGTCACACTGACAGTTATAAACCATAACAACTGTTTATTTACTTGGTAGCGGAAAATTATCGGGGGTAACGGGGTTTTATCGGGGTAACAAGGTTTTATCAGTATAATACTGTTCCCATTGGTTGAATTTTCAAGTGTTTTGCATCATGATTGGTTAAAAACTAGTCGTCGGAATTTATCAGCTATAATATCCCGAGGACATTGATAATTACGAAATAATTTTATGACAGTTACCGAAAGCGCGTTGCTTGGGAACAGCCCGACGCCGAAGGCGGAGGTGGTGTTACCTAAAAGCAACGGGCTTGAGGAAGTGTGATAAAATTATAAGTATTTATCAATGATCGAGGGGTATTCGGTGAGAAAATTTTTTGCAGTTTTAACATTAAATTTGCCTAAAATTTGTATTTGACAGAATTTTTGTGTCTAACATAGCCCAGTAGATGTCACTAGTAGCTATGAACGTGAAGCTGGCTATGAATATGTTCAGTGTGAAGTGTGCAATGAGACCTCTTTGAGTGAGACCAAAGAGAAGAAGATAAGACATACAGAAGTCCATAAACATTCTCCACATTTAGTTTTTTATTTAATAAAGTATTTTTTTTTTGTTTTCTTCTATAATTTTGTTGATTAAATCATCGTTTTAATTGACAGCGTGAAAATGACATTTTAAATTAAAACAATTAATCTTTAATTATATGTCAAAAAGTGTTTGTTACTTAGCAACTTAATTGTCTTAGGATAATTATCAGTGTAAGTTTGTTTTGATTGGTTACTTTCGTACACGTGGTCAGCAATAAAGGGATTCAATTGGATAATTTTTTAACCAAAAAATTTTCATTTATATTTTTGTTGGTTCTTAATTTTATTAAATTTAGAAATTAATAACAATTTCTAAACGGTTCAATCCCGACCGACACCGATAACTCATTCTGTTGTGGACAGCACAACACCTCTCGCCATTTCCATTTTACGTTATATAAATTATGGGGTCCCGTGGCCGCGTGCCTGAGTGTCTGGTCGCGAACCTGGGAGAACCGGGTTCGATCCCGACAGACGCCAAATATTTCCAATTTTAAATGACACAAAAGTGACCCCTGTGGTGCACTCTCCACGCCAGCTATGAGTGCCCGTGAGGTAACGCCTGGTAAGCGCCCACACGGTAAAATATATCGTCATCATTACCGATGTCTACATGTGTTGTAGATACTGGCACACCCAGAAATGGGTAATATGCCGTGATGATATATTTTTTATTTTTATTGTTACATAAATTACAGTTCGCTTTCGAATCGTTTTCTAACAAAAAAATTACAGAACTTTACCCTAATATTGTTTTTTATTGTAACTAACATGTCTTCTGCACACATACAATACTAATTATATCTATTTTTCATTGTATGAGGAAGTACCTAAATGTCAGAGATTCTTCCAATTCATTAGCAAGATTAGCGGTATTTCTGATGGATATATGCATTTTACCTATTATTTTAAATATTTAAGTAATAAAGCAATAAGATAGATGAAATGTACTTCCCAGAAATAGCTTTCAGAATGTCACTAAAACTGTTGATTTTTGACACTAGCATCTGTCATTTACAAACTATGTTATAAACATTTGAATTTATCAACTGGTTTCCTTAACGTAGTTTGGATTTTGTGATTTATTACATCCTAATATTCTATATACATATTATAGTGTCTTTATAATAAAAATTTTAAGTGTATTAGAGGGAGAATTTTATGTTCTTCAATATTTAATAAAAAAAACTCCCAAAAAATTATATTTAGAAGAATTTTTCTAGGAAACTACTACTTCCGGTTGTTCAATTGTTACCAAAACATTTTCAGCTCTTCCCAGGAATGTCAGATTGAGGAAACTGCAGTAAATATTTTTTAAGTCTTATAGTTTTTGAGGAATCGTCCCTCCAACATCCATACATACATACACACACACACATACACACATCCACACACACACACACGCACACATACATACAGACATCATTTTAAAAATATTATCATCGGATTCTAGGGACCTTAAATCGTGCTTATTCAATAAAATCTGGATATGCGAATTTTAGCATGAATCCAATACCTCTCTTAGCGAGAGGTAAAAAGATAGCAGACGACTTCAATATTTGTAATAACAAAAATTTCCAAAAAATAAAATTTAGAAGAATTTTTCTACGAAACTACTACCATTGATCATTTATATTATTATATACTCGTACACACACACATCCACACACACACACACACACACACGCACACACACACACACACACACACACACACACACACACACACACACACACACACACACACACACACACACACACACACACACACACACACACACACACACACACACGTCATCGTAAAAATGTTAAAGTCCAATACCTTTCTTAGCGAGGGGTAAAAAAAAAATGGTCAGAGGAATATTATGAAAATATCAAGGAATTGCAATCTTTGAAATTAACGGCCAGCCTTGTATTATATTAGACAGTTTTCAGTAAATGAAACATTTATATTTTTATAAATGAATCCAGTATTTCGATTTGGTATTCTACGGCTATGGTATAATTTTCTCATAGCTTGACACTTGGTTCAGAGAAAAACATGAGAGCAACCGCTTGACCGTAACCATGAACCTGAGTCCATTCTAGTGATAATTACACAGCTTCAGTTGGTAGCAGTGCCGCACGAGTGCGCTTGCGCACAGGAAAAACAACCCACTGCCGCAACTAATCAACAACGGCATTTCCGGAATGGATTTTACACCAGACGCGGTTAACCATTATAGATAGATAATAATAAATGTTTATTAAATGCATTCTATGAATTTTATAAGCAACAAAAACTTGTTTCATATGAACACGCTTAATGGATAACTTATTAATAGTTGATGTTGAAATACACTTTTTTTTACCTCTCGCTAAGAGAGGTATTGGATTCATGCTAAAATTCGCATATCCAGATTTTATTGAATAAGTACGATTTAAGGTCCCTAGAATCCGATTAGAACATTTTTAAAATGATGTCTGTGTGTGTGTGGATGTGTGTACGTGTGTGTGTGTGTGTGTGTGTGTGTGTGTGTGTATGTATGGATGTTGGAGGGACGATTCCTCAAAAACTATAAGACTTAAAAAATATTTAACTGCAGTTTCCTCAATCTGACATTTCTGGGAAGAGCTGAAAAGGTTTTGGTAACAATTGAACAACCGGAAGTAGTACTTTCTTAGAAAAAATCTTCTAAATATAATTTTTTGGGAGTTTTTTTTTATTAAATATTGAAGAACATAAAATTCTCCATCTAATACACTTAAAAATTTTATTATATCATGTATAGATTTAAAGATAAAGGCTCTATTATTTATAGAGTAAACTAATCGCAGAGGCCAAGGCACTAAGGAAACCAGCTAACAAATTCCAATGTTTATAACATGACACATGTCATTGTCAAAAATCAACAGTTTTAGTGACATTCTGATAGCTTTTTCTGGGAAGTATATTTAACTTTTCTTATTGTTTTATTAATTAAATATTTGAAATTATAGGTAAAATTGTGGTAAAATGCATAAATCCATCAGATATACCGCCAATCTGGTTAATGAATTGGAACAATCTTTGGCATTTAGAAACTTCCTCATACAATGAAAAATATATATAATTAGAATTATATGTGTGCAGAAGACATGTTAAATATAGTAAAAACCAATATTTGGGTAATGTTCTGTAAGATTTTGTTATAAAACGACGGTTCGAAATCGAAGTTTAATACAATACTTATATAGCCTAATATGGAAATGGCGAGAGGTCTTGTGCTGGCCACAACAGATTTTTTATTTTGTATCTGTAACAAAGCTGTTACAGCACCCAAAGGGGTTTGTTACTAGCTCATTCAAGTGCTGTAATAGACTAGCATAATTTATTTTTATTGGGTTTGTTGCTAAGAATGTCAAAAATATCAAATGTCAAATCTCGTTAAATAAACGAACACAAACGATTGTTAAGAATTTTATTTTTATATACATTATGTATACACATACTTACGTAACATTCTCTTTACAATCGAATAATATTACTACCAAGTTTATATCTCTATCTATTTTTGAATTATTGCCCCAAAAGTCAATATACCCCACATTTAGACAAAAACTTCAAAATTTTAAAAAATCTAATTTTCATGCATCTAGATACTTCTCAATGCGCTGATTCCAAATTTTGAAACCGCAGGTCGCTATCTCTTTTCGTTCTCGAGATATTTAGATTCAAAGTTTTGCTCAAAACTACCCATTTTTTGGTAATAACCCAAAAATGGGTCGAGATATGAATTTGGCGACAACACCAATCGATTCTACGGGCAAAATTACATAAGTACACCAACTTTCAGAATTTTTGAACACCGCATACAATCTCTAAAGCAAAATAACTAAAAATGACCAAAAATCGCAAAAATCCTAAGGGGTACCCCTTAGGATTTTTTCAGATTTTGGCCATTTTCAAGCTTTTATTCATAGAAAATGAACCGGTTGTACAAAAATTATGAAAATTACTATACTTATGTAATTTTGTCCGTAGAATCGAATGGTGATGTCACCAAATTCATATCTCGACCCATTTTTGGGTTAATACCCAAAAATGGGCAGTTTTGAGCAAAACTTTAAATGTAAATATCTCGAGAACGAAACGAGATATCAACCTGCGGTTTCAAAATTTGAAATCAGCGCATTGAGAAGTATCTAGATACATAAAAATTAGATTTTTGAAAATTTTGAAGTTTTTATCTAAATGTGGGGTATATTGACTTTTGAAGCAAGAATTCAAAAATGGGTAGATATATAAACTTGGTAGTAATATTATTTGATTGTAAAGAGAATGTTACGTAAATGTACGCATTTTTAGAGTATTAGAACAACTTTGTAAAGGTGACGGAAGATAAAAATTAATGTTAAACTAATAACAAGACATTACAGATCACTTTATGATATATTTATAAATGTTTAGGTTTTATTCAAATTTCTGAGATAATACTACATATCCATTGGTTTATCGACGACCAATAGGAGTCCACGTTTGTATCAATTATTTCACCAAAGAAAACTGGTCCATAAGAAAACAATCAGCTTTCCAATTTATTTTCAATCAAACTTAAAAGCACACAAATGTGTATCTATATGCTTTTACGAGTTTGTTGTTGCAAAAAAATCTTTGGGGACCTACCAATAAACCCAGTAAATTGGGCGTCACCGGCTATTGTTTTTATTGATTTCTATTATTCTACAAACAATTACTCCTTTCAACATCCTGTCCTCCTGGTGTGTTCCTTTTCCTGTTAGAAAATAATAGTACAGTAAACGGTACATTAAACGCAGATTAAAATCATTGATTAATGAACGGGTAATCCGTCGTGGTTCCGGTCGTAAACCAAATTGTTCCCAATACGTGACAAATTCACATATCCTTACAACCACTCAACTGTACTAAATATACACTAACGCATCCGTAGAGAACTACAAACGGTAGTGTACGCTAATGTTTATTGCAAGAAAACATTGACAAGTGATAATAAAATTGTTTTATGGTTTTAGTTAGCGATTTATTAGGGTAGTAGCTAATTTTAGATGTGGAAGAAACTTTCAAATAAATCAGATGGACAGAATTAAATTCTGAAGCTCTCTATACAGGATGCTCATTTTAAAAGTTCCCGCCTTAAAGTTTAAAAATCTATTGTGGCCAGCACAAAACCTTCCGTCAATTCGATTTTGTACAAATCCCATACCAAAAGTTCCTTGAAAACGATTCTATATATCCTGTAAAATTGTAACTCGAACACACTATTTTTTACAAATGCCATACCGAAAGTACCTTTGGAAAGATTCTAAAAATCCAATAAAATTATAACACGAATGTACCTATATTATATAATTTGCACTTGCTGTTTCTTACTCTTACCCCAAAGATAGTAAATCTGACAATAATTTTTGTTTAACATACTTTCTACAAGAACTAGAGGCCTTTAAAACTGATCAATCACGTCATAGTTCAAAACTTTATAAAAAAAAATAAAAATCAATGTGTTCTCTGGAAAAAATATTGATTGTCAATCTGACATTAAATGTTCTTTGCATAGACGTACAATTTATATTCTGTTTTTTTGATATTCTCAAAATGCCATTTACCTTCACAAACCAAGAGTACGCAGACAAGCATATGGTTTATGGCGAGACATTACAAAATAGTCGTGCTGCTGTAAGACGGTACAGAGAATTATTCCCAAATAGACGTATACCGCATTACTCTGTGTTTATCCGAAAAAGAATATAAATTGTACGTCTATGCAAAAAAAAAAACATTTAACGTCAGATTGACAATCAATATTTTTTCCAGAGAACACATTGATTTTTACTTTTTTTTATAAAGTTTTGAACTATGACTTGATTGGTCAGTTTTAAAGGCCTCTAGTTCTTGTAGAAAGTATGTTAAACAAAAATTATTGCCAGATTTACTATCTTTGGGGTCAGTTCTACCATTGGTTAAGCGTTGATCACTTACTTACATAACACCATGTATATTTATAATTCTCTGTCTCTAAATCTATAGAAGATATATTAAAAATGTTCAGCGTATCGGATAGAGAATTTTATATTCCTTAATATTTGTAATAACATAAATTTCCAAAAAAAATAATATTTAAAAGATTTTTTTAAAGAAACTACTACTTCCGGTTGTCTAATAGTTACCAAAACCTTTCAGTTCTTCCCATTAATGTCACACACACACACACACACACACACACACACACACACATACACACATATATCATTGTGATAATGTTAACATCGGATTGTAGTGTTCTTAAAACGTGCTAAAATTTGGATATGCAATATTTAACATGAATCCAGTCCCTCTCTTAGCGAGACGTAAAAACTGTCCGGTCTTTCAAAATTACAGTAAAGAAAGCACCAGTTGAATCTGGGCGGTCACATAACGTACTCATCCACGCGAGGCCAATCAAAATATCTAATTCTCTCTTCTTGTTCTAGTTGATATCCTTTTCCTTGATTATTATTACCTCCATCTCCTGCGCAAATTTTCTTCGAATCTAATTAATTTCCTGTGTGGTAAGATGCATTAATTTGTATATTGTGAAAAGTATTGCAATACGGAGATCCAGGTATAGGCAACGAACCGTAGTTAATTAACGGGGTAGTTATTGTTCAATTGCCTTCTATAATCATACGCTATTAGATCAAGCACTTCCTACCATACACTACACAAGCATTTCACGCTAGAAAATAAATAATTGCAAACCAGAAGCCTTATAAAGCGTACAACGATAACATGCAGAAGATAGTGATGTATACGTGAACGTATATAATTGTGAATTAAATTGAGACTATAGCAGTAAACTATACAAGGAAGATTGGAGATAATAAATGGTAGAGTAAAAAGGAAATATATGTCTCTTGAGGTTCACTTTCTAACACTGATACAGAGGTGAAAATTAGTGATTAATTGAAAAGGAATTAGACAAATATAGTGAAGTAAAACTGTGCCACTTTAAAGTTAATTCAATATACATAATGTTGCTTACACTTAAATACAACTATTATCAATGTTTCGTAGATCTTCGTCACATAAATACAACTCCGAATGGGACATTATTGATATCCATTGGTTTTTATGGCAACACTTTAAAACAACAAAAATGAATTATAGAACTCGATTCAATTTGATGCTTGAGAGTTAATGTTAATAATATATTTCATAAAATACAAGCTAAGAAGCTATTCTTTGACAGTAAATGTTACGTTATGTACAAATTATAGCAACCAACATGATTTGTTTAATTAGTGCTCGTCAACTTCAAGGCATAGTGTGCCCCTGCAAAACCCTAAAATCTAATTCCTAAAATCCTTATTAATCACTAAATTTAGGGTATGTAAATTTAGGATTTAGATATTAGGGTGATAAAAGTGCAACATCGGACACAGCCTTAGAATAACCAAAATGAATTATACAATTCGATTTAATTTGATGCTTCAGATTAAATGTTAATATCGTTTAATTAGTTTGTGTCCGATGTCGCATTTTGACATTTACAACTCGAATCTCAAAAGAGTTTAAGCTAATCCTCATTTTTTAATTAGCAAATTCTACTCTAATTTTAATGTAGTCTAATCTATTCCTAGTATCTACCTTTTCTTAATAATATTATGAAGATTAAATTTTAAATACCGGAATAGAATAGAATTCACTAATCCAAAAATGAGGATAAGCTTAAATTTTTTTTGAAAATCGAGTTGTTAAATTTTAGGATTTAGGTCTTCTTTCTTCGACAATCAATTTGACATTTAAAACAAATTATGAGAATACATGTGATTTGTTTAATAAAAACATATCTTCAAAGTTTTATGTTCCTGTAAATCCTAAAATCTAATTTCTAATATTCTTAGGCTGTGTCCGATGTCGCATTTTGGCATTTAGTATTTAGGAATTTTGGCATTTAGTATTTAGGATTTAGGGGTTCTTCGCATAAATACAACTCCGAATGGCACACTAATAAGATCCATTGGTTTGTATGGCAACACTTTACAATAACAAAAATAAATTACTCTTCGATTTAATAATGCGATGCTTCAGATTAAATATTAATATTATATTTCATAAAATAGAAGCTATAAAGCTATTCTTTGACAGTAAATTTAACGTTTTGCACAAATTATAGCAACGAACATGATTTGTTTAATTATTGCGCGTCAACTTCAATGCATAGTATGCTTCTGCAAAACCCTAAAATCTAATTCCTAAAATACTATAATGATATTATTTGGGGCATATAAATTTAGGATTTAGATATTAGGATGATAAAAATGCAGCATCGTACCCAGACGTAGAATCTTTGAATTTAAAAGTTTCAATTCGAACCCTACACACCTTGCAATATAAACATTGTTTAATTAATGTTGCTTTAAAATTTAAATGGAACAAAAATTTCTACACAGGAGTAGTTTATAATCTGCTCTTGAAATAAATGAAGTGAAAAATATTGGAAAATGGGTTTTGTATAGAGAACACTGTGGTGTTTAAAACGTGGTTATATTTT
Source organism: Ophonus ardosiacus (assembly GCA_943142095.1). NCBI lineage: Eukaryota > Metazoa > Arthropoda > Insecta > Coleoptera > Carabidae > Ophonus > Ophonus ardosiacus. The sequence continues at coordinate 48,594,566 of OW964832.1, forward strand.
TAGAAATGCTTTGTGGCTATCAGTTCCGTCTAATTACACATATTCAGGTCTACAGTGTTATGTAGATTATTCAGCTGAATCTGTCATTATTTATAATTGATTGTTATTGATTTTTTGTGATTTATGTTAAAATTTAGCTTATTAGATTGATAGCCACAAGGCATTATTTTAAATATAACAATGAATATTTCGCTATTGCGTCGATTTTTTCAATTACTGTGTTTGAAATAAATTTCCAATTCACTGATGATATTGGCGGTATTTCTGAAGGGTCTATGTAATATATGTCTTAAGTAATGTCTCTGGCCCACTAATTTTTCCACTTATTTTCGATGAGCTGTGAGATTCCATTACAACATATGTTTTTATAAATTTATATTTCTCCATCTCTAACTTTATAGAAGATATAATAAAATTTTTAAATGTATCGGATAGAGATTTTTATATTGTTTAATGTTTATAACATAAATTTTCAAAAAATAATATTGAATTTATTTTAATAAACTAGTATTTCCGGTTGTCTAATTGTTGCCAAAATCTAATCAGCTCATCCTAGTATCCCAGTATTGTCAGATTGAGGAAACCGCAGTTAAACATGTCTTAAGTCTAGGTATTTGAGAAACCGTGGATCCAACATACACACACACATTATAATCGGATTCTAGGAACCTTAAAACGTGCTTAAAACTGTTGATTTTTGACACTGACATATGTCATTTACAAACTATGTTATAAACATTTGAATTTGTCAAGTGGTTTCCTTAGTGCCTTAGCCTCTGCGATTAGAATATTATATATATTATAATGTCTTTATCTCTAAATCTGTACAAGATATAATACAAATTTTAAGTGTATTAGATGGAGAATTTTGATCTTCAATATTTGTCAAAACAAATATTTCCAAAAAAAAATATTTAGAATAATTTTTCTAAGAAACTACTACTTCCGGTTGTCCAATTGTTACCAAAATCTTTTCAGCTCTTCCCAGGAATGTCAGATTGAGGAAACTGCAGTTAAATATTTTTTAAGTCTTATAGTTTTTGAGGAATCGTCCCTCCAACATCCAGACACACATACACACATCCATACACACATCCACACACACACACAGACATCATTTTAAAAATGTTATAATCGGATTCTAGGAACCTAAAAACGTGCTTATCCACTAAAATCTGGGTATGCGATTTGTAGCATCTCTTTTTGCGAGAGGTAAAAATATAAAATTCCTTAAAATATCTGCACTGTGCTCTACATATGAAAAGAGAAAAGAAGAACCTCGTAATTATACTTTTAATCTTTTTGGTGTCCTTCAAACTTTTCCTATTTCCCTCTCATTATCTCCTATTGTCTCTTCCTCCTAATTTTCATTAAGTCATTATAATAATCATCCAATTAACATCCATCCAAAATTTCTTCTATAAATATAATGACTTTTTCATCACTGAATAATCCCCCGTAATTTGTTTCCTTACACGCGAGATGTTGAGTGATTAGAGACGATTATCTTTAGTTTATGATGTTGATGAAGAGGCGTATGATTACACTAAGGCGTGGAGTCATGGACGTGATCTACAGGTATGCGAGTGGGTGGATGTAGGCGGAAATACAGATTTCAGGGTTGGTTGTTGGTCGGTTTCCGGTGAGTCACGGGAATTGAACACGGGGAGATTTATGACCACATCCGACGACATTTTTCAGTCTACTAGTTTCAAAACTTTCATTAGATTTTTCAGTAACTCAAAAAAACCTTTATTCAAAAATTTAAAATAGTAGTTACAAATTATTAAAATATCTTTCAGAACTCATATTATTAATTGGAAAAATACTACCTTTTTTTAGTTTAAGTTCTGTAATTTATTATTTTAACCCAACGTTTCGGCACCATAAACTGGTGCCTTCTTCAGGGGATACAATGACATATTTTTTGAAATAACAAACAAGTAACCAAGGTAACAAGATATGTTCATAAATGTTACCTTTTTTATGTATACAATTTTCTAGACAATATATGCATGTCCGGCAAAAACATGGACGGCGAACACACAACTTCTCAAGAAAAAATCTCCTTTTGCCAGTGAGAAGTGATCTGTATAACTCAGAGACGCTTATCGGTAGCGAAATACCGCAGCCGTACTCTTTATTAACAGATGTTAGAAAAAGTTTAGAAAAAATTGTATACATATTACAAATTACAACATATTTAATATTGGAAGCCAAGCGCGACTAAGTTCTAATCCGTCACAATGATTGAGATTGATATTTCTATTTTAGTAGTTACACTTTATTTATGACAGTGAAGTCAGATACTTGTAATAACATAATAACAAATAGATCATTTATAGTTCAGTCATTAGGTAGATGTACCCTGCAAAAGGTTGAGTATTCTTGATTTTTGGATATATTATATACAGTGTGTTCAAAAAAGAAAACCTAATTCGGAGTAGCCTAGGAACACAGAAACGTATGTCTGATCATTATTCCATTCAATTGTCAAGTTGTCAAAATTGATCTTGAAATGTAATTTTCAGGAGAAAAGATAATAAAGAAGGATACAAAATATTGCCTTTCACTGTTTTCTAATTTATTTCTTGATGTCTTTGATTTCTTTAGATAACATTTTTAACGATATCTTATATCAAATTGACATTTAATTAAATACTTTCAAATTGTTTCCTAATAATATCAATAAGTTTTTTTGTTCATAGCTTACTCCGAATTAGAATTTTTACCTCTCGCTAAGAGAGGTATTGGATTCATGCTAAAATTCGCATATCCAGATTTTATTGAATAAGCACGATTTAAGGTCCCTACAATCAGATTATAACATTTTTAAAATGATGTCTGTGTGTGTGTGTGTGTGGATGTATGTGTGTGTGTGTGTGTGTATGTATGTATGTATGTATGTATGTCTGGATGTTGTAGTCACGATTCCTCAAAAACTATAAGACTTAAAAAATATTTAACTGCAGTTTCCTCAATCTGACATTCCTGGGAAGAGCTGAAAAGGTTTTGGTAACAATTGAACAACCGGAAGTAGTAGTTTCTTAGAAAAATTCTTCTAAATATAATTTTTTGGGAGTTTTTTTTATTAAATATTGAAGAACATAAAATTCTCCATCTAATACACTTAAAAATTTTATTATATCTTGTATAGATTTAGAGATAAAGACTCTATAATTTATAGAGTATACTAATCGCAGAGGCCAAGGCACTAAGGAAACCAGTTGACAAATTCCAATGTTTATAACATGACATATGTCATTGTCAAATATCAACAGTTTTAGTGACATTCTGATAGCTTTTCCTGGGAAGTATATTTAACTTTTCTTATTCTTTTATTAATTAAATATTTGAAATTATAGGTAAAATTGTGGTAAAATGCATATATCTATCAGAAATACCGCCAATCTGGTTAATGAATTGGAACAATATTTGACATTTAGAAACTTCCTCATACAATGAAAAATAGATATAATTTGAATTACATGTGTGCAGAAGACATGCTAAATATAGAAAGAAACAATATTTGGGTAATGTTCTGTAAGATTTTGTTATAAAACGACGGTTGGAAAGCGAAGTGCAATACAATACTTATATAGCCTAATATGAAAATGGCGAGAGGTCTTGTGCTGGCCACAACAGATTTTTTTGAACATTGTATTTAGGGGTCTTAATATAAAATGCATTTTTCGACTTCGGGGGTCTTCGGGAAGCACCTCCAACTTGGGAAAAAATACGCAAAAAAGCGTTTTTTTCTAAATATCTCTTCAACTATTTGTATTAGGGCAAAAATAGTTGTTTTTGAATTTGTTGAGAATAAAATTTCCTTTTTTTTTGAATTTTCTACTGGAATACATTAACACTTTTTCTATATATTTTACAGATAAATTTCAAAATATTTTTTTTTATTAGTCGCGAAGCCTAAGATAAAAACTATTCCTTTGTTACACACTTCATTTTTCAAATGAATGTAACTGACAGTAAATGTCACTGTCAGAAAACTTGTCACTTCAAATTAATAATAGTGACATTTTAAAAAGAAAATAGTAAATAAAGCAATAGTTTTCTGCAATGGAACAGTTTGCAGCGTTAGTAAATACGTAGGTAGGTATGTATTTAAATTAATAAAAATTAAATAGCGGGAGGTTTTGTGTTGGCCACATTTTTTTTTATAATTGTCAATATTTTCCTGCAATTTTTTATTTTTTCATCCACCACACTGATCTTGTTAAAGATACGATAACGCGATATGAAATTTTGAATTCAGCATGAAATTAAACAATTGATACGGGTCAATCAGGACGACACCTTAAAATTAAATGCCAATATCATTATCATTATAAACTCGTGCACCTGTACTTATACATTAAGGAAGTATCAATCAACAATAAAAATATGAAACTAGTTCAAATTGAATACAATGTAATTAAATCTAGGTCCCATTCAATTTAAATTATCTTTCATATATTAATAATAATGAGCCATGCACTCATACCACTAACCAAATCTACCCATGTCGAATATGAAATTATTTCTCCATTATAACAGTACCGAATTTTTATTACACGTGCTGCATACAAAACATACTGATCGTACTATCCGTTTTTATTAAGGATCTAATTAATGTGCCGCTCACAGTAATAAAGGCACGGGCTGTGTCATTTGATCCAGGTAACTGTAACGAGAACAGTTATTTTTTTATTTTCCAGATAATAAAAGTAGGTATTTCATACACAGTTAATGTTTATTAGATGTTGAGATAGTAATGTAATGAATTATAAATCAACAAACATGTAAATTAGGTTTATTAAATGACAGATTTTTATAGCTAATGACAGGTTTATTATTGTGTTGAGCTATAAATTATAATAGCAATTTATTATACCAGGTGGCGACTTTTTTGTGAAAAAAGATTTTTGGTCAAAAAATTCGGTGGTGAGTTTTTAATGAATAAGCACGTTTCAAGATTCCTGGAATACGATTTTACTAATTTTACATTGATGTCTGTATGTGTGTGTGTGTGTGTGTGTGTGTGTCCGTGTGTGTGTGTGTGTGACAAATTTTTCTCCGACGATAACTCCAAAACTACAATTCTAAAAATTATGATTCCTTCGTATTCCTCTTCTTTACAACCATTTGAAGAGCTGATTAGATTTTGGTTATAATTGATCAACCTGAAGTACCCTTATTTGAAGTTCTTAACAGTTTTTCTGGATAAAACGTAGTTAAATATCATTTTTCGACATTTTATGATCATTAATATGAAAGAAAATCTTATTCTCTATACGATTTGATTATAGATTTTCCTTCATATTCAATAAATATAGAGTTATAGAGAGATTAAGAGAGTTTAACTTTCAAAAATCAGTCTGCTTTGCAAAAATTATGGAAACAGCAGATATATTCAAAAAATTCTAATTGACAGATGTCAGTGTCAAGTGCAAAACCAAAGTGGAAAGTATAGGATCAGAAAGTAACATAAGTGACAGAGTGTCCTTCGCAAGTGACTTGCAGTTTCAATGCCGGGAGTACGAGGAAGGCCAAAGAGAAGATGGAAGGACTGTGTAAGAATATTTGAGAGAGGAAGAACTGTGTGAAAAAGATGCGTTGGATAGGAATGAGGAAGTGTGAAGTGCAATTTATACAATGTACATTCGTGTTATAATTATATTGGATTTATAGAATTTTTTCAAAGGAACTTGCAATATGGAATTTGTAAAAAATAGTGTGTTCGTGTTACAATTTTACAGGATATATAGAATCTTTTTCAAGTAACTTTTGGTATCGGATTTGTACAAATACATTGAATTGACGGAAGGTTTTGTGCTGGTCACAACAGATTTTTTTTTTAAATGCTATGCTATAAATATGTTTATATTTTCTAAGTTATTTATATTAGCTTTACATTCTATAATTAGATATTCATAACAATGTTCTATTGTGTATTATTAATAAACATAGTCATTTTAAATTTATAATTTTTTCAAATGTTTTTATTGCTTTTCCCATAATTATTATTAAGTTGTATCCATATTTTAAATATTAATTGTTTGTCCATTTAATGTATTATTACACTTAAAATTTTATTACCAGTAGAACACAATATTCTAAAGCCATTTCTAAGATTAGGTACAATATTTTAATATCTTCTTGGTAATAAATGTTCTAGAATTTGTCGTAAATAATCATGCTGTTCTTAGAACTAGTTCAGTGGTCGTAATTTTTAATTTTACTATCTAGATTCTAGGTATTTAGAAAGTGAGAGTATTCTTCTGTTCTTCCTTCCGGTTATTCAAGCAAAGATTGCTAGATCTAATTATACGTTTGGAAAAATGCTATTTCGACATCGCCAAGATTGCAGAAATCAGAAATACTTAGTCAAAAGAAAAATACAATAGTATCCCAGAAATACATTAAATAAAAATCTGTTGTGGCCAGCACAAGACCTCTCGCCAATTCCATATTAGGCTATATACAAGTATTGTATTGCACTTCGCTTTCGAACCGTCGTTTTATAACAAAATATTACAGAACTCTACTCAAATATTGTTTTTTATTGTATTTAACATGTCTTCTGCATATATATAATTCTAATTATATCTATTTTTCATTGTATGAGGAAGTTTCTAAATGTCTAAGATTCTTCCAATTCATTAACCAGATTGGCGGTATTTCTGATGGATATATATTTAATTAATAAAACAATAAGAAAAGGTAAATATACTTCCCAGAAAAAGCTATCAGAATGTCACTAAATCTGTTGATATTTGACAATGACATGTGTCATGTTATAAACATTGGAATTTGTCAACTGGTTTCCTTAGTGCCTTGGCCTCTGCGATTTAGTTTACTCTATACATTATAGTGTCTTTATCTCTAAATCTATACAAGATATAATTAAAATTTTAAGTGTATTAGATGGAGAATTTTATGTTCTTCAATATTTAATAAAAAAAACTCCCAAAAAATTATATTTAGAAGAATTTTTTTAAGAAACTACTACTTCCGGTTCTTCAATTGTTACCAAAACCTTTTCAGCTCTTCCCAGGAATGTCAGATTGAAGAAACTGCAGTTAAATATTTTTTAAGTCTTATAGTTTTTGAGGAATCGTCCCTCCAACATCCATACATACACACACACACACACACACACACACACACACACATACACACATCCACACACACACACACACAGACATCATTTTAAAAATGTTATAATCGGATTCTAGGGACCTTAAATCGTGCTTATTCAATAAAATCTGGATATGCGAATTTTAGCATGAATCCAATACCTCTCTTAGCGAGAGGTAAAAAGTATTTGATCTACATTTTTAAATACAATAAGTTTGTTTATATCTTTTCTGTTTATAATATAGTCTAAATCTATGAAAATTTTGAAAAGGAGTTAGTTCTAATTTAGTTCGTTAATTTGCAAAATGCGAATTTACCAAAAGTCAATGTTTTTTTTAATAAATTGGAGATGATTCCTTTTGAAAATGATCGATTCATTTAATAGGAAGGATAAAATAATAGTACATATTCCAAGTCCTGGGAAATGTACGAAAGAAATTTGTTTTAATAAAATTTATAGTCATGTCTATTATTATACAGAAGTCAAGAATTTTAACAAAGAAATTGCAGCTTTAAATACTTAAGAGGTTGAAAGTTAAATTCCTGCAAAACAACTAAATTTACTTCAATTAAATTAGGTCAAAAAGCACTCATAGTTCCTTGACCTATGAACACCAGAAGTTCTAAAAATGTGAACTTTGATATTTTAAAGCAAAATCAAATTTACAGAGAAGATAATTTTGGATGTTTCTTTTAAATTATTTTATTTTAGGACAAATATGATATCAATAAAACATTATAACATTTCCCAGGGACTAATTTTTCGTCCAGTCTGATCCTGTATATAGTACATTGATTTGATCAAATTATTGCTAAATAAAAAAATCTGTTGTGGCCAGCACAAGACCTCTCGCCATTTCCATATTAGGCTATATAAGTATTGTATTGCAAACCGTCGTTTTATAACAAAATATTACGGAACTTTACCCAAATATTGTTTTTTATTGTATTTAACATGTCTTCTGCACACATATAATTCTAATTATATATATTTTTCATTGTATGAGGAAGTTTCTAAATGTCAGAGATTGTTCCAATTCATTAACCAGATTGGCGGTATTTCTGATGGATATATGCATTTTACCACAATTTTACCTATAATTTCAAATATTTAATTAATAAAACAATAAGAAAAATTAAATATACTTCACAGAAAAAGCTATCAGAATGTCACTAAAACTGTTGATATTTGACAATGACATGTGTCATGTTATAAACATTGGAATTTGTCTACTGGTTTCCTTAGTGCCTTAGCCTCTGCGATTAGTGTACTCTATAAATTATAGTGTCTTTATCTCTAAATCTATGCAAGATATAATAAAAATTTTAAGTGTATTAGATGGAGAATTTTATGTTCTTCAATATTTAATAAAAAAAAAACTCCCAAAAAATTATGTTTAGAAGAATTTTTCTAAGAAACTACTACTTCCGGTTGTTCAATTGTTACCAAAACCTTTTCAGCTTTTCCCAGAAATGTCAGATTGAGGAAACTGCAGTTAAATATTATTTAAGTCTTATAGTTTTTGAGGAATCGTGTCTACAACATCCAGACATACACATACACACATCCACACACACATCATTTTAAAAATGTTCTAATCGGATTCTAGGGACCTTAAATCGTGCTTATTCAATAAAATCTGGATATGCGAATTTTAGCATGAATCCAATACCTCTCTTAGCGACAGGTAAAAAACATTACCTATAACTTTTCCCCCAGTCCGATTCTGTATATAGTACATTGTTTTGATCAAATTATTGCTAAATAAAAAATCAATAAATTATTGGTATTTGTGCTATTTACTAATCATCTCAAATTACAGTACATTGTTTTAATTGTCCTCATTAACTCAATCTGCTAATTATCAATTAATCTTAACCCATTCATCACTTTTAAAACACACTGTCAACCAATAAAATTGACATTAATTGCTTTTCTACATTATAATGAAAACAAATGATTTCGAGAAACAAAAAAAGATTGTCACAGTTTATAAGCATGAAATTAGGTATAAAATTACCTGTCCACGTATTTTTTAGTTACCCTGTGTATCCTGGTTTTTAACACGTTGAGTTGAAACCGTTACGAGCCAAAGATTTTGAAAATTGCACGCATCCTGTATACAGTATGCTTCCTTTACTCCTAAGTGGAGCACAGGACAGGAATTTCATGGTTTTTCTTTTACTAAGCCTTCTTAGAAATTAGACATAATTAAAACATATACATTTAAAGTGTTACCAAAGAATATAATTCGAAGAGATTGGAAAAGTATGTATAAGTTTAATGTTTTAAAAATAGTATAGGTATCATAAAACTACAAACGTGGTAGAGATGTAAAGTAAAAAAAAAAATGTAGCAAGCACAATACCTCTCGCCATTTTCATATTAGGCTATATAAGTATTGTATTTAATAATTCTGGTACACACAAAAAATTCTAATTACATCTATTCTTTATTTTTCAAACAAGGTTCCTCCTACTCTTCTAAATGTTCGAGATTCTTCCAATTTATTGACGAGATTGGTGGTATTTCCGAAGAGTATATGATGAATTATACGTATAGCAAGCGCGTGTTTAGTTGACACTGATACTGTACATACTTTGGCTTATAAATGAATTTCCTTTCTTTTTAAACTAATTTTAGATGTTGACGGAGTCTTTTCCTCGTTATAACAAGAACATAATATAATTACTATTACATCTCGACTTCTCCAAGTGCGAATTTTAGGTTTTTCGCATTCAAGAACATTGCCAATTTAACGATATATCTATAATTTTAAATATTAAATTAATGATAAAATATGGGGTCCCGTGATTGCGTGCCAGAGTGTCTGGTCGCGAACCTGGAGAACCGGGTTCGATCCCGACCGACACCAAATATTTCGAATTTTAGATGGCATAAAAGTGACCCCTGTGGTGCACTCTCCACGCCAGCAATGAGTGCCCGTGAGGTGACGCTTGGTAAGCGCCCGCACGGTACAAATATGTCATCATCATTACCGATATCTACGATAAAGCAGATAGTGGCACACTCAGAAATGGGTAATATGCCGTGATGATATATTTATATTTATTTATTTATAATGATAAAATAAGAAATATTAAAAGTACTTTCCAGGAAAAGCCTTCAATAAATGTCTTTGGATTTTTGAAACTGACATTTATGTCAATTACAAACATTTTCAACTGGTTTCCATGGGTTGTTTGATTCATTATGAATTATTTTATATATTTATAATTTTCTACCTCTAACTCTATAGAAGATAATAATAAAAATGTTCAATGTTTTGTATAGAGAATTTTATATTCTTTAATATTGGTAATAACATAAATTTCCAAAAAATACTATTTAGAAGATTTAAAAAAAAACTACTACTTTTCAGCTCTTCCCATTATGGTCAGCTTAGGAAGTACGTAATTACATTAGTCTTTAGTCACACACACACACACACACACCTCTACACGATTTTTAGCAAGAATCCAACACCTCTTAGCGAGAAACAAAAGTACTAAATTATTTGGACTCATATCTAGGTCCTTTGGGTCGTGGGTGTTTAGCGCTAAAGAAAATAAATAAGAATATAAATAAATGAAGAAATTGCAGTTGATGGTAACTTTTTAAAAAATGGCATTTACTTACATCCATAAAATTTAAATGCTTCAATTTTAAAACTGATTATAGAAACTAAAATATATTTTCCTGGCTTTGTAGTCGTGTATTAGTAATTTCCCTGTCGATTCGGTTTTTACTAACCACATAAAAATATAATTTCCTCTTTAAACCAACTTGTGTGCGTGACTGTACCCATATAGAAAACAAAAAACAATCTGGTCATGGCTGAGTTGATGCAAACATGCACATTTGTTCTATATAATGTCTTTAAACTTATTATTTTCTGGATCAGCGATGCTTGAGTATCTAAGATATTGCGACACTAAAAATATAAATTAGTTTTTTAGAAAAAAAAAACGCAATTATAAAGTAGGTGGTGCTTAGCACAGTACGATGAAAAAGATTCGATAAAGATAATAATGTAACAGAGATTATTATTGTACTCTAATAATAATAATTAGATTGGATATATTGTGAACGCCTTTCCTATTTGATCAAAGTGCCATATTAATATTTTAAACTTATTCAACAAAAAGTTTTTGCACGAAAGAGTAGCGATAGCAGCAACTTAAATATTTACAATACCCATGGCCGATTTCACTACCGATTCCTAAAATTTAAAATTTGTGAGTACTGTGATACTGTCATTATTGCCAAATCCATATGATTTTTAGGAAGTACCAACTTTCAAACGATAAGTTTCAAAATTTTATGATAATCTGACGTTTAGTTCACAAGTTAAAGTGGTTTTCATGACGCTACTTTTGTAATTTTCAATATAATGGAAAAATCTGAATTTCTTGTGTTGATAAAACATTGCTTTTTAATGGCAAAAAATACCGTTCAAGTAAAGCAATGGCTTGATAAGTGTTATTCGGACTATGCTCCATCGATACAAATGGTAGAGAAGTGGTTTGCTGATTTTAAACGCGGCCGTACAAACACCGATGGTGCTGAACGCTCTGGTCGCCCAAATTCGGCAGTTGTTCCAGAAAAGATAAAAAAAAGTGCACAAAATGGTTTTGGTCGATCGTAAATTGAAGTTGCGTGAGATAGCTGACACCATAAAGATATCAGAAGGCAGTGTATTTACCATTTTGCATGAACATTTGAGCATTAAAAAGATCTGTTCGAAATGAGTACCGCATTTTCTCAGAGTCGATCAAAAACAACAACGCGTTGACGATTCAGAGCGCTGTTTAGAGCTGTTTCAGCGCAATAAAAAGAATTTTTTCATGCGGTATGTGACAATGGATCCATCACTTCACTCCAGAGTCAAATCGGCAGTCAGCAGTAAAGAGATTTAGCTCCAATAAAGAAATGATTGCCGAAACTGAAGGGTATATTGAGGCCAAAGATAAATCGTTCTATAAAAAAGCATCGAAATGTTAGAGAAGCGTTGAAATGAATGTATCGCTCTTGAAGGAAACTATGTTGATGACTGAAGTCGAATTTTGCCTAAAAGTTGTTGTTTTATTAGTCATCCTACGAACTTATTGAATGATGTGTTAGTCTATGTAATTCTTGTATTTATATCCCGTTAACTTAAACAGTGATTATGATATTAATTATATTTCTCAAACCAGTGGCTCCCAACATTTTTTCCTCAAACACGGAAACTTTATAAGACGGTCATTGCACCATATAATTATCAGAGTTAATAAAGATGAGGCTTGTTAAAGAAGATTCACTTGCTTGCGCCCACTCGACGAGTCGTTCGTGCCTTATGCCCCTGTCCACCTACGCCACTGGCCTAGGAACTAGGAAGCAGATTAATCGTGGGTGATACATGACTTACTTTGATCAAAATTAATTAAAACAATTGAGACGAATTATAGTCACAATGTAGGTAAGAGTAAAACAATAAAACTTATTCTTTAATTTGAGTGAGGTCAAAATTTCTGCTTTATACCATCATAAATCTTGCTCCATAAATTCCCTATTCATAAATTTATGACCGTCTGCTACAAGCTTTATAGATCATATAGTATATTTCACTTCCTTATGTGCAAACTTTTAAAATATCGGCTAAGAATAATTATTCCAATACCTACTAAAATATACCACATGCTGAAAATACAATTAAAATTGCAAGGATATTTTAGTAAATTAAGTAATTGAATAATTTGACAGAAAATAGGAATGACGAATTCCAATAATTTTGGTACCCGAGTACCCGAAACAACTACCCGGATAATACCCTTTACCCATTAATTACCCGATACCCTTTAATTACCTGTTATCCTTTAAGTCCATATACATAATTCTTTAATTTGTTAGTTACCAGTTATCCTTATATTAGCAGTTTTCCTTTTAATAAAATTTATTATTATTGTTTATATATATATATATATATATATATATATATATATATATATATATATATTAAATAAAAAGTGATATAAATAAATAATATACCTAATGTATCTTTATTAAAAATTTAACATAAATTATATTAATTATGGTATGGTAATAAAAAACTCTTCTATTAGATACAATTTTTTCGGCAGCTGAAAACTGTTCGGGTAATTAAAGGATATCGGGTAATTAACGGGCAGCGGGTATATTTCGGGTAATCGGGTAAGAAATTTTATACCCGGGTACATTATTATCGGGTAGATTCCGGGGACCCGGGTACCCATCGTCATTCTTAATAGAGAATATAGCAATAAAAATAATATTTTTCTTCAAACGTCATAAAAATGGCATCTTTTGTGACTTGATTAAAATAAATAAATATCCATAGCAACTATATAAAATGAACGAATAAGAAGTAACTTGTAAAATAGAAACCTGTCATGTCGCCTCAGGTTGCACTATAAATACACTAGATAACCTAAGAATAAAGTTACTAAAAACCTCCAATAATGACATAGTAACCTAGCAACCGTGTCAACTATTTCGACATGAAATATATCGTAACACTAATGTCATAAGTTCAACTTTCAGTGTTAGGATACTAAGTTGATATGTCATACTTATCACAATGGTCGTCTAAAAATATTTTTTTAAAATTTTATTGGATTATCCATAATTTGACAAATGTCATAGTAACTCCTTACATTGTGATTGTGCTTAATATTTTCTCATAGAAAAAAATAATTAAACTAATTTTCCAATTGAAAATTAATTGCCTTAATTGACCATAATTTCATAAAGAATTTTGAAAAAAAAGAGAAAAAAAAATAGTCGAATTTCCCAGGTGTAAAGCGACCGTGATAAATCGTCTTAAGAAAGAAAAAAAGAACATCACCTTTCAATTTTTTTCTGAGACAAATTGCCTCTCAAATCAGCTATTAATCTCGATGGCAAAAAATAATAACTGTTCTTTTGTTTCAGTAGCAGAAGAAATGAAAAACAGTTTTATTTGATTGCATTTTAATTGTATGAGTTTTTAAGTGTTTTGTTTTTGATGTTTACAATTTGCATGACAAAAATTTATGCCAACTGAAATTAAAATGAATATATATATATATATATATATATATATATATATATATATATATATATATATGCTGGTATTTTGTTATCATATTATAATAATCGTATGTGCTAATTGTTGATAAAACACAAAAAACATCTTTTATTCAATTTTGACGTTTTAAACTGTCATTATTAGCTCCATGCAACAACTATAAGCAACATTTTTTCACATGTGAATTAAAAAATATAATTTTAATCACTCTCACAAAATTTTAACTCTCTCTGCAGCAAATAATGCATTTAAAGTAACATCAGGTACGAAAATAACACTCACCATAATATTTAGCAGACATTATCAGCCATTTTCATTATTTTTCACGGCACAAATGACAGATAATAAAGCACTTTAAATACATGACTTGACGTCTATCAGCGACGATTGTCATGCTCAGCCTACTAACTAATCAGTTTTTATTTTGTCAATATTTAATATTATAATGGTTTTTATTAGTATTTCGTCAAAATTGAATAAAATATTGTACAAACCACGTGAGCTAAGAATGTTTATTCACTCGAAGAATTTAACTCACTCGCCCTTAAACTTTCTTCTCATGAATAAACATTACCTTAGCTCACTTGGTGTGTAAATATCTATTATATATTCATGGCTTATCAAAATAAAATTTGGATGAACTTTCATTAAAAAGAAAAAATAAAAAAAAAATAAAAAATAGTTGAGGACCCAACTGTGTGGCAGCTTTATTTTTTGTTTTATTTCTTTTAAGAACGTTAGGATTTTTTCTGATTGGTTCTTTCTATTTCTTGTAAAGTTTCAAAACAAGTGAAATTAAAACAACAAAGCATCATCATCTGTTAACAAAACACTATCAATCAACGTCACTTAACAGAAATTCTGTTGACAAGTGAAAGTCCACCTCTCACAAGCAAATTTTAAATCACCGTTTCTAAAAAATTAACAAGAATCACATCGCAGTACCGTACTAGGGAAAAAGTGGCACAATGTGCCGTATTGTTCGACTTTTTGTGCAATTAACAAAACGTTCAGACCTCAGAGGTGTGTGAACGGCTATTAGTTTTTGTTTTCTGTGGGTTAAGCCTACCCTGATAATTGACAGGACAATGCGGGATATAAATTTGGGCCCTAGGGCAAAATTAAATGAAAAGATGGTAATTGACAGCACAATAGGGAAGATATTTGTATACGTGGTATTATTTAGGCTTATTCTGGATAAAAATAAAGACTATAGAAATAATACACCTTACAATTTATTTCTTTGAAATGCAACGAAAAGGAATTAATGCATTTAAATTCATTGGGTTCGGTTTTACGACACTACAGACTAAAACATGCAGTTTGACGTATTATACTTTTTGCCCTCCTGAAGTGTAATGAAAACTTTACAATTGTATATACAGCAAGTGTAACCTACTTTTTACGCTTACTGTGTTGTAACTTGTCTAACTATGCGGTAAAATAATCAAAATACACTGGACGTTTATGGGCATTTAGAAAGGAAATCATCTTTACTATGATAAAGTTCATGTAAAAAAGTACTACCTACATAAGTTATTTTTTTACTTTAACATTTCCTATATTTAAAATTAATTTATATAAACCAAAATCACGGCAGCGACATCTGTCATTATTATAAATATCCGCCGTTACCGACATAGTCACCGATCGATATAGCTGTCAAATACGCGAGGCGAACATTGCTGAAATGTCAAATATCGACACCTACCTATTATTTATTACGAAAAAAACATGAGCAAATAAATATATTATCAGTCATAAACAACGACAATTATTACAAATAAATTTTCGCTAGAAGAAGTACTCTAATGAAGGCAAGTAAAATCAAATTTGAAAATTGACAACCCCAGTATTTTAAACTAACCCTTTTCAGAAGTACGACCTATCTCATTAAAAAAAAAGTGATTTTCATTATCATCGGCCAAAAAGTTTGATACAATTCTCGTGCGTGAAGTATTTTACAGCGCTCCACCTAATAAGGCACTCGCCTTAAGGGCTCGTGTCTTAAACAAAGCTGTCGCGCTGTAAAATACAATTTATACGCACTCGAATGTAAATATCTATTTCACCTCCCGCTACCATAGGTAAGAGAGGTATAGGTATCTTGCTAAAAATCGCATAGAGGTCTTAGTTAATAAGCATGTTTTGATGTTCGCAGAATCCGATTTTAACATTTTTATAATGATGTATGTGGGTATATATGTATGTATGTATGTATGTATGTGTGTGTGTGTGTGTGTGTGTGTGTGTGTGTGTGTGTGTAAGAGCTCCTTAGTTTTTGGTGTATATCGGATAATCGGAAGTATAACTTATACAAACTTTTAGCAGTTTTTTTTTTTTTAATAAATTGAATATAAATTTCGGCAACTTTTACTAATAAAAATTGAATATAATGACACAACCTTCAATTCTACAATAATGGCATTTACTAAATAACTTTAAATATAAATTTATAAAATAATTTATTTTTATACATCATCTTGCCTATGCGTTAAACAAAAACATAATAATACTTTAATAACAATTTTGATATATTTAAACAAATATCACTGTCAAGAAGCAATTACATTAAAATTAATAATGAAACTGTGTTAAGGAGATTGTATTGATTCTAATGAAATTAAGGTTTGTAAAAATAATATATTTTCCATCATACATAAATATTAGATGTACAGGATGATCCGATTATGTTTGCTAAGTTTGCAGCACTATAGATCAAACAGCTATCAATAAGCACGTGTTTTCATAGTGTCAAATATTAGTATACAACTATATATTTACGAAATGGATCATATATGGCGAAGAATTTACACAGATTGCGTTTTAGAGCACCAGGAAGGTAATGCTGATTTTTACAATAATGTATGTGTGACTTCTTAAATTTGGTATTTAAAACTCGTGTATAATTTGAAACAACATATTAGATTTTGACTATATATGATAAACCGGATGTAATACTTAATATGGAGCTCTAACAGATAATTCAAAATTTCGTATTACAGACTTTTCTATTTATTGGAACAACACATTAGATTTTGTTTACAAACGATCAACCGGAAGTGATACTGTACTTGTTCAGTACGCCACTGGCATTTAAGATGTTTAGCCCTAGTGAGAGAGACGTTATGTATCACTTCTATATATGTTGTTTGTTCGAATACCATCTAGACGTTATTAAGAAATAAACTATACATTAGCTTGTACAAAGTTCTTTATTTTTTATATCTGAGCTATCGAACAGTACTTAAAGCTCATTGCTAGTTTAAACATGGAATTGGCGGAGGTCTTGTGCCGGCCACATCAGATTTTTTGCACTTATATCACTACTATCATTTATAATATTAATCTTTGTGCTCTAAATTGCTCACTCCATCTTATGATCTCGGCGATCAGATAAAAATATACTTCACCGTTATATTGTATCTTAAGCTACTTGCACTTTACCTTTTTACATCTGGCATAATGTATCATTGTTGTCAGCAAACGTTATTCTGTACACTATACACTACACATTATCTGCTCTTCGAAGCCCTGATGTATAGTGTGTTTTTACTAAAGCGAACAGAAGGCAAACGGGCATTCTACCATGACTAGCGATAGTTAGAAGTGACAATAACTTGCGAACAGATTATGGGAGATTAATTGTGAGTCAAGAATCATTTAAACTTTTAAATATGCAAGTTAAATGATAGATAAATCATTGTACGATAGCATTAACTCTTGTTAGGTGTGGTTAATAAAAATAAAACAGATTTTTAATAAGAATGCTTACCGTTCAGACAGGAATTTTCCGGGTACATTGAACGAATGAATATTGAGAAGGAAATTGACAAATCGACAGTTTTTTTAAGAAAACTTAAAAAACATTTAACTATTATTATTAAAACACTTAAATATAACTAAAAGAATAAATAAATAAATAGGTAAATAAATATATCATCACGGAATATTACCCATTTCTGGGCGTGCCAGTATCTACAACACATGTAGACATCGGTAATGTTGACGATATATTTTACCGTGTGGGCGCTTACCAGGCGTCACCTCGCGGGCACCCATAGCTAGTGTGGAGAGTGCACCACAGGGTTCACTTTTGTGCCATTTAAAATTCGAAATATTTGGCGTCGGTCGGAATCGAACCCGGAACCCCCAGGTTCGCGACCAGACACTCAGGCACGAGGCCACAGGACCCCAAAAGAATAAATAAAATAAATAAAAAAACAAATAAATCACCAGTTACAACTGTCACTTGTTCTTGTTTATTATTTGTTTATGAGGCAGTATTACCAATCGTTTTTTTATTCAACATTTAAGAAAAAATTTGACGAACTCGCCTGCGGCTCGTTTGCGTTAAATAAACTGCACTTGTATCCACTTTTATTGTGTTAAAAAAGACTTAATTTATAAACCTATTTTAATGAGAAAAAATTGTTGTGGCCAGCGCAAGATCTTCCATGGATTTGATGTATTTTGTACAAATCCCATACCAAAAGTTCATTGGAAAAGATTCTATATACAGGGTGTCTCAGGACGAGCTTACGCTATCTATATTTTCAATACTGTTTAATATAATTTAACGAAATTTGGTATCTAGGGGTTATCCAACATGCCCGTTTCAACTAAAATATTTTCGAAGCAGTAGCACTTCCGGTTTGACCGGAAATTGACCTCAACTTTCTTATTTTAAATGGAATACTGTATACAGTAAAATTGTAACACGAACATAATACAATTTTTTACAAATTCCATACAGAAAGTTCCTTGGAAAATATTCTATAAATCCAATAAAATTCTCTTTACAATCAAATAATATTACTACCAAGTTTATATCTCTACCCATTTTTGAAGTATTGCCCCAAAAGTCAATATACCCCACATTTAGATAAAAACCTCAAAATTTTCAAAAATCTAATTTTTATGTATCTAGATACTTTTCAATACGCTGATTCTAAATTTTGAAACCGCAGGTCGATATCTCTTTTCATTCTCGAGATATTTACATTCAAAGTTTTGTTCAAAACTGCCCATTTTGGGTAATAACCCAAAAATGGGTCGAGATATGAATTTGGCGACAACACCATTCGATTCTACGGGAAAAAATACATAAGTACACCAATTTTCAGGATTTTTGAACACTGCATCCAATCTCTAAAGCAAAATAACTGAAAATGCCCAAAAATCGCCAAAATCTAAGGTGTACCCCTTAGGATTTTTTCAGATTTTGGCCATTTTCAGGGGTTTTCAAACTTTTATTCATAAAAAATGAACCGGTTGGACAAAAATTATGAAAATTACTATACCTATGAATTTTTATCCGTAGAATCAAATGGTGGTGTCGCCAAATTCATATCTCGACCCATTTTTGAGTTAATACCCAAAAATGGGCAGTTTTGAGCAAAACTTTAAATCTAAATATCTCGAGAACGAAACGAGATATCGACCTGCGGTTTCAAAATTTGGAATCAGCTCATTGAGAAGTATCTAAATACATAAAAATTAGATTTTTGAAAATTTTGAAGTTTTTATCTAAAAGTGGGGTATATGGACTTTTGGGGTAATAATTCAAAAATTGGTAGAGATATAAACTTGGTAGTAATATTATTTGATTGTAAAGAGAATGTTACGTAATTTAAAATACACTAAAATATGAATATTTCACTAATAACAAAACATATAATCGTGAACTAAATACCATCAATTGTGTTGTTATAAACAAAGGCAGTGTTGCCAATCTTACATCAACTAATTAATATTTAAATATGCAGTAAATTAATTTGAATATATTATAATATGAAACATAAATAATATTGTTGTAATTTGTAATACATACGATACGAGTTAAACAATAAGATATATTGTAAAGGAAAAATGGTTATTTTACATTTCTTTTGCTTGTAGATGTACAGTTACTATGCAAATAACATAGGAAGCATAAAAATTCATTCATTAGACTTTTAAAGCCGTAAAATGAGTAATTTATTTTCATGTTTAAACATTTCACATTTATATATTCAGAGAAACAATTGAAAAGAACATTTTCATTTAACATTATTCAGACAGGGCTCCATTGTTCAGAAAGATCTTTGTACATTTCTTAAAAAAAAATTATGGTTTAATAAAACAACCATTTAGTTTATATTCTGTTTATAATTATGTATTTATATTTTTCCCTGAAAAAGGGAGCAGTAAAAATTACCAAAAAAACATAACATAAACTAAAATATTGTTTTATTGTTGTATAATAAATTCTGATTCCGAAAGAGTTTTTAGTAATTTATAGTTTATTAATACAATATTATTTAAAAATGAATATACAAGGTGCTATCCAAAATTTTCGGGACTGGTGCTGCTATCTGGAAAGTAGGGGTAGTTCATCTTTGCACCGCTAGGTGGCGAGAGCTGCATATCTGATGAGTCAGTGTGCGGAGTGGCATTCAGCTGGGAGGACGTGTTGCGTGTCCACAGTGATCATCGTTTTCTGATACCAAGGGAATTTTGGATAGCACTTCGTAGAAGTAGTTCAGTAGTACAAAGTGGTGTATAATTTTGTTATTTTCCATAGTTCATCTTTTGTGTCCCCCTATGCATTGAACATAATTAAAAATAAAATTCTAAAAGTAATTTATTCTCAATTAATCTAGTTTTACCCTCGTATTTGTATATGATATTTTGTTATTATTTATTGTTTCTTTTCTAACTGTTTATTTCTTGTTTCAGAGTGCGTAACCCTTCCAGCGAAATTTTCAACGTCCTAAGCAGCCCAACTCCGGGATCACCGTCCTACACTCCTAAGCAACGTTCACTGTCTCATAACGACTCTTTCAACCGTCTGTTTGGTTCTCCTGAACCTGGAACTC
This sequence comes from Ophonus ardosiacus, assembly GCA_943142095.1. Classification (NCBI taxonomy): domain Eukaryota; kingdom Metazoa; phylum Arthropoda; class Insecta; order Coleoptera; family Carabidae; genus Ophonus; species Ophonus ardosiacus. The sequence goes on from OW964832.1 coordinate 48,615,648, forward strand.
CTAGAAGATCTTCTATCACTAAACATGGTTAGTAAGAAAGATTTTAGAGAAATTTTCTTAATTTTATGGTGAATATGTTTTTCTTTGGTGAATATTTCTTTGACGATTGTTTTTCTTATAGTAAATGACGCTTTTTGCAAATTACATTACTGGGTTAATAATTGTGTACCAAATTATCATGGAACAGTTTTAATATGTTCAAAATTACTGTTTTTGAGTATTTCTCATCGTTTCGGTAATTGCCGCTACTGGTTTTTATATTAAATTATAATAACTATAATAAATAACCCACTGAATTAACTTAATGATTCTGCATTATTAAGACTGTGTCCGATGTTGTATTTTGGAATTTAGTTTTTAGGATTTAGAGCTACTTCACATAAAAAAAATCTGTTGTGGCCAGCATAAGACCTCTCGCCATTTCTATATATTAGGCTATATAAGTATTATATTGCACTTCGCTTTCGAACCGTCATTTTATAACAAAATATTACAGAACTTTACCCAAATATTGTTTTTTTTTTATTGTATTTAGCATGTCTTCTGCACACATATAATTCTAATTATATCTATTTTTCATTGTATGAGGAAGTTTCTAAATGTCAGAGATTCTTCCAATTCATTGACCAGATTGGCGGTATTTCTGATGGATAATATGCATTTTACCACAATTTTACCTATAATTTCAAATATTTAATTAATAAAACAATAAGAAAGATTAAATATACTTCCCAGAAAAAGCTATCAGAATGTCACTAAAACTGCTGATTTTTGACACTGACATGTGTCATTTAGAAACTATGTTATAAACATTGGAATTTGTCAACTGGTTTCCTTAGTGTCGTAGCCTCTGCGATTAGTTCACTCTATAAATTATAGTGCCTTTATCTCTAAATCTATACAAGATATAATAAAAATTTTAAGTGTATTAGATGGAGAATTTTATGTTCTTCAATATTTAATAAAAAAACCTCCAAAAAAATTATATTTAGAAGAATTTTTCTAAGAAACTACTACTTTCGGTTGTTCAATTGTTACCAAAACCTTTTCAGCTCTTCCCAGGAATGTCAGATTGAGGAAACTGCAGTTAAATATTTTTTAAGTCTTATAGTTTTTGAGGAATCGTGACTACAACATCCAGACGTACATACATACACACACACACATACACACATCCACACACACACACACACACACACATCCACACACACACACACACACACACACACACACACACACACACACAGACATCATTTTAAAAATGTTATAATCGGATTCGAGGGACCTTAAATCGTGCTTATTCAATAAAATCTGGATATGCGAATTTTAGCATGATTCCAATACCTCTCTTAGCGAGAGGTAAAAATATATATCATCACGGCATATTACCCATTTCTGGGTGTGCCAGTATCTACAACACATGTAGACATCGGTAATGATAACAATAAATTTTACCGTGTGGGCGCTTACCAGGCGTCACCTCACGGGCCCTCATAGCTGGTGTGGAGAGTGCACCACAGGGGTCACTTTTCTAATTCCTAAAATCCTAAATAACCACTAGATTTAGGGCATATAAATTTAGGATTGATATTAGGGTGATAAAAGTGCAACATCGGACACAGCCTAAATACTCAAATGACATTATTTAAGTCATATAAATTTAAGATTTAATCACTAGTGTGACAAAGTGCAATTTCGGACACAGCCTAAAATGTGAATACATGAAAAGGAATATATAAAATAAATGATAATTATTTGTAGATTCGAGTCCTCGTAATCCTGTAACTGGAGATGGAGTGGTTTCTTGGGACAGCAGGCCAGTGAGTCGCAACACCCCTCGTCCTCGTAAGTAAAAATAAGAAGAATAAGAAAGATTTGTATACATTGTATTTCAGAAATATAGTAGTTTTACATGTTTCTGGAAATTTTATTATTTGAACATGTTTTAAGAAAACTAATCAATTTTTTTATTTAACTGCTAGTTAAAATTTTAATCGGAGATATAAGATTAGCCCTAACTAATTTTTCTTAGTTAAATGTTGTTAACAATGTACTATTTTTGTCAAATTGAACATTTCCATTTCGAATTTACAAATTATTAGTTATTTATTAATGTTTTTCTCTTAATTATCTTAATTTCACTATTATTACAATTGTTTCACTATCCTTAATTGAGTTTGGATTTTTTCAGAACGCAACCCAGTGACCGGAGAGACCTACGTCATTAACACAAGCCCCGTTTCGACCCCGACTAAAATATCTAAAGTGGCACTGACCAACGGCTTCCAGAACGGACATCACGAGTCGCCCATGATCAACGGCAAGGCGTAACCGAAACCACCCCACATGCTACGCCACTGGACACGTCCACGAGTATTTATATTCGGTTCTTCTAAATTTTCTATTTGACACATATTATTAGAGAGATTTTAGTAACTATGTGTGTCTTTTTTATACTATTTGGCAGTAATATATCAAGAGCTATTACTGTTTAAATTAATACATTGCACTGTCTGTAGAATGCAGGTTTCTTTAACATCACTTATATCAGAAATTTCAGATTTATTTCAGATTTTGTAGTTGAGTTATAGAATAGATTGTTAGATTAGTGTTATCTACATCTCATGTATGCCTTAAAATCACTAGAATTAATATGTATGTTATCGTATTTATATTATAAATAATCGAATTTTTAAATAAAACCTTTTATTTATTTGAATGTTTTACTTACCTTTATCCATAATACAGGTGAGTCTGGTGATATTTTTTCTTAATAATGATTTCTTCATGAATATAAAGTATAAGTATAAGTTTATATATAAAGATATTTCAGCTTTGGGACAATGAGAAATTTGTAGCCTCTAGAAACCAACAGTTTGTTGACCTCTGGTGAGGACATGCTACGTCACAGGCCACATTCTAAACTTTAAAAATTCATATCTCGCTTATTAAGTACAATTTTTAAGTCGTGTTTGCAATAAAATATTTGGTTCATCCTGTTCTTCCAGAAAAAAAATCTGTTGTGGCCAGCACAAGACTTCTTGCCATTCCATATTTGGCTATATAAGTACCTACATATTTTATCTAACATTTCTGGTACACACAAAAAAAATTACATCTTTTACTCATTCCTCCTACTACTCTAAATTTAGATATTCTCCAGATTCATTGACGAAATTGGCGGTATTTCTGATGCTGTATGTATTATATGTATCTATAATTTTACATAATTAATAATAATATAACAAATATTAAATGTACTTCCCAGAAAAAGCCTTCAGTAATATAGGTATCTGGACTTTTGCAACTATGTATTATTTTTCCGTCAATTACAAAAATTTTAATTTTTCAACTGGTTTCCATGGAGTTGTTTGGGCTGAGAAATTCTTTACAAGAGATAATTTTATATTATTTATAATATCTCTAAATTTATAGAAGATATAATAAAAATGTTAAATGTATCGGAAGAAATTTAGGGTTAGCTACAAATTATCGCAGCTCAAAGAAAATCTCTTCTTATTCATGTTGCGATTATTCGTACTTAACCCTAATTTTTTTGAATATTTACACACTTTTAGGCCAACATAGTAATTCTTACAACTTTTTAATATTCTTTTAATGTAACTAGCATGTTTTACGCCTTTAAATAATAATTATGTCAATCAGTGAAGTATGTAAACAAAAATTACTTAAAATTGAATGTTTCTGAATTTAACAATTTGTCAAGTGATTACAACAGTTAAAACTATTTGTAAGTAAAACAAATTCATTTATGTAACTTACCTGATGTTTACAATATTATGTACATTTTAGTTTTCCCTGACGAAGTTATAAAATGTGTAAAGAAATATTGGAAATTTAAATAAAATTAAAATAACAATATAATTCATTACAATCACCGCCGAGAAATCCGTTAATACATTTTATCTATCAACAAGTACGGTGTTAACAATTACTAAAAAGAATCATTTTTAATTACGGTACACGGTACCTACTGGATTTGATGAAGTGCAGATTGGTTGAGAATATTAGATGAAGACATGTGCAAAGGCGATTACTATCAAAACTAGCAACAAATAAAACAGGTAACAAATATGTATGTAAGTATGTTATGTATATTTTAAATTAAATTTGATTTAGCATTGTTTCTGAGCGAACTATCTTAAGTTAAAATTATAACATTGCCAAGTTAATAAATGAAATATATTACTTATTTTTCTCGCATAACCGAATTCTCGACCGAATGTACCTGTAAAAAAAATTAAAAAAGAACTCCCCGACGGGGAATCGAACCCCGGTCTCCCGCGTGACAGGCGGGGATACTGACCACTATACTATCGAGGACTTGCATGTATTTGTTAGACTCACATAATAAAGTCCATAAATGAATCGTTATGGCACTTTTTTAATCTTTTATTACAGATGTAAAAAAAAAATATCTATATATCTCAAATAAAAAATACAAATAAATTTATGAATAGAAAACTTTATCAAATCATTTGAGTGAAATAGAACACAATAATAATTATTTTTTATAAACAAAAATTAAAAATTTGTCAGGAGTGGGATTCGAACCCACGCCCACAGAGTGGACTGCGACCTGAACGCAGCGCCTTAGACCGCTCGGCCATCCTGACAGATGAGGAGGGTATTGTTATTGCATTGTTAATAAAGTTAGCATAATATAATAAACATGAAATTTGTACTGAATAACATATTTTCTATTTACAAGACTAGTACTGCCATCTTTGAAACATTAAAAACTCTTCTTCAAACGAATCACTGTAGCAGATGTATCAGAAACCCGCTTTACAATATATAATTTTCAATGAAGACTCCCATGTGAACCAATAAGCAAATGTAAACGGTGAACTGTGTAAACTTTATTTGGCTGTCATAGGAATATATTTTTCTATTTTGCCAAGTTTATTTGTAAATATTAGTGCATAAAATTAATTTATTGTTAATATAAATCATTTTGTAATATTTATTTATAAGAATTGTAAGTATAAATATAACATTTTGCATACTGTACTTAAATTTGAGGTTAATGTCAATGTACTTTCTAGATTTTCTTAAAATGGGAGATAAAGATACAGATAATCTTGATATTACTGACCAGGAGAGAGAATACGCTCAATCAGCTTTAGCAGAATTTAATAAGTAAGCTATACCCTTTTAAAAAAATCTATAATCTAATGAAATACAATTTTTAAGGGCAAATTATTCGGGTTGTTTACAATACTTATCAAAACTAGAATCCAGATCACAAGATCCGAAAGTTTTACACAACAAAGCAGTAGCTGAATTCTATAAAAATGAACTTAAAAAAACCGAACAGTTTAAAAGGAATTTAGCTAATGTATTCTCAGTTGCAAAACTTAAACCAGACGTTATAGAAGATGTAGAACAGTGCGGTATTTTTTATAATCAAGCTGTTCTTTTGTACCATCAAAAAAAATATACAGATGCACTGAGGATTGTAGATAAAATATATAAATTCATAGAACCAATGGGTAAGCAATCAAATATTTTGTTCATAATTTTAAATATAACAGATTTGTTAATATGCAAATCACAGTAGATGATATATTTTGGCATTTGTTAAAAAAATCCTAACTCGGAGTAGGCTATGAACAAAAAAACGTATGTTAATTTGAAAGTATTTAATTAAATGTCAAAAATGTTATCTAAAGAAATCAAAGCGATCCTTCTTTAATCCTTGCTTTAGAAATAGAAATAAATTAGAAAATAGTGTATAGCAATAATCTGTATCCTTCTTTATTATCTTTTCTCCTTAAAATTACATTTCACGATCAATATTGACAACTTGACTTTTGAATTGAATAATGATCAGACATACGTTTGTGTTCATAGCCTACTCCGAATTATGTTTTTTCTGAACGAACTGTATTACTAGCGACATCTGTTAATAGCGGAACACTTGAAATTTAATGTTTAAAATTACATTTCATAAAATAAAAACTTTGTTAAAACCTACCTTCAATGTTAAGTGTTCCTTAAATAATATTGCATCGAAATGAAATGTCAAATGAATTATTACGCATTGCTATTACAATTTCGATTTTTGTGTAAAGATGGGGTATTCCACCATAACAACAAAATTAAGAAAATTTCAATTTAACATAAAGTATGGCTCAATAAATAATAGTTAAAACAATGAAAACATTTTTTAAATAATTACTTTACGAGATATTTCACATTTGCTAAAATCGAAAATTGACGTCATACAATTGTTATCCTTCTCTCGCAACGTACTCAGAGCAGTGTGTCTGAGAAAGACAAGTATAGAGGCAATGTGACGTTACACTGATTTCTCGAAAATAAAATACTCTGAAACTAGGAACAATTAAGACTTTTTAATACTATGAATTGCTTCAAAACTGAATGAAGTTTTATTTAAAATAATAAAAAAAATTGAGTGGAATACCCCATTGTACCAATTATTGGGCATTAGACTTTGAATAATTATTTCAAAATTTTGTATTTATTTCAGAGGAAAATTTAGCCAGAAAAGTATGTTTATTAGTAATAGAACTTCATATTTGTACCCAACAACATAATAAAGCATTAACTTTAATAACATGTATTGAAAATCAATTTGTTTATGACAAAAAAGACGAAAAAGATAAAGACAAGGACAAATCTGATAAGGATAAAGACAAAAAGGAGAAAGTAAGATACTCATTACAACAATTATTTTTATTCACAAACAATTACTAATATATATTATCAATCTTGCAGGTATTGGATCCTAATTTAGAAGCATTTAAAACGAAGCTAAATGTGTATCGTGCGAAATGTTACTTTATGAGTCATTCACTTAAGGCAGCCAAACGTGAAATCAAAAATATTGCAGCTGCAGAAGGACAAGTTAGTATTTATTTGTTGTTATTTATTTTATTTTTATTCATCTGGGGTGTCTTGACTATTATTACTGCCCGTAAGTTGCATCAAAATTACGAGATATGTTGTGACACCTCCGACAATCTAAAAATACAACATATTAATAAAAATTATAATAATGTGTTGCAAATTGTTTTAATATTAAAAAGCAACTCTTATGTTTCTTTAAAGTATGTATGTTTACAAAATAAATACGTGTTATGGATAAATTAACTGGAACAAATACGAGTTCCTTATATGAAAAACTTTATTATTAAACAGGCTACAGAAAATTCGTGTAGGTCTTTGTGGACCAACTTTTTGAGGCAACTTTAATAGGCACCTCAAAAATTTTCGATCGTCTTTTGTTTTTGAGCTACAGGCTAAACAATTAGATAATTTTTATACTGTTTTTACGTAGACGAACGTAATAATTAGATTTTTTTTAAAACTTAATAAATCTCGAGATATTAAACACAAAATAATATTTTTTAAATTGGAAAATATGTTGAAGATAGTCTCATGTTTTTCCTTATTTTATAAGCTTTTCAACGATGTATAACAAGTCTACATTCTTTTGTTTTAGACATGAGCAGTGTTGTATAGTTTTTGAAATATGTGTAATTGAAATAAGTATTTGAATTAGATAAAGTATTTCAGGTAATTATTTGAAATACTTAAAAATAAAAGTATTTTGTTTTTTTAGTTCAAATATTTTGCACAAGTATTTTATATTTTCATACATTAAAATACTATTATTTGTATAAAATACTACTTTTAAATATTTGAAATACATTTTTTATTTGAAATGGAAACCCTTCGTCGTGTGTAGTCTGTTAGTAATATACACATGAAATAATTCTCTAATTTTTTTCTTAAATAAACACTTGCCTATGTTAATGTAGGAGTTTCTTTTTAATATTAATAAAATTACGCGATTAAGTTGAATATAAAATACATTTTTACAATGCTCTAACTTATCTTATTTGTTCTCAAATAATTCAAAGTAAAAGTATTTGAAATACTTGAAAGTATTTGAAATACTAAAATTTTAATTGTATTTTACCAAACATATGAAATACTTTTATTTAGTATTTTGTATTTTCTATTTGAAATACGTTTTTTCAAGTATTTTATACAACACTGGAAATGAGTATATAAAACATGAATTATTAATTTTTTGGGGTGAAACAACTTAAATTTATTAAGAAACAATTGAAAATGGCTGACACAATTCGAAATATGTTGTATATTTTTCTGAAGTTTATTATTAGAAAATATATGAAAATAACATTAAAAAGAAACAAATGATGGTCTGCAATTGATATTCTTCAATTGTTTCTTAATAAATTTAATTTTTTTCAAAAAAATTAATTAATGTTTTATTTATGTGTAAAATAAAAGAATGTAAGACTTGATATACATCGTTGAAAAGCTTATAAAATAAGGAAAAAGAAGAGACTATTTTCAACATGTGTTCCCATTTAAAAAATACTATGTTTGTGTTATATCTCGAGAATTATTAAGTTTTAAAAAAATACAATTACATCATGATATTCTACGTAAAAGACCGTACAAAAATTATCTAAACATTTTTTCTTTATCTTTCATAATAAACGAGTTATGAGGTGTTTTCAAAATAAGCGAAAATCAAGTTTTAGCCTGTAGCTCAAAAACAAAAGACGATCGAAAATTTCTGAGGTGCCTATTAAGTTTGTCTCAAAAAGTTGATCCATAAAGACCTACATCAATTTTCGGTACCGTTCTTAATAAGAAAGTTTTTCAAATCCGGAACTCGAATTTGTACAACACAGTATTGGGTATAATATTTTAATTTTAAACAATAATTTAATCTACAAAAATAAAATTTGAATTGTACACATACCGAATACAACAATGTAAAGTTTATTGGAAAAAATCCGGCTCCAGAGAACTCCAAATTTTCGTGCGCGATTTGCAGCGAAAACATTTCAATCTAAAAACAAAACACAAAACAATTGTATTAAACAAAAGCTGTAACCATTTTATATCTCCACCTACTTGATTCTTTAGTTCCACTTCTTCATAATCAATTTTATGCAACAATATTCCCGAATTTTCAGCCTACAAAACAAATTTTTACAAAAACACTTTACATATTATTATTCCTACCTCTTCAATTGTGGTATGACAAATCCAACAAACCCAAATACTCTCTACTACGTTAATCAAAAATGCTCCCGACATAGAAAAAATGTTGTGTAGTTGTTTCACATTAAATGTTTTCAATCGGTTTACAATATAGTACATATTAGTTGTAACTGAAACGAAACTTTCTCCAAAAGTAATAAGAAGACATACTCCGTAAATATCATTGAACATATTGATAGCTTTGCATAATTCGTGATGTAGAGGACATATTAGTCTCAACATGGATAATTTCGACCCAAGAGGAGAGGTTAGCTTGAAATTTTTGACATCTAAAATGTTTATACTAGCTTTTTCGTATTTTTGGAGTTCTTTTAAATGTTGATTTAATATGACAAACCGTTCTTTAATCATTTTTAAATAAATATAAACTTGTAAACTCAAAATTGTGTACACTAATAACGGAATAGTGTGCATGACAGAATTTATAATATTTCTGGTCTTTAATTTCCATGATTTTGCGTTCATTTCTAGTAAAAAATAAAGCGTCATAGCAATACATTTTCCGATTATAACTTTAATAGATGTGTCTCTAATTTTTTTATAATAAGTCCAAACTCCTAAACAGCGAAAATTTTTATCTATTTCATTCATTTTATCCAATACAGCAATATATCTTTTTTGGTTCAAAATACTTGTGATCCAAACAACAATGACTATTCCCAACCCGGAAAGATTTTGCAAAGTTGTTATTGTGCTCAACAATAAATCCGAACTTCTCGTTTCCGTTATATTTGCGTAAGTCATGTACCCAAAACCTCCTAAGTAGGCTGCGATTAAAAATATCGTGTAACACACTCCACCCCATGATGTCTTGTAGTTATGGTTTGAAATTTGAAAAGGAACCATCCCAAGGACCTTACAGACCATGAGGACTGGTTCGATGGCTTGGTCGAACGTTTGAACCACTACCATTTTAGGGATAAAGGTTTGTGTGTTGTTGCAATAATGAAGGGAAAATACTGAATTAAATGTTATGTCTATTGATTAGAAATTCCATTTATGAATTTATTATTTATGAAATTGAATGCATTTTACTTAATTGTACGTTTGGAAAAGTTTTCACGTAGTAAGTAATTATGTAAATTAATTTTTTCTTAAGTTATTACTCAATAAATTCATGTTTTCTTTTGTATTTATAGTGAGGAAAAAAATGAATTACTGTAATTACGTTTAAATAGGACAAATATTATACAATATATTTTTCATATAATAAATTGGATAAAATATATTATGACCACTTTAAAAAGTTTATAAACACATATTTCAAATATGAATAAATATAAATATATCATGACAGCATATTACCCATTTCTGGGTGTGCCAGTGTCTACAACACATGTAGACATCGGTAATGATGATATATTTTACCGTGTGGACTCTTACCAGGCGTCACCTCACGGGCACTCATAGCTGGTGTGGAGAGTCACTTTTGTGCCATTTAAAATTGAAAATATTTGGTGTCTGTCGGGATCGAACCCGGTTCCTCCAGGTTCGCGATCAGATAATCAGGCATTCGGCCACGGAAATATTGTTACTTTTAAACAATATTATTAACGAACTACATACTTAAAATAGGCATTTCATATTTTGAGTCGAAAACTTTCATAAATCCATTTTTCACATTTCCAAAATTTGTGTTTAATTATAAATTCTAAAACGGCAGGTCGATAACCCAAAAGTAAGAGAATAGTTTTTCTTGTCGTCATCGCCATTTGATTCTATACAAAGTTACATAAATATGCCATTTTTCTTAATTTTTGAATAAATAATTCAATCTATTAAAACAAAATAATTAAAAATAGCCAAAAGTTGCAATAAAAATTAAAGTATATTCCTTGGGATTTTTTCAGAATTTGGCCATTTTCGGAGTTTTCAAATTTTATTATGTATTATTTATAAAAGCAATTGATCATTTTCGTTCAAATGAAAATAAAAAATCTCCCGCTATTTAATTTTTATTAATTTAAATACATACCTACGTATTTACTAACGCTGCAATCTGTTCCATTGCAGAAAACTATTGCTTTATTTACTATTTTCTTTTTAAAATGTCACTATTATTAATTTAAAGTGATTAGTTTTTTGACAGTGACGTTTACTGTCAGTTACATTCATTTGAAATATGAACTGTGTAACAAAGGAATTGTGTTTATTTTAGGCTTCGGGACTAATAAAAAAAATTATTTTAAAATTTATTTGTAAAATATATAGAAAAAGTATTAATGTATTCCTGTAGAAAAGTTAATAATCTTTAATTTTTGTAAGACATAAAATGCGAAAAAATGGCATTTAATGGTATTTTTTTATGAAAAACCATTATGAGTTTCAGGTAAAGTGCCATTTCCGGTTATCCGATTTACACCAAAATCTAATGGCTTCTTTTCATATTAAAATAGGATAGAAATACAAGGTTTTAGAATTTTCTGAATGATGGTATTTGAGTTAGAGCGAAGACAAAATCCCTACACATACAGACATCATCGTGAAAATGTTAAAATTGGATTCTAGGGACCTTAAAACGTGGTCATTTACTAAAATCTCGATATGTGATTTTTAGCACGATCCCTATACCTCCCTTACCAAAGGGTAGCGGGAGGTAAAAAGGTCCTATAGAAGTGCAAATCAAAATTCCAAATTATTTCAAATTTAGAAGTTAATTGTAAAAATAAAAAATCTGCTGTGGTCAGCACAATACCTCTCGCCATTTCCATTTTATGTTAAATAAGTATTGTATTTCACTTCGCTGCCGAACCGTCGTTTTCTAACAACAAAATTACAGTAACGAATTGTCAATCTTCTCAACGTGTTTAGGAATAATATTTAATCGTCTTATTATAATAATGGTAATAAAATACTAATTTATCGAACAAAAGGATGTTTCTAGTTTTAGAATATTGCGAAGTTTTGACAATCCATAAACAATTGTTATTGTCATTAAAAATTAGTTATTTGACATTTGGGTAGACTGCTAGATAAAATTTATTTTAAAAATTTAATGGTGCAGTCACTCAAGTTTTATTTTTTCTGTGTGAACCGTAACAGATATCACAAATTAAACAGAGAGAGAAAAAATTACTATTAAATGTATCGTTCCCGACAGACGTCAAATATTTCCAATATTAAATGGCACAAAAGTGACCCCTGTTGTGCACTCTCCACATCAGCTATGAGTGCCCGTGAGGTGACGCCTGGTAAGCGTCCACACGGTAAAATATATCGTCATCATTACCGATGTCTACATGTGTTGTAGATACTGGCACACCCAGAAATGGGTAATATGCCGTGATGATATATTTTTTATATTTTCTGAAAAAAAAATTACTTTAAACTTTTCGGTAAAGGTAACTTCAGTTAAATCGTCTTATTTTAGCCTCAGGAATCTGAGGTTAAGCCATGTCCCCCTATTTTAGAGACACATGTATAACAAAAATATGTATTTTTAGTTGTCAAAACAATAGCTATTGGATTAAGGTAGATTAAATATGTATTTCTTAATTGCAGAACACTTCGACTTTATGTCTAAGGGCACATCTTGAATACTTAAAAGGAAACTACAAAAATGCTATTAAAATATTTAACACTTCTCCTACAGACTGTCTGAATTTTAAGTATGAATTATTATTTTTATATCTTCAAAGAGTATGGAACTTATAAAAACTTTTTTAGGGACACTGGAGAGAGTTCCACAGTAATTTTTTACAACAATATGGGAGTTATACATCATGCTATGGGCAAAACTAATTTGGCATGCCATTATTTTCGCCAAGCTTTGAAAGAGGACCAAACAGCAGTGAACTCGTTTCCAAAAACCGACGGTGAGAGATGAATAACATTATAAAATAGTTACTTACATTATACGTGCAATAAAACCGAGCGTTGTACAAGTACCTAACGCACACATTATGTATTAAATTTTTTGGCCGAAATATCTTAAAATATGTATTTTCTATAAATTTTCTTTGTTAACCTTAAACCATTCTTGTCGTCAAGCTAGCAGAATTAAGATTCACACTATTAAATACATTGTTCAATTAATTAACGATTTTAATTCATGTACAGAGTTAAATATTTATGCTTTTTTGAAAGGTTGAAACTTAGACCAAGAATTTGCACTTTGATTATTTGATTTTAGAATGTCTATGCTGTAAGAAAATTAAGGTTAGTTAGATTAGTTTCTACATATATCTAGTTCTAGTTCCTAAACAGACTACATTAATGATTCCAATGTTAACTACCCTTTTTTGGCATTCTTTATTAAAATGAATTCCTTACATTTGAAATAAAATAAATAAACTATTCTTATCAATCATTCAACAAAGTTTATCATTTGAAAATTTTGACATTGTCGACTAAGAATTATTATTTGCTAATGCTAATAGTAATGGAAGAATTTATTTATTTATTTATTTATTTATTATTGAATGATGAATGGGGAATTACGGCTCAATCGAATTAAAGATAAATAGTAAAAAAATACGAATGTATATGCTGAATAACGAATATTAATAAAAAAATTAAATGGTATAATTCAGATATTTCGGAAATAAAGGGTTTTTTGTTATAGCGCTTCGACACTAATATGAAAATATTTTGATTGGCGACCGAGAAACCGCCTATACATGCATTACAAATAGCGTGTTAGGAGGTGGGGATTACTACCAATGGAAGTTAAGAAATTCAAATTCGAAAGGAGGGGCTAACATTTCTGTACTGCAGTTTCCAAACAGTTTTTATTGTAACATAAATTTCTTGCATTAAATTTAATAATTTAAATACACCTGTAATTATAAAGTATGTAGACTTATACAGTGTTATAATATTCATTTATTTTTATGTAAATATAACTTAAAATAGCATTTAACAGTTTGATATAAAAACACATAAATGTGACGTCACGTCAATCTTCTCAAAATTCGGGAGACCATAACTCGCTTATTAATAGGAATTTTTTCACCGAATTTTCATCAATAGTCTTAGTTTTTCTAATATTTTCAGAAAAAATAAAAAAATAAAATGGTGTAATCCCCCATTGCAGTAACTAGCGTTTTTTAGGTACTCTTTATTATTAGAAAGTAGCTTTATTTATTAATGGCCTCTTAAAACTTAAAAATGTGGGTGTTTATTATTTTATTCGGTGCGGTAAAGGCAGCGCATGTGTAAAATCGCAACTACCATAGACGTCAACGATGTGTTATTGTTATGTTTACATTTCATCTGTCTTTTATTTTAGGGGAAGTGAACAAACCATTATACACCTTAGGAGGTTCAAGATATCACGAAATAATGTACAATTTGGGCATTGCCCTTCTACACGCTGGCCAACCATTGCAAGCATTTGATTGTTTGATAATAGCAGTGCAAAGATATCATAGAAACTCGAGACTTTGGTTGAGAATCGCTGAATGCTGTGTTCAAGTCCATAAACCTGTTAGTTATTTTTGATATCGTTTATATTTTTGTATTTAATTATTATTTTTTTTAGACAAATGAGTACGATTTTAATATAAATAAACGACAGAAAGATATTGTAGAACATGTTATAGGACAAGGAAAACATAAGAAATTAGTTTTAAATAACAATTTATCGAAGGATATGAAATATAGGTAAGTCAGCTATTATTTATTTATAGTTTAAATAAATCTGGGATAAACTGCCATCTTTTGGTGCGAAATTTTGTTTTTGCTGGAAGCGATATTATCGCTGATTTTTTAAATGAATTTATATATAACAATAGTATATTGTGCAACTAGGGACGAAAGAGGCAGGGTTGCCACCACACGAGTCGCGAAATGCTTTCGTCCCGTAGCGCACACGATATTTTTTTCAATACCTGCGCCGAAAATGTCGCCTTGAGTGTCATACATCCTATTGCATCCCGCTACGTCATTACTTTGAGTCACTAGGGAAACAAAGACTCGTTGTAATATCATAAATTTCCAAAAAAAAATATATTTAGAAGATTTTTTTTAAAAAAATACTACTGCCTGTTGTCCAATTATTACCAAAAGCTTTTCAGCTCTTCCCATTAATGTCAAATTAATGAATATGTAGTTAAATTGGTCTTTAGTCTTATAGAATTTGAGAAACCGTCCCTCCAACATCCACACACACACACGCACACACACAGACATCTTAGCAAAAATGTTAAAATCGAATTCTAGTGATCTTAAAACGTGTTCATTCACTAAAATCTGGATATGATTTGTTGCATGAATCCAATACCTCTCTTAGCGAGAGGTAAAAGTGGAATTTTCAACAAACTTACTATTTTTAATTATGGTGGAAGAACCTATTATAAGATTTTTACTAATACTGTAGTACGGAGAGCCAATCGTATGCAATCCCCGTTGCAACTCTCGAATTCGCCTCTCTGTGCCTTCGAAACGCCTTTCTCCTTCTTCCATCGGAGACAACCACATCACCGGTGCCCCTCTTGCTGCTTCCTGGCGGAGTGCAGCCCCCACCGCCTCCTCCAAGTCCAGGGCCTTCGCCCTCTGCACCCCTTTTGCCCCAAGAGGCAGCAAGTTTGAAAAATTCTGTCTTGGTCACAAGTGCGTATGTTGCACTTTGCCTAGGGGACTATGTACTTACCTTGGAGAACTCCAGAAGTTTGTTGGCACAGCCGAAGATTTCTGGAGCGCATAGGTAAGGGACAACTGAAAATTTGACAGTGGGCTACTTGCGTACCTTTTTTTATTTAATATTTTTGAAGAGAAGGTAAAAACTTGCTACCCATATTTTTTCTTTTGACAAAATTTTTATTAATTAGCCAGAAAAAAAATAATGAAATTTGATTATTTGAATTTCCTCCATGTATGACGTAGAATTACGCCGCACCAATGAATAGTCGTAAAGTCACAGCGTGGTGCCGTCCCATAGTAATGGTACGAGGGGAGTTTTTTATCTAGCTATGAAAACAAAGAGTTAGAGAACAAATAAAATTTTATTTTTCAACGTAAGAACTATTAACACTAACACACTTATTCCAACGTTTTTCTAATAAAGCTACGCCTGCAAAAAAAATCTTTTGGTAATTCTGCAAAATACGACTCCACTGCGTTTTCCAAGTCATCATTCGATAAAAAGCGACTCTCTCTCAAATGTTTTTTGAGTTTTGGAAAGAAATAATAGTCGGACGTGGTCAGGACTGTAAGGTGGATGTTGTAATTCGTCAAAGCCGCATTCATTCACTACTGCTTGAACAATTCGTGCTTTATGCACCATGCAGTTGTTGTGCAGAAGCAGCATTTTCTCAGCATAATTGTGGGGTCTTTTTTTCGCGTATAGCCACCTTCAAGTTCTTAATTGTGTCTTTGTAGACATGAAAATGTCACAGTAACTTGACATAAGAAAATTGTCGCGATAGCATATTGTTTTCATAGCTAGGTAGATAACATAAAAAACTCCCCTCGTATGTTTGTGCGGGTAATGTAGATCACCTGTTTGACGTTTCAATAATAGTTTGGAGGTTAGTATTTTAGTTTATCTTTTTGTTATCGATATTTTAAATTACAAGTAACTACCTATGTGTTTATTTATTAAGTAATTAATGTATTTGAGAGACCAGAAAGAGAAAAAAATGAACTAATGTCAAATCAAATTAAAAGTTTCTCGCACGCCATGCCATCTATTGATAATATTCTTAAACATGCTTCCCCTCCCCCAGTTCAATATAAAGACTTCACAGAAAAATTTCTTTCTTAATTTAGTAAAAAACAAATAATTATTTTAAAATAAAATTAATATTTTTATATATGTTTTCAATATAACATTACGTATATAGTGACAGAAATCGGATTTTCAGTACCACGCAAGTAGCCCGTTGCCAAGGCCCCTCGTAAGAGAAACTTAAAAAAATTGCATATATTCGTAGATTACTGGGCCATTTATATGCAGCGCAATCTTTGATACTAATGGACAAATTGTCTGAAGCAACTGATCACTTAAACCCTGACCTTATTTCCGACATATCTGTAATGATTCCCAATGAAGAAACCAATGACGAAGATGAAATTCCACTTTTTATTGGCCCAGAAATAAGTATTTACTTTATTATTTCCCCCAGAAAAATATTATCTTAAAACTTTTCAGAGTGGTTTCCCCAGAATTTAGGTACAGCTCACGCAGTTCTACAATATAATCTTTCAGTAGCTCTGACGATTCGAGGAGAACTCGAAAAGGCGACAGATCTTCTGAAGAGGATATGGAATACACGTAGTAGTACGTGTAAGATCCCGATTCAAGTGGTGATGTTATTTTTGTTCATAGAACTGCAGTTAGGTAAAGATGCAACGATTTTAGCTAAAAGCTTGAATACAAATGTGAATGTTTTAGGGCATCATGACGTAGCTAGGTCTTTTCTTAAGCAGGTACATTCTCCTCAGAGATAGTATGTATTTGTTTTACATAATAAACACGAAAAATAAAGGCTTTTATATTTATTTCATGTATAATCCGCTTAATATTTCATTAGAATATAGGTAGTATATACAGGGTGTAACACTTACACCGACCACTGCCATTATTACCTTTATTATTATAGTTACAAAAAAATACTATAGAACAAAGTTGTAGGGCACCAAGGGGGACATTCTTTCAGAGAAGAAAATATATTTTTAAACCAGTGGTTCTCAAGTTACAACTCAAAGTTATATTTTTTCAAATGGAATTCTACATATTTTTTATGCCTATTCCTATAGCATATTTTTTTCTGAATTCAACCATGTATTAGTAAAGAATCTTTACATAATAAAAATATTGAAAAAAATGCGATTGAAAATTTAATAAATTTTTATTTTTAATATTATTGTACAGTACTTATCCGTATTAATAAAATAATTATACCCAGATTACATGTTTTTCTAATTTACTGAAATTCTATCAACTTTCAACATAGGACATGTTACATAAAGTACCCTTATTTTTTGTCGAAGTACACATTTATGTAATAAAAAAGGAAGGGTTCCATTTAAAAAAATTGTCTTTTTTGAAGTTTGTCAACTGTAATTTTGGTGTAACGTACCCGTCACATTTTTATAAATAATCGAGGATTCTTCTATGGATAATGTAGCTTAAAGTCTCCTTTATAAAAGGCTTTTTTCAGATTATAAAAATTCGATATAGAGAGTTTTGAAAATGTGCCGGATTTCAGACAAAAAATCAAAAAAAGTTGAATAACGCCGGAAGTAGTTGATCATGAGTAAAATGTTTTTATTGCTTCATATGTAAAATTTTCCGCTGCATTCAATGGTAAAATAAAATATAGCGTATTCCATTTAAAATAAGAAAGTAGAAATCAATTTCCGGTCAAACCGGAAGTGCTACTGCTTTGAAAATATTTTAGTTGAAACAGGCATGTTGGATAACCCCTAGATACCAAATTTCGTTAAATTATATTAAATAGTATTTAAAATATAGATAGCGTAAGCTCGTTCTGAGACACCTGTATATATACAGGGTGTTAATACTAAGTCGTTACACCCGAAAATGGTAGGTAGAACTCATTAAAACAAACAACTTTTCTTAGTTTCAATTTTTGATTTGGTGCCCCGGTTCGTAGTTAATGGAGTTCTTTTGTTTTTCGAAAAATCGTCATAACTCCCTTATTTTAAAGACTATTGAAAAAAACTTTTCCTCCAAATTTACCTTTAGGCTCTCTAAAACATTTGGCATTTACAATTATTTTTAATTTTTTTAAATGAGAAAATGGCGATCGATCAAAAAATTCAGAACATGATTTTTTGATAACCACTCCATCGATTTTTGAAAGCAAAACATTTATAAAATCCTTAAACTATCTACTACAATATTTGTCCTAAACATTTTTTTCAATCCATTCAAAAAAAGTCTTTTTTCACTTATTTAACTTACATAAGTGGTGCGTGCAGAAAAAAATCTAATTCGGAATAGGCTATGAAAAAAAAAAACGTGTATCAATTTGAAAGTAATTAATTAAATGTCAATTTGACACAAGATATTGTCAAATATGTTATCTGAAGAAATATTCTTGAATCCTTATATTAAAACAGAAATAAATTAGAAAATGGTGAATGGCAATAATATGTAACCTCCTTCATTATCATTTCTGCTTAAAATTACATTTCACGATCAATTGTGACAACTTGATTATTGAATTAATTAATGATCAGACATACGTTTCTGTTTTCATAGCTTACTCCGAATTAGATTTTTTTCTGAACACATTGCACTTATGTAAGTCAAGAAAATGAATAAATACTTTTTTTGGATAGATTAAAAAAAATGTTTATAACAAATATTGTAGTAGATAGTTTAAGGATTTTATAAATGTTTTACTTTCAAAAATCGATGGAGTGGTTATCAAAAAATCATGTTTTGAAATTTTTGATCGATCGCCATTTTGTCATTTGAAAAAATAAAAAATAATTGTAAATGCCAAATATTTTAGAGAGCCTAAAGGTAAATTTGAAAGAAAAAAAAATTTCAATAGTCCTTAAAATAAGGGAGTTATGACGATTTTTCGAAAAACAAAAGAACTCCAATAACTACGAACCGGGGCACCAAATCAAAAATTGGAACTAAGAAAAGTTGTTTGTTTTAATGAGTTCTAACTACCATTTTCAGGTGTAACGACTTAGTATTAACACCCTGTATATATATATATATATATTCGGATGATTCGAACAAAAATGAAGCTGTGCACGTATGAAAAAAACACACAAAATAATTTTATAATTATTTATTGTAAAAAATTAATAAACTATTTTCCATACAGATGGTTTTTGGCACTTTTTATCATTACCACATAAGCGATTAAATGTTGTTTCAGGAGAAAAACCTAATATTTCTCTTTCTTCTTGAATTCTAAAAGAAAATGTACTTTCGTGAGTTCCTATAAAATATTGGGCATGAGAACAAATTATTTGTTCTATGATGGCCACTCCTCCATCTTTAAATTTTCCCATTATTTCTTTCGGTGGAATATATTTCAATATTTTATATTTACTGGGAATAAGTTTTCTTAAAACTTCGAATTCTAACAAATAAAATTGATTGTTAAAATTATACTTTATATTAAATTTGTGAAAATGTACCTTCTGAAGGAGAATCAGTTGCGATGAAAACTGTATTTAAATTATTTTTTTCTAACAGTTTTATAATTTGTTTGGCTGCTTTTTCTAAATCAGGTACATCACTAGGTCGTCCTCTTAAAAAATCTCTTCTTCTTAAATGCACACTCAAATAAGGACCACCTCTTGCATTTCTGCGGGGCTAAGAAAGCAATATTATTGTCATTTCATACAAATAATTAAATTTAAACATACTTTTTCGTCTCTCCAGTCCTCTGGAAGAATTGTATTGTCGTTCTCGTCTGCTGAATTTAAATATTTTAAGCGAAATTCATTCGCTATTTTTCTTAATTCTTTATTGAATCGCATACTTCGTCTAACTTTCCAATATGTACTGTCTCCGTAGCGATCATGCAAAACTATTTCTGCGTGGTGAAAGAGAAAAGTTCTAAAGAAATTATAATAATTACTTCTTTACGAAAATTAAAGTTGTCTGGTAAAAGACTCGTACTAGACCTTTTCCAAATATATTTCACAACGCGTTACTTGTATTCAGAATAATTAAATTTTAATTTAGAAATTGTCAATTATAATTTCGAATAGTCTATTTTAAATCAGAAATCAAAATGTAATTAGAAATATGTAGTCAATATCATTTCATAAGGCGTCAGTGATTGCTGATTTTTTTTACAAAAATGCGGGAAATAAGTGACCTCAAAGTTAAAATAAGTTGTAGAAAAAGCCAATTCCAGCTCTAGAGCGGGAAATATATTATTTTTACTCATTTTCCTAATTTATATACTTCAGAGAGCATATTTTCCACATTTTTGGAATCGTGTCAAACCAAACTACAACGCCAATAAAAATAAATTATCTAATCCGAAAAAAATTTGTAAAAAAATATTTAGAATATAATTAATGGATATATAATCAAAATAATCTGTAATTGATTTTTTTATATTTCATTTTTTTCACTCCAAAAAAATTAATAATTCATGTTTAAAACAAAAGAATGTAGATATGTTATACATTGTTGAAAAGCTTATAAAATAAGTAAAAAAGATGAGACTATTTTCAACATACGTTCCCATTTAAAAAATTGATGTTTCGTGTCACAAACTCAAAGAAGAATTTACATTCTGAAATAAATTTGACCATTTCTGAAATTGATTTGGAAAAGGTAGGATGCAGTTCGAGTCTTTAATCCGTGTGACAACCTTTGATTAAATGTAACCAAGATGACATCACGGATGCAGATTCATATTATCATACGGAATAAAGAACAAAAAAAAAACTCGAAATGAAGTATGTATTTATAAAAACGCGTAAAAATTATTATTTACCTAGATTTTGAGTTTTCTAATATTGTAGAAAGTTGTGATGCATGTCCATGGAACGACAAACATTTAATATTATTTGAAGTCATGTTTTGGTATTCAAAAAAATCTACGCTATTATCGTCAATGCATGGTAGTATTTCAATCTTATCCTCAAATTTACCAGTACGAAACATTTCTTCAAAATTCTGCAATATAAACACCTCGTCTATATTTATTTTTTTATAGTTTTGGCCTATTTCTGCAATAAATTAATAATAATACAAGAAATTTTCGTAAGCTAAAGAATGTACCATCGAAAAATTGATACATTTCAATAACTGGAGCAAAAGACTGTAAGCTTTTTAAATCAAAAAATAGTGACCAAGGGAGGTGTAAATTGTTTTCATTGCTCCTCCAATGGTAAAGGTAAGACCACGGAGGAAGAACTAATTTAATATTTTTAAAATTATCGTTGTTTTGTAAATTATGTACAAAGACTGCTAAACGCATATATACATCCCTACGTAAATTAAAACCTTCTGGAGGATTTATATCATATAAAATATACCTAAAAATATAAATTACAATCGTAGTTCAACTTGTAAATTTATTTTAAAGTTAACCTATATGAATTATCGTTTTCTACACAAGTATTCTTATTTATTATTTCACAGAAATCATTGTCTGACTTAATTATGTATATATTAAATACAATTATGAGAATTATTTTCATTTTACAATGAGTATTCATGTTCACAATACAACTAACAAAACAACTGACTATCAAATATCAGACTATCCACTATGGAGTATGATGAACGGCTTCAAGTCAAAAATCTATTTTTTAAAAAAAAGTTATTCAAAATTTAATTTAGAAACAATTTTGTTATATAAAATTTTGTCAAAAAGATGGTACAATTAGAAATTAATTATTTTACTCATTTAAATTCAAAATCAACTATGAAACGAGACTGAATATGCCATCTTTGTGCGACATTGTGAACTATGTGACGTTAGTTTGAACCAGAGCCCAGAGCTCTGAACAAGTTTGAATTTTGATTTCCGTTACTTTTAAAGAAGCGTTTAAGATAATACATTTTTATTTTATTGTTTAAAACAATGACTTCAAGTAAGTTTTATCTAATAGAACAATGTATTAATAGATATTACAAGTTAACCTTATATTTTCAGCACTTTTAAAGAACTTGGAATCAGTTTTAAAAAATTTTAATCTACAAGAATTATGTGATATAGCTCTAGTTGAATTTCCTGAAGTTACGTGGGATGAAGTAAAGAAATGTATATTAGTCCACAGTGTCTCGTTTAGTATTAAAAATGTAATTAAGTACCTCATCCATGAAGTTAAAGATCTTTCCAATACAGAAATTGAAAAACGGATATCAAATTTACAACTTTTAGCAATTGGAAAGTCACGGAAGAAATCGTGGTTAGCTATAGAGTTATCAGACAAGATTCCAGTAACAAAAAGAGAATTATTAGACCAAATAAAAGGTGCTATAAAACGGACAGGAATGTTGGCAGACGTAAATATGATCAAATACAAAGATAGCATAGTTTTAAGCATTGTAAAGAAAGTTATTACTAAGAAACGTGGAATAATAAAACAGGCACCAGTATATTTTAATTTTTTTTTAAACGAACCATATTTATTTTGTACTCGAAAACAAATAGAACTTAAAATATTAGATTCTGTAGTTGAATCTCTGGGCTACTCCAAACACAAATTCTGCAGCTTAAGTGGTCCAAACGTTTCCGATTTGCTGACTTTACTAAAAAACAAACAATTTGGATCAAGCAGCGCTTCACAATTGCTTTCTCCAAAGCAAGCTACTCCAAAAATAAAAACAACGCCCCATGGAATAAATTTCGGTCGAAGGAAAGAAAGAGAAGATTATGCCAAGCAAATTTACGGCGAGAACCCTCCTCAGTTAACATCAGTGTCAGTCAGTTTAAGAAATGTGAAATGGACAAAAGTAGGAGATTTTGATAAAATGAGTGGGGAGTCTCTAGACGGCGTTAAAGTGACTTTTAAAGCCCAAAACATAGCAGAGTTTTTTCAAGAAATGATCGCCATAGGGGCTGTTTCAGATCCTATTCCAGAATACATGAAATCGATTTTGAGAGCTGGTAGAAATGACTTTAAGATTAGAGAGCAATAATGAAAAATGTTCGAACGAGTGCGGAAAATGACTTTTTTAATAATTGACTGTATTTATGTTTTAATAAATTTTATATTTTATTATAAGTGTGGAAAGCGATTTATTGAAAAATTAGTATTATATACGATACTTAAACCTTTTTACCTCTCGCTAAGAAAGAGGTGATGGATTCAGCTAAAAATCGCTTATCCCAGATTTTAGTGAATTTACACGTTTTAAGGTCCCTAATATTGATTTTAACATTTTTATAATGATGTGTGTGTGTGTGTGGGAAGAAGCGAAAAGGTTTTGGTCACAATTGGACAATCGAAAGTAGTAGTTTCACAAAAAAATTGTAAATATAATTTTATGAAATGTATGTAATTACAAAGATTAAAGAATATAAAATTCTCTATCCGATACATTTAACATTCTTTATTATAAGCTTCTATATATTATAGATTGAGATAGAACTGATTTGTATTATTTAACCTGTGTATTCTTTTATTTCCTCTGAAGATGGTCGTTTATTAGTTCCTAATAAATTACTTTTGAATGTTTTATCTTTTCATTTAAATGAAGATTAATTTATAGAAATGCAGTTGTTCATTGTTTAATAGGATGTTACCACTTACTATTCAATTTAATAACCTTTATCTGAACTTTATATATTTGTACCATCTCATATACATTTTATACTTAATATTCCACAAAGTATTGTTGAAGCGATTAATACATAATTTCATATTCATAAAATATAAACGTTCACTAAGAAATCACGATAAAATACTTCACTGTTGTTTGAAACAAGTGAATAATGTAACACGCGGTCTGATAGGCTACTAGTATGGACGGCTTTTTAAATGAAAGTCTGCAATAATAATTGTTTGTAACTGTTAATTATTATAATTTGAATAGTATATTCGTGGTTTTTATTTATATTTGGAGTTTTGAACGTGGCGCAAACATTGTAAATATTTCTCTTTTCTGCTGGTAGAGAACGCTTGCGCTATATTTCAACCAATAGAAAACGAGTACACAAAGTAATGATTTGAGGGGAAACAGTCTGATCGTGTCTGCGGTGTGCGTATCTTCGTAATGGTTGGCATTTAAATCACGATTTTTCTCTCCATTCCTTGATTGTTGAATGAAATTGACTTTCAAATTTACTTTGTTTGTTTGTGGAACGTTCATTTGCGATGTAATCATAAGTTAGCGGATATTTCTTAAAGTTTTATTGTGTGTGTGCGGGTTTCGTCGTGCAGTAAACATTATTGACAGAAAGAATTGTAAGTGTTTGTTTCTGTGTGAGAAAAATATATATTATCAATGACTACACAATTTTCTGGCGTGAAAATCAGATTGTTTAGACTATAGTGTTGTATTGAATTAACTTTTCGACATGGAGGTTCATATTGAAAGAGATTCCAGTGCCCTAGGAGGGTTGTTTCATCAGATCATCACAGATATGAAGGTAATTTTAATGTCAAATGTTTTTCTGTTCACGTGCATACCTTTAGGCTGTTTGCGACTGTTTTACGGAAAAATATATACGTTGCAATTATTTTAATGATAGCGTAGCTTCCGCAATTTTTTCTAATCAGCAAAAATTTTCTGCCTGTTTTATTGAAATGTCAACAACTTGTATAAATTATACCCGACATGTTTGACATTTATAGTAAACGTTCTTTAAATAGATTTAGATTCGTGGTCATTGTATTTTATGGTAATTATAAATCAGTGAAAGTCTATTGTTTAACAATTTAATGACTTATAGAATTGTTTTTATGCAGTCTTAATAAGATTAACCAATGAAAATTATAAACAAGTTTTATTACATTAGGTTATTGGGTGTCCAAATTTTATAATGCTCAATTTAAACTTTTATCCTTGAGCTATATATTTGAACATTTGCAATATTTTACATTTTACGTAACACATTTATTTATATAGTTATATACAAACAAATTGTAAAACTTATAGTCGCCTCATAATTATACCTTATCATTTTATCTTCCGTTTATTGGAAACTATGTAAACAAAACTTATTTATTTTGATGATTTTTACCACTTGTTAATTTTTTTGTATGCACTATCAGTTTATCGTTAGCGCCTGCTATGTGCAAATATAAAAATAATTGTTAATTATGTTCGTTGGTACATTACGTAAAATTTACGATTATCAGGGCGACTGTATAAAAATTAAAGTAAAATGGCGGGCATCTTGGGGTTTATAACATAGTTTGGGCCCTTAGGAATCCCTTGGAGGAGTATACGGCCCTTAATACCTACCTAGCAAGATGGGAATTTGCATACGACCCGACTGCGTATTTTGAATCCCTTTATACACTTATTTATGTACAACAAGATTTTCAATTATTTTTATAGTTTACATTTTTCTTGTTCTGCGCAAAATTTCCCATTTAATTTAGAACAAAAATGTTTCAAATAAATGTTATAGAGAATTAAATTCTATACTTCATTTCACGTAAGAAAACAGCAGATGACGCTTAAGAGCCTACCGTTTTACATGCATTATATAAATAATTTAAATTCGTGAAACCAATCTTTGTCAATAATAAAAATGTTTTTATCTGTAAAATGTACGAGTCCTATAGGTACGTCAAATCATGGTTAAATATCGCTTATATTTTGTCGATTTTATTTGATAATTGACAGCTAACAGGCGATATTTTTTGCGCTTTTGTAAACTAGGTTAACATTTTGACCAATCAAAGGGCAGAATTTATATTCCTATCTAAACCAAAGATATTTTCTTACGTGAAATGAAAAAAGTGATCGCCATGAAATTTAAACAAAATTACAAAGAAATGTATATTTCTTGAACAGATAATTATATTCTGCAGTCCCTAAAAATATTTTGTTTTCATAATCTACTTCTAATTCACTGCACAGATTTTATTTATTTTTATTTTATAACCTGCAAAATCGAAATTCTGACAATTCAAACGATATGCATTTTTTATAATTTTGTTTAAATCCCATGGCTAACTCTACAAATATGCAGTATTTATAAAATTTCGAATTGGATTCTACAGGTTATTAAATATGTAAAATAAAATCTGATTTGTGATTTAGGTGTACAATTTAATTTTCTACAACATTTATTTGAAAGTTGAAACTGTTTTGTCTAAAATTAAATGGGAAGCTTTTTAATTAACAATCTTTGTAGATGAATATTTAATTGTACTGCAATGTAGTTATTTATTACAGTAACGCGCTTTGTACTGTGTATTTATTGATACTCAGGAAAACACTATAAATACTAGAATTAAAGTTTAAGGATGTTTTGTATATGTTATTATTTTGTAACGTTTGGAAATTTCTTATGATTAATGCGCTTATTCTAATTTCATAATTTAATTAGCATTATTTCTAAGGCCATTTTACTTCCTTCTTTCAGTTATTTTCCTTTGTGAAATTTCTATTGTCAGTTTCACAACAAAAGAATTCTGTACATATATAGGGGTTGGAAATACGCACCCTGGCGGCAGACAAAAGCCATCGAGGAGCGGCAAATGTCAGTTTACGTTTTACAC
The DNA here is from genome assembly GCA_943142095.1 of Ophonus ardosiacus. NCBI lineage: Eukaryota > Metazoa > Arthropoda > Insecta > Coleoptera > Carabidae > Ophonus > Ophonus ardosiacus. The sequence goes on from OW964832.1 coordinate 48,642,831, forward strand.
AATAACTTCGCTCAGTGGCTCGTGCGATGTTACCTCCCTTAATACTGCCCTGAAAAGTGGAAAGTTGATGGTATACTCGCGGACGTAATACTAATAAGAAATTTTATAGTACGGATCTGGAAAGGGAAATAAGGTTGTAAAATTGAAAATAATGATGATATAGGTGTACAGTTAACTGTTTTGGTAGAATCACTGAAACTTTCTAAAATTTATTCAGAATTGTTGGAAACTATTTTAAAGTGTCCCTTGCAGAATTTTATTTTGATGGTTTTATTTAGTTGCAAAACTATTAAAAACACTAAATTCCACAAAAATTATGGCGCGGCAAACTATATTTATAGTGATTTTGACATATTTCTGAAAAAAATCGATATAATGTTAAAAATCTATATGTATCTCGAACTCGGTTAAAAATATCAGCTTAATTCTTTCAGATTTGAACTCAGCCATGTTTGTTTGAAATGTATACATAGTTTTATTAATTTTAGTTTATTGGTTTAAAAATTATTAACAAATTTGTAAATTTTGACAAAAAAAAAATATATTTATGTCTGTATTGCTGTGCTAGTTGTAGTATGGGGTATTCCACTCATTTTTTTATTATTATTTTAAATAAAACTTCATTCAGTTGTGAAGCAATTCATAGTATTAAAAAATCTTAATTGTTCCTAGTTTAACAGTATTTTATTTTCGAGAAATCAGTGTAACGTCACATTCCCCCTATAATTGTCTTTCTCACACACACTGCTCTGAGTACGCTACAAGAGAAAGATAACAATTGTATGACGTCAATTTCCCCTTTTAGCAAATGTGAAATATCTCGTAAAGTAAGTATTTAAAAAATGTTTTCATTGTTTTAACTATTATTTTTTGAGCCATTCTTTATTTTTTGAGCCATACTGTAAGTTAAATTGAAATTTTTCTTATTTTTTTATTATGGTGGAATACCCCATTCAAAATATGCAAAATTGAAATCTCCCACAAAAATTTGGCTATTTGTCTGTGATCTATGATTCCTAGACACTGTTTTTAAATATACTAACCTTGACTATTGTCTTTTGAAATTGGGTAACCGGAAACAATACATTACAACATACAAGTTTCTGAAATCAACACATGTTTTGAATATTTTATGTATAAGAATGAATTTTAAACGAACCGAGTGAAGAATTTTAGTTCTGCTCTATAATCTGGGTTAATGTCCTTAGAATGGTAACACTTTTTTGATAGAAAAATAATAGAGAAAATGATGACTTGTGATTCAGCAATTTTTAGTACGTTGCCATTGTCAGCAAGAATAGTTTTTATAATTTTTTATTGAAATTTGTTTTATAATAGGAATTTTTAAATCATTGGGCTTGATTGGTATATTCGAGGTGGGAAATATTTCATTACAGTTAAAGTTTTTACCCCAAAAAGCCATAAATACCTACATTTGATCAAAAAGTTGAAAATATTCAAAAATCCAATTTTCATGTATCTCGCACTTCCCAATGCACTGATTCCAAATCATGAAAACGCAGGTCGATATCTCTTTTAGTTTTGGAAGTATTCAACATCAAAGATTTTCTCAAAATTACCCATTTTTGGTCTAGATCTCTACCTAGTTTTGAATTATTTCCTCAAAAGTCAATATAAGTACCCCATATTCAGATAAAAACTTTAAAATTTTCAAAAATCTAATTTTTGTGTCTAGATACTTCTCTATAATTTATTAGATTTATAGAATCTTTTCAAAGGAACTTTTGGTATGGAATTCGTAAAAAATAGTATGTGTTTGTGTTATAATTTTATTGGATATATAGAATATTTTCCAAGGAACTTTTTATAGCATTTATCCACTTTTATTTTTAAAAATTCACTCAGTTCAAATACTCTAAAAATTATTACACTTACTTAACATTCTCATTACAATCAAATAATATGACTACCAAGTTTATATCGCTACCCATTTTTGAATTATTGCCCCAAAAGTCAATATACATTTAGGTAAAAACTTCAAAATTTTCAAAAATCTAATTTTTATGTATCTAGATAATTCTCAATGCGCTGATTCCAAATTTTGAAACCGCAGGTCGATATCTCTTTTCGTTCTCGAGATATTTAGATTCAAAGTTTTGCACAAAACTGCCCGTTTTTGGGTAATAACCCAAAAATGGGCCGAGATACGAATTTGGCGACACCGCCATTTGATTCTACGGACAAAATTACATAAGTATAGCAATTTTCATAATTTTTGACTAACCGGTTAATTTTTTATGAATAAAAGTTTAAAAATCCCTGAAAACGACCAAAATCTGAAAAAATCGTAAGGGGTACACCTTAGATTTTTGCGATTTTTGGCCATTTTCAGTTATTTTGTTTTAGAGACTGTATGCGGTGTTCAAAAATTATGAAAATTGGTATACTTATGTAATTTTGCCCGTAGAATCGAATGATGGTATCTCCAAATTCATATCTCGACCCATTTTTGGGTTATTGCCCAAAAATGGGCAGTTTTGAGTAAAACTTTGAATATAAATATCTCGAGAACGAAAAGAGATATCGACCTGCGGTTTCAAAATTTGGAATCAGCGCACTGAGAAGTATCTAGAAACATAAAAATTAGATTTTTGAAAAGTTTGAAGTTTTTATCTAAATGTGGAGTATATTGACTTTTGGGGCACTAATTGAAAAATGGGTAGCGATATAAACTTGGTAGTAATATTCTTTGATTGTAAAGATAATGTTACGTAAGTGTACGCATTTTTAGAGTATTTGAACAACTGTGTGAATTTTTAGAAATAAAAGTATTGAAATAATAATGGATACATGCTATAAAAAATCATCAAAACAATATGTCATATATTTTTATCTGGTTTTACAGTCCAATATTACAACAAAAAAGCTTTATAATGCAATGTTGTCCTTCTGGACACTTCAATACGCGTTGGCTATAAATACATACAAATTAGATTTTTGAAAATTTTGAAGCTTTTATCTGAATATGACGTACCTATTTCTCTACCTCCAAAATGTTTGGAAACGGTATACTACTATAATGATTATATTTTATTTGGCACTTAGATACTTTTGGATTTTTATGTTTGATGTATTATGTTTTTAAACGCAACTGTGGATGATATAACAGTTTTGAAAACCGTTATTTTTTGCATCATTTTTGGCGGTAACATTTCTTTTCATCAAGGTATTGCAGATCTTTTGTATTTCTTAAGGCAACCAGCTGTTTACCTGGAGAAAATTACATAAAATCTTGGACCGGTTTCTTACAATCACCAAAACTAATTGCCAAATAAAATTAGCCGTTATTTTCCTACTTAGCGCGCTGAAATTAGGTGAGAAGAACGTCACTCATTAGAGAGTTGGAAATTTAATTATTTAATATTATGTAGAATATATTATTTTCATTTGAATACTCCAAGACTAAAATATGTAGCTTAATGTAAGAATAACTAATATCAACATTCTATAATTTGGGATTGAGTGAGTTAAAATGTTAATTTTCAAAAATGTCACTAATGGGGAATTCCAGCTCAATCGAATTAAAGGAAAATAGTAAAAAAATACGAATGTATTTGCTGAATAACGAATATTAATAAAAAAATGAAATGGTATAATTGAGATATTTCGGAAATAAAGGTTTTTTTGTTATAGCGATTCGACACTAATATGAAATCTATACATAATATTTTGTTTGGCGACCGAAAGACCGCATATACATGCATTACAAATAGCGTGTTAGGAGGTGGGATTACTACCAATGGAAGTTAAGAAATTCAAATTCGAAAGGAGGGGCTAACATTCCTGTACTGCAGTTTCCAAACAGTTTTTATTTTAACATAAATTTCTTGCATTAAACTTAATAATTTAAATACACCTGTAATTATAAAGTATGTAGACTTATACAGTGTTATAATATTCATTTATTTTTATGTAAATATAACTTAAAATAGCATATATTTCAAGAACATTTATGTCTATGATGAAAACAGTTTGATATAAAAACACATAAATGTGACGTTACGTCAATCTTTTCAAAATTCGGGAGACCATAACTCGCTTATTAATAGGAATTTTTTCACCGGATTTTCATCAATAGTCTTAAGTTTTCCTAATATTTTCAGATGAAATTATAAAAAAAAAAAAATTGTGGAATCCCCCATTGTGTAATTTAAATTGTCTTTTGCACTAAAACTCTTGAAGATTTTATTAATTGGTACATTTCTTTTAGAGAAGTATAGGAATACAGTAGTAGTACAAAAAAATGTTCACTTAATCCATAGGTATCACCTACAAATGGAGCTACCATATTCAAAAATATAAATGAAAAATGTGTTTAAATATTGACTTATTTAATAAACACTTGTTAAGTTTTACGACTTTGCCGGTATCTTATAATAGAAAATGTAAACACTAAAACACTGTTATATTCCTCGTCTTGAATTTATAATATATGCACGTACATATATTTAAACATGTGTCGACTACATATGTGAATTCAATCTATGTTATGTAGAACGTGTATAACATGTGGATATTTAAGTGTTTTATATTTGAATTTGAAATAATCTTTGGAAAATATTAAATGTTTTGTCTGTATTCAAGGTAAAACATACTTGTTATAATTAATGTCACACATAAGTGTTTATATAAATTGTATAAATAACTGGTTTACATATCACATAATATTTCATTTATCTACACCTAGCTGTAGTTAATATCAACCTTGATAGATTGTGTGTAGTTTTTATCGAATAGAAAACGAAATTGTAACTTTGTTACACAATATAAAATTATATAATATATTATACTCGCAGTCAAATATATATGGAGTGATGCTTCATTTTTTCTCTTCTCCCCACCCTGTTCCTTGCCCTGCAGTGTTGCCGCTACTTTATAACAGCATTTTCAGCATGACCAATGTAACTGGCAACAGTGTAGAAATCTCCAATTCATATTTATTTGACGGCAAGTATAGGTGATATAAAAATTTAGTCTGTATTTTAATATGATAGTTCCAATGTTTTCGTACGTGGTTTATTTATTTATTTATTTATTTATTTATTTATTTATTTATATTTTGGCTATTCTACAGGACATATTGTCCCAATTACAGAATAACACTAATTAACTAGTACAAAATTACAAAAATATATAGCAGTAGTTATGTTTAACAGTTACAATAATATTAATACTCTTATATCAATGAATAAGAGTATGTAAAACAAATCATAGTGATTTTATAAACAATTTCAAATGTTTTTTAAAATTATATAAATTCAACAGAAATATATCAGGGAAATGATCTAATTTCGAATACTTGTTGTACAGAAGTGGAATACGAGTAAATGGAGAATTTAAAGCAGAATTTGTCTTATTAAAATCTAGTGTGAAAAGATTAATAGCTCTTGTTGTATACTGTGGTACACGAAAAAATATTTGATTTAATAACATAGGACAGTCGAAATAATTATTATTAATTTTAAAAAGAATGGACAAATCCAAAAACAACCTCCTTTTTTCTAAACTTATCAAATTATGTATATAATTTGGGAATCTAATATTCATGTATTTTATAATTTTTTCTTGGATTCTTTCAATTCTTTTTATATATACTTGATACTGTGGTGACCAGCAAACAGTTGCAAACTCCAATTGTGAGCGCACCACCGATACGTATAAAATATTTATTGTATGAGGGTTTTTGAAACTTCGCGAAGATCGAATTAAAAATCCCAACATTCTATATGATTTCTTAATTATGCTATCAGCATGAATGTCAAAAATTAATTTAGGATCTAAGATGATTCCTAGATCTTTTATCTGAGTTACTTGTTTTATATTTGATCCGTTTAATTTATAGGAAAACCGTACGATATTTCTATTTCTAGTAAAGGTAATATGGCAACATTTTGATATATTTAACATTAAATTAATGTCCACTGTATATTGATGAAAACGGTCCAGATCAGATTGAATAGCGGTGCAGTCCTCAAATTTTGTGATAGAATGATAAATCTTTAGGTCATCCGCATATAATAAAAAATTGCAATATTTGAAGCACTGAGATATATCATTAACAAATATATTAAAAAGAAGCGGACCAAGATGTGATCGGAACTCCGGACGGAACCTCTTCAAATTGGGACTGAAAACCATTGAATATAACACACTGACTTCTTCCCGTTAAATATGATTTGAACCAATGTAGTAAACTACCACACACCCCAACATCAGCAAGTTTTCTTATTAAAATATTATGATCGATTTTGTCAAAAGCCTTGCTGAAGTCAGTGTATATAGAGTCCACTTGTATCCGTTCATCCATAGATTTTAAGATATAGTCAGTGTAAATTAGTAAATTAGTCTCAATTGATCGACCAGGGAAAAATCCGTGTTGTTCATAGATTATTTGACTTTTTACTGTAGAAAATACTATTTTATAAACAAGTTTTTCGAAAACTTTTTCAAATATACATAGCTTCGATACAGGACGATAGTTCTCTATACAGTTTTTATTTCCCCCCTTAAAAATAGGAACAACGTACGCTCTCTTCCATATTGTTGGACAATGTCCGTTACGCAAAGATTTATTAAATATTAGCATTAGGGGATAAGATAGTGACTCACAGCAATTTTTGACAAAGTAACTAGGAATGTTATCTGGGCCGGCACCTTTATTTGATCAAAAAGTAAAGTTTTCGATTCAGTTCGGGATATGCATCGCTAGTTAGCGCTGTAATCGCAAATTTCCTCTTCTTTACATCCATATGAAGAGGTGATTAGATATTGGTTGTTATTGATTAACCGGAAGTATCTTTATTTTTTATACAGTTATTCTTACAATTTTTGAAATCGACGTTGTCTTGGAACTCTTCATTCTATATATTTCTGCCATTCTGCCTGCCCTACATTTTCTATGAAACCACCTTCCTTCAATAAACATTTATTGCCGACCCACACTATAACTGTTAACTGTATCTCCCATACTGTTTTACTGACTTTTATATCCAAGATATACACCCGTGTTCCTCATTAATTAATTACCTAATTGCCACGTGACCACGTGAGTCTGATAGCATAGTAAAGCAGGGGACAGGGCTTCGAACCAGAACTGTGACAGCAGGAAACAGATGTTAACCACACGATGGCAGAGATGTTGATGGTGACAGTCATGGCCGCTCAACGGGTCTTGGAACTCCAAGGTGGAGAAAAGTTAGCATATGTGGCGGATATTAAAATATTTATATGGGGAGAGAAAGTATAGAGATTTTTATTGACTGTTCGTGTTAATACCCTTGACTTTATTTTAGTTGTCTGACATTCATGGGATGAGTTGAAAAGGTTTTCGTAACAATAGGCCCATAAACCATAACAAAAATAATAAAATGTACACTTTATCCTTAAAGTACTACTCAATAAATAACGATTAAGATAAAAAAACATTATTTTAATAATTACTTTGCGAGATATTTGAATTTATTTCCAGGATACAGATGACGTCGCACTATTGGTATCTTTCTTGCGCAGCCTAATACGGAAACTAGTGTGAGAAAGATAGCTATAGGTTTCTTTAAAAATAAAATGCAGTTATACAAAAAACAATTATGACTTTTTGATACTACGAATTGCTTCAAAATTAAACGAACTTTCATTTAAAAATATGTTACAAAATTGGACTAATTGTATATGTTCTACAGCGAAGTGCAATACAGTAAATAACATAATGGAAATGGCGAGAGGTATTGTGCTGGTCACAACAGATTTTTTTTTACCTCTCGCAGAGATATTGGATTCATGCTAAAATTCGGATATCCAGATTTTATTGAATAAGCACGATTTAAGGTCCGTAGAATCCGATTATAACATTTTTTAAAATGATGTGTGTGTGTGTGTGGATGTGTGTATGTGTGTGTGTATGTATGTATGTCTGGATGTTGTAGACACGATTCCTCAAAAACTATAAGACTTAAAAAATATTTAACTGCAGTTTCCTCAATCTGACATTCCTGGATTTTTTGGTAACAATTGAACAACCGGAAGTAGTAGTTTCTTAGAAAAATTCTTCTAAATATAATTTTTTGGGAGTTTTTTTTATTAAATATTGAAGAACATAAAATTCTCCATCTAATACACTTAAAATTTTTATTATATCTTGCATAGATTTAGAGATAAAGACACTATAATTTATAGAGTACACTAATCGCAGAGACTAAGGCACTAAGGAAACCAGTTGACAAATTCCAATGTTTATAACATGACACATGTCATTGTCAAATATCAACAGTTTTAGTGACATTCTGATAGCTTTTTCTGGGAAGTATATTTAATTTTTTTTATTGTTTTATAAATTAAATATTTGAAATTAGAGGTAAAATTGTGGTAAAATGCATATATCCATCAGAAATACCGCCAATCTGGTTAAATAATTGGAACAATCTCTGACATTTAGAAACTTCCTCATATAATGAAAAATAGATGTAATTAGAATTGTACGTCTGCAGAAGATATGTTAAATACAATAATAAACAATATTTGGGTAAAGTTCTGTAATATTTTGTTATAAAACGACGGTTCGAAAGCGAAGTGCAGTACAATACTTACATATATAGCCTAATATGGAAATGGCGAAAGGTCTTGTGCTGGCCACAACAGATTTTTTTTACGTAAATTACTGTTTTATTCAAAATGTATTGTCGTATAAAGTACCTCAGTAATACAAATTTCAACGCAGAATTTTATAAGGATTTTATTAATTTATATTAATTTATCAACTACATATGTTACTTCCACATTAAAACTTTTGTGTACATACATTGCTAGAAGTCGTGTTAATGATATTTTTTAGGCAAACACTCAATCCATTATCCGTTAAATTTAAGTATCGCCCACAAAAAGTCTACCCTCTCGAAAAGTCAACAGCAACCACGAAATTGTATTTAGCCGGGTAATCCTGTAATCTGGTCTCATAACCTCTGGTTTAATCCTGGTCCTAAATCAACTCTCTGTAGCTGTAACAGCGGAAATCACAGCAGCTGGAACCCACAACCACATTACCACTTCCTACGTAGCTTGCACATGGTGGGCGGGAGATAGAATGACGCAGCCACGCGCCAAAATAGAAGGATACCAAACATAAAAAAGATACAATAGTGTAGGTAGAGATATAAAAGATTGAAAAGGTGTGAAAAATGAGGGATTATCTTTTGATCTCCGTTTTGACATTCTGCATGAGATCTAAAGGATGAACACGAGAATCTGTGTCACAGACAATAGGCGTTTAACAGTTTTTGATTCATGCTAAAAATCGCATATCCTTATTTTAGAAAATAAGTACGATTTAAGGTCACTAGAAATCGATTATAACATTTTTACAAGGATGTGTGTGTGTGTGTATGTATGTGTGGATGTTGGAGGGACGGTTTTTCAAATTCTATCCGGGAGAGCCACATCCTAGAGATGGCAGCACTAAAGACCGACTTATAGGGAAAACATTATATTTTACGTTTGTGCTAGTTGTATTTTGAGGCTTTGTTTTGAGGATATTTTGTTATTTTTAATTGAAATCAAATATATTTATCATAATGTCAGATATATACATTTATTTAAATGATGCTGTGCGGCCTATGGTCGAAGGAGAAGCAGTATATAAGGGTAAAATAAGATTCAAAATTGAGGTTATTTGCATGTTAACTATTATTTAATTATTTTAGCTGGTCATTTTATCTTGTGCGGATATAACAGAATAATATAGAAATAAATTAACTGTGTGTTCAAACATCTAATTTGAAAGGGGCTAACCACTCAATCGTAATAACACTAAATATAAATGCACATCAAGTTCTTTGTTTTGCACGCCTTCCCCCTTGCTCAATTTCTGATATTTTTGTAGTTTCTTCTTCTTCCCTGTTTTTCCTATAAACAATTTAAAATAAATATATAATATTAAAGAATAATAGTTACTACTTACAGGTAACGTCTCTCTATTTTTCTTCTCTGTACAGGGGTTTTGTCGAATTTTCTTTGCTGTTTTGGTAACAATTGGACAACCGCAAGTACTAGTTTTTTAAACAAGGCAAAATAAATATCCATAATCGCCTTTATATCGAGTGATTATTAATTAGGTTGTTACCAGAAGTAGTTTCTATAATTTTTTGATTTATTTCATGATCGGAAACATCACTAAATTGATGTTTTTCGTTCGTTTTATTTACAAAACAAAAGCTACAGAAATTATTCCCGGGAATAATCCCTACAGCTTTACTCCCACTGTAATAATGGGAGGATTAGTTAAAATGCTGATACGTAACAGGCAATGAAACATAACATTGGTTTTAAGAAATGTCAAAAAATAACATTTTTTTTTTAAATTACGCCAGCTGTGGGTAGAATTTGCAAAACATTTAAAAATCAGTTTCTAGTAATGCTTTACAATAACTTACAAAGAATGTTTAGGGTTTGCCAAGTCTTTATTGAAGCTAGAGAAAGATTGTCCGAACAATCAAAATTCTCAAAGGACCAATCTTAAAATCCTCAGCTCAAATTTGAATTTTTAGATTTAGATAAATAAACAATATTAAATTGCATTATTGGCAGCATTGATAAATCATTTGACAGTATGTTGTTTGGTTTTGTTTATTTTATTAGCATTAAAATATTAACCGGAAATTGTAAAATAGGCCCTAAGTATTTTATATTACAGTAATTGCAAACTTTTCCATATTATATTTTTACATAATAAATTTTGCAATTTTCTAATTAAAAAATATTGCGAAACTAATTTACCAATTGAGCGTCTAATTAAAATGACTGCAGAAAACTTTCCATTTTTCATTATTAACGAAATGTGCGTATATTGTACTTTTCTATTGCCTAAAGCCTTTGTGGCTGGGTTTTCATTTTATACAAAGCCCACATCACACAGGGAAAGTGGGTTTATACGATTATGCTTTCAGTTTTATGAAGATGTTTATCTCTACGTTTAAAGCGGTTAATAACAGGAACTTTTAGTTGTTAAAAGTTAAATTAAAATGTAATTGCTTTTTCTACCTCGAGCCCTGGAAAATTTTAATTAGTTTTGAATGTAGATGCAATTGTCATTTATTAATATTGTCTTGTTTTCAAATATTTTAATGAGATTTTTATACTTACACATCTCGATATACGTAACAATAGATTATTTAAAAAAAATTAATTCATCATAATACCCTTACCTAGTATTTCCCATGGAATACTTTTTTCAAATAAGTAATATGCGTAGTATTTTTAAAATATTCTTCATCGAGGTCTTCATTGACTTTTTTAAAAATGGAAGAATTAAAAAAGAGACATGCAATACTTTGAGAACATTTTGTCCTTTATATACTCAAAGGAAAAAAGTAATAGTGAAAAATGTCAAATTTCACAATAAAAGCTACTGTCGATATTATTGACATTTCTAGTAGTGCTGTGAGGATCCGACAAAACATGGATCCGAGGTCCCGGATTTCAAAATATCCAGTTCTACGGATATCCGATGTTCGGATATTGAAGCGGATATCCGTAAATTTAACTCGGATTTGGATTCGGATCCTGATTTGGATCCGGATTCGATGTGTTGTTTACGGATCCGGATCCGAATTTTAATTCTGGATCCGATTCATCATTTTGAATGTAAAGGCAAACATCTGGAAGTGAGTTCAAATTCAAACCGTTACAGTGGGTCTGTTTATCTCTACAGCGGTCTGTAAACAGCAATAAATTTTATAATACCCCTCTAAAATAGACAGGTAGCTGGTGCAAATACGAGAAGGATATTTCTTAGAATATTGAATGGGGGATTACACCATTTTTTTTTTTATAATTTCATCTGAAAATATTAGGAAAACTAAGACTATTGATGAAAATCCGGTGAAAATATTCCTATTAATAAGCGAGTTATGGTCTCCCGAATATTGAAAAGATTGACGTGACGTCACATTTATGTGTTTTTATATCAAACTGTTTTCATCATGGACCTAAATGTTTTTGAAATATATGCTATTTTAAGTTATATTTACATAAAATAAATGAATATTTTAACACTGTATAAGTCTACATACTTTATAATTACTGGTGTATTTAAATTATTAAGTTTAATGCAAGAAATTTATGTTAAAATTAAAACTGTTTGAAAACTGCTGTAAAGGAATGTTAGCCCCTCCTTTCGAATTTGAATTTCTTAACTTCCATTGGTAGTAATCCCCATCTCCTAACACGCTATTTGTAATGCATGTATAGGTGGTCTCTCGGTCGCCAATCAAAATATTTTCATATTAGTGTCGAAGCGCTATAACAAGAAACCCTTTATTTCAGAAATATTTCAATTATACCATTTTATTTTTTTATTAATATTCGTTATTCAGCATATACAATCTTATTTTTTTACTATTTTCCTTTAATTCGATTGAGCCGTAATCCCCCATTCTGTAGTTCTAAAATTTTAACATTCATTACAAAGGGATTGTTTTTCCATGTCTAAAATCCGATACTCATACTCATATTCGGATCCGGATCCAAAATCCAATACTCAGATTCGGATCCAAAATCCGATACTCAGATCTGGATCCAAAATCCAATACTCAGATCCGGATCCAAAATCCGATACTGAGATTTGGATCCGAGATCCAGATAGTTCAATATTCAATTATCCGGATATCCGGTGTGTTTCCAAGAACACGTTTCGTATTATCGAAAATTTTCAGCCGTCTTGTTGTATATATGGTTATTTTTTTGTTGATTTTTAATAACTTATTCTCAAAAGTACGAAATGTTGACATTGTATTAGGTCACAGATTTTACCTGTGAATGGTATAGTTTATATAGTACTGTTGGCAATGTTTTCACAATAATTAGGTAATGTTGTTTATGATAATAATGTGTGAATTTACAATGTTTATTTTCCCAACCGTAAAATTATATAAAAGAGTTTAAATGTCTCACACATAATAATATATTTCTATCGAATTTATGAAGCATTTTCGAATGTTTCGCTATCTTTTATGAAAGTGAAGACATCTTTATGGTCCATCAAAATAACGCAATCGTAAACTGATTTAAAAAATTGTGGCAGGCATCCAAATATCTAAAATAAATCTTCGTTGAATAAATCTTATTATGTAAATTCTAGATAACTTTTCCTCTTTTCTAATTAAAATATTAATTAAAGATGATAAGATCAGGTAGAATAATTATTAATTAGTAGAATCTTCCTTCCTAAAGAGAACAGAATGTCAGATTATGATATCTGAGTTGAAAGAGATTTCTCTTCTCTTAGTTATACGGGTAGTTACACACACAAATGATGGTTTATTGTTGTTATTAAATAAAATATATGTCATTATTGTGCAAGTAATTGAAAGTTGACTTTGTTGGCTCAATTACTTATGGAGTTGGGCTGCGTACTGCTGTTTATAACGCCTAAGTTCAGGGTATAACACATATTGACAAAATATTCTTGATAAAGGTGGAAATAATTATTTTTATTAAATTTGAAAATAATTTTGTCAAAATTTAACATAATTATTAATTGCTACAGAAATTATGTTCATAGAACAATTGTTATTTGTTATTTGGATATTTCGAACTAAAGAAATGTTCTTGAAATTTATAGTTGTAGTTCGCAGCAACTACTAAAATTTCGAAATAACATACAGGCTGGTTACAATTTATTACACAATTTTTACAATACACAAAAACGAAGAAAACTTATTCTGCATATTGCCCCCTAGTGCTACACATTTTTCAACGACTGCTCTAAACTTTTCGAACACTAGGTGAATGGTATCTCCTTTTATATCCGCTATTGGGCTTCCAAATTATCAAGAGATGGCGCTGACGTCAAACGTCAAAATTCAAACGAATGGTACACTTTTCGCTGGCTTCCATAAGAGTACAATTAGTATAAGACTAATTTTAGTAGTTTTTAATTTAATTTCGGATTTAGTATACTGTTTTTTATGTTAATTTCGGTAGAATTGAGTTTCATCTTTCTTGTAGTAATAATTTAGTGATAGTTTTAATAACATTTTAGTTAACAGGGTTAATTTTAGTAAGTATTTGTAGGTTAAGAGTATTTTAGTCATATTTTAATGAACAATATATTGGTATATTTAATAAAAAAAACATTTGATTTCTTTTATTCAGATTGTATTTCATTGCCGTAATGAACAATTTTCTTTGCTTAGATTTATATACTATTTGTAGACTTGGGAATTGTAGTGTATCATAATAATAATAATAATAAAACTTTATTCCATGCTGAAGATACATCTTATGGGAAGCGTCATAAAATAATTAAATAAGATAAAGTACATAAATAAAATCCTAAAGTGACATTCAGTACAATGTAATTTAATATTTTGCATTAAGATATTCATCCAACTCATAGAAGCCCTTTTCCAGTAAGAATTCTTTCAATTTAATTTTGAACTGGTTACTTTTCGAACATTCTTTTATGTGTGTAGGTAAGTGGTTAAAAATTTTTATTCCAAGAACACCAGGAGATATTTTGCCAGTATTTAATTTAGTGAAGGGTTCTCTCAAATCATTCTTATTTCTAGTGTTAAAGTGGTGTATACTCTTATTGTCCGGGATTAAGTTTTTCTTATCAAAGATAAAAATACAGATTTCTAAAATATATAATGATGGTAGCGTCAATATTTTTGTAGACTTGAAAATGTTTCTGCAAGATTCGTACCGGTTTGCCCCTACTATACAACGTAGCACTCTCTTCTGAGTTACAAGCACATTACACGCAAGGACAGAAGGTCCCCAGAAACAGATTCCGTATCTTAAAATTGATTCTATTTTAGCATGATAAAATATTATTAACTGCTTAAGGTTGAGATATTGTTTTAAATGCCTAATTTGAAAACATAGCTTATTCAGTGCAGAAATAATGTTTTCGCAATGTAATTTCCATTTGAGATGTTCATCCATTGTGAGTCCTAAGATTTTTGTGGAAGTAACTCGCATTAGCCGATTATTTCCGATACTTACATCAATATCCATATCTTTTGAATTTTGATGATTATGGAAACGTACGAAATTTGTTTTTGAATCGTTTAGGAACAATGAGTTTTCGTTGCACCAAACAGACAATTTTTCTAAGTTTTCATTGCATTTGATTTGCAAAGCAGAGTTGTCTTTATCTGAAATAACTAAAGACGTGTCATCCGCATATAATACTGTACTAGTATCTATACTAAAAATCATGCTTAGATCATTAACATACAGAATAAATATAAGTGGAGCTAGGATGCTTCCCTGGGGGGCCCCAATATTTAATGTCAGAGAATTAGAGCATATTTTACTGCAGCTATTGTTTGAATGGTGATTGATACAGACATATTGTTGCCTGTCCTTGAGAAAGCTAATTATCCAATTTAGGGCTACCCCTCTTACACCCGCGTTTTCAAATTTAGCAATAAGACGGCTGTGGTCGAGACAATCAAATGCCTTGCTGAGATCACAGAATATCGCAACTGGACATTCTCCACCTTCAAGGTACATAATTATTTTTTCATATAATTGATGTATTGCCTTGATTGTAGAGGAGTTTGCTCTAAAGCCAAATTGATTTTCATTTATAAATTTAGTTTTATTAAAAAATGAATTTAATCGTTCAAGATAGCAATATTCAAATAATTTTGAGAAAACAGATGATATAGCTACAGGTCTATAGTTGTTCATGTCGTTTTTGTTGCCTTTTTTAAAAATAGGTATAATTTTGTTTACCTTTAAGGGTTCGGGAAATGCTCCGGTTTCAAAAGAGATGTTAATACAGTGTAGTAAGGGCCTGAGGATGGTGGGTGCTACCTTTTTGACAAGAAAGCATGGAACATCATCGGGGCCTGATGATTTTTTATTTTTAATTTTAGTTATTATTAGCTTGAGAAATTCTTCTTCCGTGAATGGAGATAGAAATATAGTAGAAGGCTCATGCTGCGTTCTACATACGTTTGTGTTGGCCGTAGTAGTTTTATTTTTTAGTCTGAGCGGTGCATCCCTAAAAAACAAATTGAAATTTTCAGCTATATAACGCGGATCATCAGTTAAATTATCATTAATTTTAATTTTAAGATTCGTAGATTTATCTAGAATTTTGTTATTTTTATTTATTATACTCCAAATGCTTTTTGACATATTATCAGAGGTCAGTATTTTATTCTGATAAAAAGACTTTTTTGTACTGGAAATCAGAAGAGAATGAGCACGTTTAGCTTTTTTGTAATAAGGTGTTAAATTTGGCATGAGTTTTTTTAAATCAAATAAATATCTCAATGCCCTGCTCGAGTCAATAACTTCTTTATTTACCCATCCTTTATCTGTTATTTTTTTATATTTTTTAATAGGAAAGTGAATATTAAACAAATATATAAAAGTGTCATAGAATATTTTGAAGGCATCTTCTAGATGGGATTGTTGAAGAACTGAATCCCAATTTTCATTTGCTAAACTGTTATAAAAGGATGTGATGCTAGACTGACAAAATACCCTCTTGTGTGTTATGTTACTGTAGGTGGGATTGATAGTAGAAGCTATACTGCAAAAGACGCTTCTGTGATCAGATATAATGTTATCTAAAACTGTACTACTAGTATTAAAATTTATGAAAATATAATCTAAAGTACTGTTAAAACGAGTAGGTGAAAAAACAATGTTTTTTAAATTATAACTAAGCAGCACATTTGATAGTATTCTGAATTCACGATCATCTCTATCTATATCTACGTTAAAATCTCCGCCTAATATAATGTTTCTATTGGGCTGAAAAATGTATTCTAGCACGTTAATCAGTTTATCACAGAAAGAATTAATATTAGAGCACGCAGTGCTTCTATAACAAGTTAAAATAATGAAATCGGACTTATTATTTATTTCCCAGCGCGTCCCACATATTTCGAGTTCTTTTTCACTGCAGAAGGAGCTGAGGTCTAATGTTGTTGTCTTCATGTTTTGTCGACACCATATGCCGACACCGCCTCCTTTGAAAGTCGACCGACAATAATTTGCTGCCAGTTTGAAATTAGGAAAATCTACTAATTCCACGTCACTATTTGACCGCCACGTTTCACTTAGACAAATAAATTTTAGTTTGTCAGAACTGTGTATGTATTCCATGGTGATATAATCAATTTTTTCTTGAGTAAGGGCCTGACAATTTAAAAACAGCGTATCTTTATCGAGTTCGCAAGAGTTTATTTCAGAATTTTTTTCACTGAAAGTATTCGTATTTATGCTGGCTACGTTGCATGTTTTTTCGATAGAGATTTGTGAAAAAACCTTGTCACATAAGCACCGTATGGCCATATATTTACATCCATAGCTTTTGTGAGATTGTCAAAGTTAATCGTTACCTTAAATGAGGAGTAATGCTGTGGAAATTTCGATTCTAATTGGTTGCATTCTACCTCTGGAAAGTCACTTACTAAATACTTTACTACATCCTCAGATTTCGTGTCTGGTTTTAGCCTTGAGATAAATAAAAAGGCTTTCTTTGAAGCGGCTGTAATAGAAATGTCGTTTTTAGCTTGTCCGACTATACCTGCTTCGTTCCTTTTTCTAGGTTTTCTTGCTACTTTTATCCAGCTATCAGATTTCTGATTGTCAATGCATTTGTTTACATTGTCGTCCATTTTGTTGTTCGCAATCGTGGGATCTGACTTATCGCTATCATCGCTGGAAGTATGAACTACCGGTTGGTTTTTGTTATTGTAATTTATTTCGTCGGCAGATGTCCCGGGCTGGTCACACTTTGTGTGACTGGTAGATGACCTTGGAGAAGGTGTGTTTGATTGTTGTGATTTCATATTAGACTTTTTTATGTTCTTTTTTCTTCTTGGGGATGAACTAATGTTATTCTTATTTTCTTCTTGCAGAAGATGAATAATTAGTTCTTGATCTCTGATTCTTGACTCAAGATGAGGGATTAATTTATCGTACAAAACACTTTTTTCTTGCAGTCGCTCGAATTTGACAGTTTGTTTAGCACATGTAGTGCAGTCACCAATATCAACAAATATGTCATCGTTGTCGTCAGATTTTATGAATTTTTTTAGCACTACATTTTCACTATAATGGTTCGGTAATTTTCCCTTAACAATTAGTTCTATAAGTTCACTTTTTTTAAGTTTGTTCAATTCGTTTATTTCTGTTGTAGTAGCCTAGAAATATGGTGGAAGGCCAGCAAGTAATAAATAGTGGCCACATAATATTATGTGGTAAATATTTTTGGAGAAAACTCCATCGCAACTTTAACCTATAAATTGCATATCTCCTAATTTGTTCATTAATTTTATAAAAAAACAAAAACTTACCTGTTATATTAGCAGTAATTCAGATCCTACTAAGAATAAAACAATAATAGCCGAAGATAAAAGCGTATTAAAATTCGTATACAAGTAAATACAATCCCTGAATAAAACAACCACCTTTGTAAATGTACACTTCACTCAGTTCAGAAATCTGCCACCAGTGGCGCATTTTAATTTTGGAAGCCCAATAGCTTCTGTAATTTTCTGTGACAATCAAGAGCGGTCAATGTAGCGTCATCATTTTGATCATGAATGTTCTTTTGCTTCTTCAAATCAGTTACACTGCCTGTTCTATCAAACTTCCTTACTAATTCTCGAACACAATTTACAGAAACGTGTACTCCCGGTATTTCCTATTAAAAAGTTCAGTTGCATAGCGATATGATACTTCACCGGTACCGTAGCATTTCACTAAATAAATTCTTTGCTCTAAAGACAACTTAATTCAAACATTGACATGAAATTAGTTAGTTGTCTCGTTTTCTAAGTACCCTGTATGTTATTTTGAAATTTTGGTAATCTGTAACAATTTAAGTAATATACATTTGTGGAAGATAACAGTAAAGATATAAAATATTAATAAATTTGAGAGCAGAACGAATGTCCCAAACTCGTTCTAAAATTACTTATAAGTATATGAAACACTTTTTACGTTTCCAAATTAAATATTCAATCATCTGACTCAACACTCAGTCGCATTTCACCAAAACCCATAACAAAAAATCGCTCACATATTATTAAATCTTACGTAACTTAAAACTGGTATGAGTTCATATTCTTCTCTTTTTAGTATTCCTCTCTGTTTAGTAAAAGGTCTGCTAAAAATGCAGTACCTCCGTTATTGAAAAAGATTAATTATTTTAAACTACTTAAGACAGATAATTAGCAATATGATTGACCAGAGGATTGCAGAGGAATTTGCAATAATTATGGAAAATGTTGATTAATGATTTTTCCTTCATGTACAAAAAAATTAGTTTGGAATATTGATTGGTACTAACATATATCATCATCGAAGGTAGAAGAAATGATGATATAATTATATTGGAATATCGGAGCTGAGCGAGTTTTTTTACCGGTAAAATACAAACAAATCAATATTAACTAGCAGATACCGTAAGGGCGTCCAATCGGAAATCCTGTTAACAATAAAAAATCAATCGCGTAACTTCCTTTCGTAAAGGATGTAAATAAATCATACACTAACATCCAGGAATAAAGTATCTACAATAATTCAATGTTATTAAATTGTACAATATACAGGGTGTTAAAAACATATGAACTTGTGATATTTGTTGAACACATAGTAGGGATCAAAATAAATGGAAAAGTCTTGTGCATGTGAACAAAGTTTTGGCAGTATCGATTTTGACATTGAGATTTCGAGTAATTGGTAACATCAAATGTATGTGTGTGTGTTATAAGACTTAAAAAATATTTAAGAAATGAAAAGGTTTTGGTAACAATTGAACAACCGGAAGTAGTAGTTTCTTAGAAAAATTATTCTAAATATAATTTTTTGGGAGTTTTTTTTTATTAAATATTGAAGAACATAAAATTCTACATCTAATACACTTAAATTTTTTATTATACCTTGTACAGATTTAGAGATAAAGACACTATAATTTATAGAGTAAATAACTAATAGAGTAAAAAAATCAACAGTTTTAGTGACATTCTGATAGCTTTTTCTGGGAAGTATATTTAATATTTCTTATTGTTTTATTAATTAAATATTTGAAATTATAGGTAAAATGCATATATCCATCAGAAATACCGCCAATCTGGTTAATGAATTGGAAGAATCTCTGACATTTAAAAACTTCCTCATACAGTGAAAAATAGATATAATTAGAATTATATGTGTGCAGAAGACATGTTAAATACAATAAAAAACAATATTTGGGTAAAGTTCTGTAATATTTTGTTACAATACGACGGTTCGAAAGCGAAGTGCAATACCATACTTATATAGCCTAATATGGAAATGGCGAGAGGTCTTGTGCTGGCCACAACAAATTTTTCTTATATGCTTTAACTTTTTAAAATGCGAAAAAGAAACTTACATCCTGTAATTTGAAGAATGTTAAAATTGAAAACATGAAAAAGAAATTTAAATTAGACAGGGCATATTTAAAATTCATGTAGAAAAATATGCAGAAAGATTTTGTTTAAAGTACCTATGTTACTCTTAAAAATGTATAGTAACACCAACCGTTATAAAAAAGATGTTCCCTACAAGTATAAGTGCCCTGATATTTCCTATACAATAAATAAAAAATGTTTTGTAAGTATAATTTTAACCGGAAACTAGACTATCTGGTAATATATTACTATCGTGTTATCTACAAAATTATAAATTGTAATGTAATAGCTTCGTTTTAATATTTATATATTTTAATACGTGGTATACTGTTTTAATTACAATATTGAATCGATACAGTTATTGTGATAAATTTAGCCAGTATGTATTTATATTTAATCCATTTATATGAAAATTGCAGTACATGCTATCCATAAAATATAATTAATGGTCTCGATTGACGGACATGGTCAACTGGGCGACAACTAATTAAGACCGGAAAATTGGCCGACAAAATAATAGAATTTCAAAATTGTTCGTTGGGTTAGGTTACATTAAAGTATGTTTATTTAAAAAATCACAGAGCCATTTTATCTTTTTTCCCTGTTGCTACACTTACGTAACATTCTCTTTACAATCAAATAATATTACTACCAAGTTTATATCTCTACCCATTTCTGAATTATTGCCCCAAAAGTCAATATACCCCATATTTAGATAAAAACTTCAAATTTTTCAAAAATCTAATTTTTATGTATCTAGATACTTCTCAATGCGCTGATTCCAAATTTTGAAACTGCAGGTCGATATCTCTTTTCGTTCCTGAGATAATTAGATTCAAAGTTTTGCTAAAATCTGCCCATTTTTGGGTTATTACCCAAAAATGGGGCGAGATATGAATTTGGTGACATCACCAATTCAGAATTTTATAACGAATTGATTTATTATAATCTAATCATAACACTTGACACATTTAGTAAAATGTTAATTACAGTAAGATCTGCTTTTCAACTGTTCATTCATTACACTCACCGGGATTTGGATTAACAGTTCAAAAACGGGCCTTAATGTAAATAAATATAAAGTTCATAGTTAATATAACTTTAAAGTTTAAGTCTTTTTGGGGTCACAGTTTGATCTAGCATTATTAATGAGGATATCCTGATGATTACTGGCAATTAAATCTAATCCAGCAAATATGTTTTTTTTTTATTTTTACTTCTTTTAAAAGTCCTCTGGTTATTTATGCAATGTAATTAATTTTAATTGGTGTTTTTGCGTGTGGTAGGAAAGCAGAAAAATCGGAATGATTTTTACGTTCTGGTTACGATTCGACGTTAATCCTTGTTCGTTTTGAAAAAGTGATAGTTGGTGAATGAATGCTTTAAATTCTATTTTGAAATAGGATGTTGCATGTTCATTAATTTATATAAATATAATTGTAACATATTGTAAACATCGTATGTTGAAACTATGAAGTCATTTGAAAAATGAAACAATAACTTATGAATCATAGATGTTTCATTGTGGTCAGATGTACAAATATGAGTTTAATTAGTACAGAATTACACACAGAAAATTAAAGAACATTTTCAACTATTTCAAATTCAATATGAAGTTGTTTCCAGTGTTATCCTAACTGATCTATCCCAATGGAGGATTATACAGACAAATTTTCGTGCTGCCATCTATTGATATTTTTCTAGAACTATACGTAACTCAGTATTAGTACTATTAAGATGGCGCTTATCAAACATCACCTCACGTACTCTCAACGCTACCTTCATTATATTTATTTATAAGTTACTAGATTAATTAAATATCTATAAAACACAGTAAACTTTATAAAAATTTATCTAACAAGTTCGCAATTCGTAGAAAATGTTTTTCCAATTAAATTACTATCTTGTACGTTATCTAATTCGTGATCTAAATAATTCAGTAAGATCATCAAGAGAAAATGATTTAATTCGCATATTTTTCCACGCTTATGTCATACAGCAATCTGTAATACTGCGTAATACTTGTTAATTAATTCTGAGCGAGTATGTACGACAAGATCAATGTATAAATGTACAAGAAATCTGCTGGATACCTTGGACTTTAATTACAAAATACGCAGAAGTACAGACCATATATTAGTGCTTTTCTATGTTTTTTATATCTCACTCAAGAAGACGTCTCACAATATAAAAATCAAGTAAATGGAATATTGAAGTTATGACAACACAAAGATTTTTTTAGAAAACTGTAATATCTTCCAAAAAAGTATGTCATATGCTGTTAAAATAATAACATAAAACAAAATAAAACGCAACAAAAGAAAGGAAAGAAAGTATCTTCCGCATCGTGGCCCAAAACAAAAACAAAAATAAAATAACAAGTGATGATTTCCGGTTATGCGTCATCCAATTATAATTATAGCCAAATGTGCCTAACTGCATGTAGTGTATAAATGTTTATGAATCCGGTTGGTAGAATACTGGGCTAGTAATCTAGTACAGTTTCCTTTATTTATTTTTAACATATTATTTTGAATGTTGTTAAAGAGTGAAGATTGGATCACGTATGATCCATTAAATCATAAATTAGTGGATTAATGTAAAACTTCGCAGAGGCATTCGGTCAGTTCACAAATCTCAAAAAAAATAATTTATACCTAGTGCTGTCCTTTCCTGTATTAAACCCCAAATTTTCATTAATCCTCGTAAAGTGTAGTAGAGACTCTTGAATTACTCAAATAGAACAATATTTCTTATTAAATAACTTCATATTATAAAAATATGTTGTGGACAGCACAATACCTCTCGCCATTTCCATATTAGGTTATATACGTATTGTATTTAACATTTTCGAAATACACAAAAAATTCTATTTACATCTATTCTTTATTTTTCAATTCATTTTATGAACAAGTTTCCTCCTATTCTTCTAAATGTTCGAGATTCTTCCAATTCATTCAAGATATAATAAAAATGGTCAATGTATTGGATAGGGAATTTTATATTCTTTAATATATGTAATAACATAAATTTCCAAAAAATAAAAATTAAAAGATTCTTTTTTAGAAACTACTACCTCTGGTTGTCCAATTGTTACCAAAACCTTTTTAGCTATTGCCATTGATGTCAGATTAAGGAATTAGTGAAAGTGGTCTTAGTATTATATATATACATACATACATACACACACACACATACACACACATACACATCATTGCAAAAATGTTAAAATCGGATATTAGTGATCTTAAATTGTGTTTATTCACTAAAATCTGGATATGCGATTTTCAGCATAAATCCAATACCTCTCTTAGCCGAGAGGTAAAAAAAACCTTGGTTATTATAACCACAAATATAGTTTAATAGTGTAGTTTATGGGTAATTTATTTATTGATACAATATACATATTTGTAATTCATACGATGATTATTTAATTCTTGTAGACGATCTCTATCTCTATGCGTTTGTTCTTCTTCTCTGGTGTTTTTTGAAAGCGTGAATAATTCTCCGTAAGGTAGTTCAGTTTTAGTTCCAGTAAAGTGCATTCTCATGAACCATGACATTTGTGAGTTCAAGCACTTGAAATGTTACGAGCAAACAGCCACGTCTAAACGGTTATATCTCGGCTCATGTTAATGGCAAGGTGCGTGAACTAATATTGCGAGAATCGTATAAATATTTATACTACACGCTATTTTAAAAGACATCAAATGGACTCATTATTTACTTATTCGCAAATTATAAACAACGGGCGATAAACTTAAGTTATACGAGTAGTTTATTTCCTCTTCTACTGTATTTACTATTATTTTACTATTAAAATATATGTATATCTTCTATTGTTCTGTATTATCAATAGATAAAATAATATTACTACCAAGTTTATATCTCTACCTATTTTTGAATTATTGCCCCAAAAGTCAATTTACCCCACATTTAGATAAAAACTTCAAAATTTTCAAAAATCTAATTTTTATGTATCTAGATACTTCTCAATGCGCTGATTCCAAATTTTGAAACCGCAGGTCGATATCTCATTTCGTTCTCGAGATATTTAGTTTTTAAGTTTTGCTAAAAACTGCCCATTTTTGGGTAATAACCCAAAAATGGGTCGAGATATGAATTTGGCGACAACACCATTCGATTCTACAGGCAAAATTACATAAGTACACCAATTTTCAGAATTTTTGAACACCACATACAATCTTTAAAGCAAAATAACTGAAAATGGCAAAAAATCGCAAAAATCTAAGGTGTACCCCTTAGGATTTTTTCAGATTTTGGCCATTTTCAGGGGTTTTCAAACTTTTATTCATAAAAAATGAACCGGTTGGACAAAAATTATGAAAATTGGTATACTTATGTAATTTTGCCCGTAGAATCGAATGGTGTTGTCGCCAAATTCATATCTCGACCCATTTTTGGGTAATAACCCAAAAATGGGCAGTTTTGAGCAAAACTTTAAATCTAAATATCTCGGGAACGAAACGAGATATCGACCTGCGGTTTCAAAATTTGGAATCAGCGCATTGGGAAGTATCTAGATACATAAAAATTAGATTTTTGAAAATTTTGAAGTTTTTGTCTAAATGTGGGGTATATTGACTTTTGGGGCAATAATTCAAAAATGTCTATAGAAAAACCATTACTAAACACAATAATAAGTTAATAATAAAATTTGTGTAAAGCAGTGCAAAAAATTACACAATATTCGTAAATAAACATTATGTTCTTCACATTTTACTCGTATGTAATTCATACAACATATCATCCCTTCTTACAAGTCCAGCTCTTTCGTCTATCTGCTTGCGAATTCATTCTCGCTCTGATTCCACTGAATGGTCTATGGCTCTCACGACTGTGACCTTTATCCTTGGGTCACATACGGCTGGTTATCGCGTGGTAAACTCGCCGGATGTTAGCAGGCATTGTACGCATGCTAAGTTTGCACGGGGACTGTGCACAGCTGTGCAAATCCAGCAATTCGCAATATGTATGCAACTGCAAGAGATAGAAGAGTTATCGAAATGATAAAGAGGGGTTGGTACGTTCTTTGGATTATCATTAATGTTTAATGAGGAATTGAAAAATGAATTCATTGCTTTTTTGCATCGACTTCGGTGCTCAGCTGTCCATGTTAAACATAGGTGGTGCTAGCTGTAGAAATAGTCTTTCCGCTGCCGCACTGGTTGCATAGCAATCAGTGGTCGTCGCACAAATTAAGTACACCAACGTTTCTAGTACTATCGGTCATGAAACGAGTACCTACAGCACTTGAGGCCTTGGCCCTACAAGGACTGTTGTCATTTGCAATAAAACCGAGCGTTATACAAATATCTAACGCTCACATTATGTATTATTTTTTTTGGCCGAGATATCTATTAAAATATGCATTAAGATTCGCAATATTAAATACATTGTTCAATTCAGTAACGACTTTAATTCATGTACAGAATTAAATATTCATGCTTTTTTGAGAGGTTGGGACATTGACCAAGAATTTGCACTTTAATTATTTGACTTATTTAAGAATATGTATGCTGAAAGAAAATTAAGGTTAGGTAGATTAGTTTGTACATATATCTAGTTCTAGTTCCTAAACAGACTACAGTGAAAGCTCTCATAAGCGGACACCGATGGTTCCAACTTTTTTGTCTCCTTATGGGAGGTGTCCGCTTACAAGAAAGCTCTATTTAAAGATATAAAAATAATAATAAATAAAGTACAAATTTACTAGGAATTTTGAAAGATTGAACACAAAACAAAACAACGTATTTGAACATATCGAAAAAAGATTATTTTTTAAAAAATCTGATATTTTTAACTGCTTCAGCTTTCTTGTAAAAAATAATGTTGATAATGCGACTCAATATTTTTAGATGTTCAAACACAATAAAATCTTCTTTTGAAAACTTTTTTAGGTTTTCAACGACCTTCAAGGTCAATAAAAATGCTATAATAGACATACCTTTCACCTTCATTTTCTGCCTTAATGTAAAAAACGTTTTCCTGGATATCATTGTCACACAAGTTTTAAACTATGAATCTCGGAGACACGTAAAACACTGCATTTCTGTATAATAGGGGAACGGGGAACCCCCTGTGTTAATGTTACCTTGAGAGGAAATACTGAGGAGGTTGTTTATGTCCGGTTTCGGAGTTTCGCGTCCGCTCATGAGAGCGTTTCGAGCCTGTCGGGAAAAACTGTGTTGTCCGTGTCCGTCCGGTAGAGAGTGCGCTTATGAGAGCATGTTTTATATAGGAATTGATACCCAAAAATATGGTTCCAGAAAAACTGTCCTGTTATGAGAGATGTCCGCTTGTGGCAGCTGTCCGCAGAGGGAACTTTCACTGTACATGAATGATTCTAATGTTATGTACATTTCGGCATTCTTTATTAAATTGAATTTAATACATTTGACATAAAATAAATAAACAATTCTCATCAATCATTCAACAAAGTTTATCATTTGAAAATTTTGACACATTGACATTGCCGACTGAGAATTATTATTTGTTAATGCTAACAGAAAGCGTTGGCAGATTTAAAAAAGAAATTCAGTTTTATTTATTTATTATTATTATTATTATTATTATTATTATTATTGAACGATGAATTGCGGTAACTAGCGTTTTTATAGGTACTCTTTATTATTATTACAAAGTAGCTTTATTTATTAATGACCTCTTAAAACTTACAAATATGGGTGTTTATTACTTTATTCGGTGCGGTAAAGTCAGCGCATGTGTAAAATCGCAACTATCATTGACTTCAACGATGTGTGATTGCTATGTTCACAGTTCAGGAGGACAAAAAATAATTTTCTTGCATTGTGGCAAGTCTTTATGATGCAATGTATTTTGAAGACATCTGGAGGCCATCTCCAAGAAACTCTAGCTCTGTGTGGTAGCCCTAGGTGCATGGCGTTGTACCGTGTGCACGATTTCCAGGTGAACGACCTGGATGTTTATCCATTGTGTGCCGTAGTTGTAGCGTTCTGCTAGTCTGATAACCTATACGGACAGACGCAATAGAAACAAGGGACGATAAGAAAGTGATAATATGAAACAGATAATAGGTTGAACTAGAAATAGACAAAATTATTAATCTTCCTTAAAATTAGGTGTAACAATAAATATTATTTTTCCACAATCGTTAGCTAAATTCGTTATTATTCAACTTAAAATAGTGAGCAAAGTAGCATGTTAAATCACAAGAGAGCAAAGTAAATAACTTTCTTCAAAAATGAGTAAAATACACAAGCCTATAATAATCTACGTTAGGAGTCATAAATTTTGATGGAGTTACCTACTTTTCTACATGAAGGAACATCTGTTGTGGCCAGCACAAGACCTCTCGTCATTTCCATATTGGGCTATATAAGTATTGTATTGCACTTCGCTGTCGAACCGTCGTTTTATAACAAAAAATTACAGAACTTTACCCAAATATTGTTTTTTTTTATTATATTTAACACGTCTTCTGCACACATATAATTCTAATTATATCTATTTTTCACTGTATGAGGAAGTTTCTAAATATCAGAGATTCTTCCAATTCATTAACCAGATTGGCGGTATTTCTGATGGTTATATACATTTTAAATATAATTTCAAATATTTAATTAATAAAACAAAAGAAAGATTAAATACTTCCCAGAAAAAACTATCAGAATGTCACTAAAACTGTTGATTTTTGGCACTGACGTATGTCATTTACAAACTATGTTATAAACATTTGAATTTGGCAAGTGATTTCCTAAAGTACCTTAGCATCTGCGATTAGAATATTCTATATATTATAGTGTTTTTATCTCTAAATCTATACAAGATATAATAAAATTGTTAAGTGTATTAGATGGAGAATTTTGTTCTTCAATATTTGTAATAACAAAAATTTCTAAAAAAATATATTTAGAAGAATTTCTCTAAGAAACTACTACTTCCGGTTGTCCAATTGTTGCCAAAACCTTTTCAGCTCTTCCCAGGAATATCAGATTGAGGAATTCATAGTTAAACATGTCTTAAGCCTTATAGTTTTTGAGGAATCGTCCCTCCAACATCCAAACATACATATATATATATATATATATATATATATATATATATATATATATATATATATATATATACACACACACACACACACACACACACACATCACGAAAATCTGGATATGCGAATTTTAGCATGAATCCAATACCTCTCTTAGCGAGAGGTAAAACAAACAAAAGATTCTGATGTTTACCCCAAATGTAAATAAGGAATTATAAATGGGGTTGTTGATATATTTAAGTGAGAAGAGACACATATAAATTTGAAAATTGTGTGTTTGAAGTTTAAACCACTTTTAAGGGATACTTGTGTTTATGTGTAAACGTCTGTTTAATATTTTATCTGCGTGTGACATATTTTATCCTATAAATAGAATAAGTTATCGTTTTGTATAACACATTTATTTTAGTTTGGATGACAGTTATTAAGAAAAAAGTAAATACTCGATTCTTCGATCATATAATTTAATAATGCTATTTCATTTACTGCTTGTATTGTGAAAAGAAATTCAGTATTTGGGGCATAGACAAAAGTTTTATTTAGTATATTTTTAATCTACGGAGCATCTAAAGGTCAAACTTATAATTAATTGTATTTGAATCAAACTCAAATGAAAGTTTTTCCGTTGTTTTTGGTATCTGAACATAGATCTGTAACAACCTTCAAAAGTTGTACTACACAGGATACGAAACGTATTGTATTGTGTATTTCAACACAACTTTTACACCTTTTCAGTCCTGTGTTCTGCCTTGTATTGTATATTATTTCAAAATTAGGTCCCTTAATTTCTGAAGTTTTAATTTCTATTCAAAATTTGAACAGTGATTTCATTGGTTTATGATTTTATACAAAATAAGTTAAGAGGAATGTGCCAAACTTCAGGAGTATATAAAATACTACACATGAATAAATATATATTTGACAAAATAGATCTACAATGTTAAGTGTCATATATTTAATGTTACTTGCTTTCGACTTCTAATTTTATTTCTCATTTGCATTCTTAATCTTATGAATGAAGATGTTGGCGTTATAGAGACGTGCGAGGGCGTTAATATATGTTTAGGTACGTATGTGTGAATGTGTGACGCTAACCCACTCACCCGGTACTCGGCCTTGACAGATTAACCGCAGGTCAAAAAACATGCGAATAAAAATACACAATTCAACATTAATTACAACTTTCAAGACATAGAGAAGATTATGTATGAGGAGAGTTCATAATAGACCGAAATTTGGCTGTAATTTTTTATTTAACTACAATAAGTCTATGAATTTTACATTATTTTTCCACGTATTCACCTTCTAGCTGTATGAACTTTTGCCATAGTTGTGGGAGTTTCATAATGCCACTTTTATAGAATGTTTTTGCTTGGACGCGCAGCCACTCATGCACAAGCTTAGCAACATCATCATCGTCTTGAAATTTTGACCCACTAGTGCCTTTTTCAGCGGTCCAAAGAGATGATAATCACATGATGATAAATTATGGGGTCCCGTGGCCGCGTGCCAGAATGTCTGGTCGCGAACCTGGGGAATCGGGTTCGATTCCTACCGACGCCAAATATTTCGAATTTTAAATGGCACAAAAGTGTCCCCTGCAGTTCACTCTCCACGCCAGCAATGAGTGCCCGTGAGGTGACGCCTGGTAAGCGCCCGCACGGTACAAATATGTCGTCAACATTACCGATATCTGCGATAAAGCAGATTGTAGCACACTCAGAAATGGGTAATATGCCGTGATGATATATTTATTTGATATTTATTTATGGTGATAAATCCGGACTATATGCTGTATGTGGAAGAACCTCCCAATGCATTTTTTCGAGGACATTTGTAATCAATTGGGCAGTATGCAGGCGAGCATTATCGTGCAAAAGAATGACACTCCTGATTGAACGGTTTCTCTTTTTTAAGCGAAATGCGGGCTTAATTTTTTCACGGTACGTCGTTTTCTGAAAAAAAAAAAACGGTCAAGAGAACACCTGCTTTGTTCCAAATTACGGTGGCTATTACTTTACTATTAAATCGTACACCTGTCCAAATTATCTTACATGTGCAGCTATTATCATAAGGGTGACAACACAGCAATAGACACTTATAGAATTGACGTCATATGCAAGAGAGAGAGATAGAAGATCTTGCTTCCAAACAAACCTCCCCTCGTTGTCTTACGTCCCGCTCCCTTATTCTATCTGTCATTATGTTTGCATCTGTCATGTTAACCAAATTCGTTGTGATTTGTTCGTTGTGTTCAATAAAAATGAGTTTAAAACCACAAGATGTGCGTGAGGTAATTTTTTTTGTTTGTTAATATTGAAGATCATTCGATTATTCAACTAAAACGATGGCAGAAGTGTATGGTTGATGACAGGTCTTTGTTTGGACGTGGTAACCATAGCAACCTTTAGTTCTATGCTTTCCCGCTAGAGGCGCTCTTGCAAATTGCAATTGCATAAGTGTCTATTATCGTACATGTAGGTTCAGCTATTATCATACGGTTGGCAACACTGTGTGCCGATTTCTGAGCTTTTAATGGCGACTTTTGTGTTCTTTAGTAACGATTTCAAATAATTTATAATATATGTGCAGGTATTATGTTTAAATATATTCAAATTTAATTTTTATTTCTGAAACTTATATTGTTTCCTGTCTTATTTTGAGAACCGCTGTGCTGAGATTAGACCTCTGCAAGATGCTAGTGGGTCAATCCTTCTAAGAGAACAGTTATAATGACTGCAAGTGGGTATGAATGTGATGTGTGACGTGTGTGCATGATTGAAGAAATAGCAACTAACAAATCACTAGCTAGCATGTAAGATACATGGAATATTCTAGGTCAAATGTATGGAATTATATCTGCTTTATGTTTGTTATTGATTAAAAATATGTTTGTTTATAAAAGATAAAAAGAAAAGAATTTTATCGGTCGCGAAATTTATCAGGAGGATGTATAAATATTTGAAGTAAATATGATACTACAGTTTTTATGAATTCAAATGTAAATGTGTTAACCGATATATAATACTCATATTTGGTGAAATTTAACTCTTTAATTATATTTAATTAGATTAATTTTTGATCTACAAATTTGTTTCAAACAACAGAAAGCCATTGTCTTGCTTTTGTGTCGCCATCTACTGTCGAAATTAACTATAGTGAAAATGAAATGGCAGAAGACCTACGTCATAGATCTGAAAAAACTTTATAAAATCAAATATAACTTGTAAAAATTATTTATTTTTAAATACAGAAGAAAGAAAAATACTAGTATTAAGAAACGTATATATTAATGAATTTTACAAGTAATTTTAAGTTAATCTCTTTTTCTTTTACGCAATTTGAAATTATTTGTAATAATTGTAGTTCATTTTTATACCGGTACGTTGG
This sequence comes from Ophonus ardosiacus, assembly GCA_943142095.1. Lineage (NCBI taxonomy): Eukaryota > Metazoa > Arthropoda > Insecta > Coleoptera > Carabidae > Ophonus > Ophonus ardosiacus. Next base: position 48,674,696 of record OW964832.1, read on the forward strand.
CATGATAATGTTTACATTTAATTTTATATCGATCGAATATCTATTCTGTCACTATTGTCACTTGGTTGTCAGTTTGCATTCATATAAAGCTTAAAAAAGCAATTTCAGAAACTAACCTTGTCATGAACTATTCCGAATGGGAATTGTGGGCCATTAATTCCATTGAAAGCCGTTCAAAAGGTATTTTTTTTCAAATATTTCTCTTGTTATCAATGTTTAAACTATGTATTTTTAGAGAGGAGCAAATGCCCTGCAAATAAGCAAATCTTGACAAGCAGATATGGGCACCCGTTTCAGAATGACAGCTAGTAATCATGTAAATAACTTTCAAATGTCATAAATTTTAATTCAAAATATCAAGATTTTGTAAGTTCACGAGGTTTCTTTGTCACCAGGTGCGTGGACTTTACATGGCGAGTTACATAAATCATATGAAATTTGGAATGAAAAATATTGACATTTCACATCTATGTATGTATGTACATGATTACTATTACTGTTCTAAATAATTTTCATTCTTTGACCTCGGATTTTCGCCAAACATTTCCAGATTGTCTTCATCACTAGAAGAAAATTCCTCCGTTTCATACGACTCTTCAGATGAAAATTCGTCAATCATATATATATATATATATATATATATATATATATATATATATATATATATAATATATATATATATATATATAACAGAAAATGACGCTAAAATACAAGGTTAATTTTTAACAAAACAGCTGACCAAAATCGTATAACTGCGCAAACTCGAATCATTAGTAAGAAGATAAACCACCTGAAATTGGAAAATATCATGAAATTTGGAATGAAAAATGATGACATTTGTCATTCATATTACTAGCTGCCATTCTGTCACGAGTCTCCATATCTGCTTGTCAACACAGAACACTAACCTAAACTTGTCAAGAAAGACCAACAAAGTAACATGACTGCTCGCGCCTTATAAATTAGTAACCTATGTAAACTTAGTAGTATATGACGTCATTACTTTAGGGATATTTTTTGATGACGTAAGTCTTCTACCATTTCATTTCTACCATAGCTTCATTCATAAACTTAGTGCAGTTGGCAAGTCTGCTTTGACAACTAGACCATAATTTTGACAGGGCAAAATAAATATAAATAACCGCCTTCTTACCGAGTGATTATAAATTACAGGTGTTTCCAGAAGTGGTTTCTATAATTTTTTGATTTATTTTATGATCAGAAACATCACGAAATCGTTGTTTTTCGTTCATTTTATTTATGTGTTGACAACTTCTGACAAAACAAAAGTTACGGAGATTATTCCCGGGAAATGTCAAAAAATAATCTTTTCAACATTTTGGCGGTCACTGAGTTAAAATCCGTCTAAACTTCTCGAAGACAAATTGTCTACAGTTATTCTAGTTGGTCTTGATCGTCTACCTTTTGTTTGGCCGACCTTGGGTCGTTGAAATGTCACATATGGAATTACGGAAGCGTGGGCTGGTTTTTGCAGTCTTGACGTCATAGATGCTGAGTGAACAGTTGTTTTTATTCCAAATTTTTTGGGATTTTTTGTCAAAGTTTTTTCAACAAGAATTGTATTTTAATCGGAAAGGATGGAATTTATTTTTTAAATCACCCTCATTTTGAATACTAAAAAGTTAAAAGTTTGGTAATAAATCATCTAAAATATTTATTATCCCCCGAAATTTAATATCTTCTTGTCAGTAAGCTAATTATACCAAATTTATGATCTTAATTTTAAACATCTAATTTCTTAATTTGACACCACTAAAGCCATTCGCTTTGCACATTTGCTGTATCAGTAGGGTTTCTGGCTTGCCACATGGCAGCAGACATGTTAGATGACAATATCTATGAAGTGACGTGACAGCTGACGAAGCATATAACTTTAACCAACAGAGTTCAAGGTGAATGCAATATAATGCACCAGTATAACACAATAGAGAATGCGTTATATGGATATAGGCAATGTATATAAAGAATAAAGAAATGTATGAATGTATGTATGTGTTTGTAATATGTAATAGAGAAAAATGCATTGTGTTTATTATAATATATAGGGTAGTAAGATATCGTAGTGGAATAGTTATTTACATTCGAGTGCGTGTAAGTTGTATTTTACAGCGCGACAGCTTTGTTTAAGGCACGAGCCCTTAAGGCGACTGCCTTGTTAGCTGGAGCGCTGTAAAATACTTCACGCACGAGAATCGTATCAAATTTTTTGGCCGACGATAATGAAAATCACTTTTTTTAATGAGATAGGTTATACTTCTGAAAAGGTTTAGTTTAAAATACTGGGGTTAAGTCAATTTCCAAATTTGATTTTACTTACCTTCATTAGAGTACTTCTTCTAGTGAAAATTTATTTGTAATAATAGACGTTGTTTATGACTGATAATATATTTATTTGCTCATGTTTTCTTCGTAATAAATAATAGGTAGGTGTCGATATTTGACATTTCAGCAATTTTCGCCCCGCGTATTTGACAATATCGATCGGTGACTATGTCGGTAACGGCGGATTTTTACAATAATGACAGATGTCGCTGCCGTGATTTTGGTTTATATAAATTAATTTTAAATATAGGAAATGTTAAAGTATAAAAATAACTTATGCAGGTAGTAGTTTTTTACATGAAGATGATTTCTTTTCTAAATGCCCATAAACGTCCAGTGTATTTTGATTATTTTACCGCATAGTTAGACAAGATACAACACAGTAAGCGTAAAATGTAGGTTACACTTGCTTTGTATACAATTGTAAAGTTCCCATTACACTTCAGGAGGGCAAAAATAATATTTTGTATGTATTACATATGACAGAACACAAAATCTATGTCTGTATCTTGTATTATATTTATGAAAAATACTTCGTGAAATTTTTATAGGTTATACAATGAAACCAAAACAAAATCCATACGATAAGACAAACAATGGCGTCAAGAACAATTGAATACGGTTTATGTTGTACTATTTTCCAGACATAATACAATTCTTAACTGTACACCTAGTAAACAAATGAAATATGATATGAACAAACGTGGCCTAAATATTTCTATGAATACATTTATAAAATAATGAGAGTCGTAAAAAAAAAATAAACTAACATTTACGAACTAAAAACTTTCATAAATAAATAAATATATCATCACGGCATATTACCCATTTCTGGGTGTGCCAGTATCTACAACACATGTAGACATCGGTAATGATGACGATATATTTTACCGTGTGGGCGCTTACCAGGCGTCACCTCACGGGCACTCATAGCTGGTGTGGAGAATACGCCACAGGGTTCACTTTTGTGCCATTTAAAATTGGAAATATTTGGCGTCTGTTACTTACATAAGTTTTTATTTTAATTTAAGAAAATATGATATAATTTTAACTTTTTTACCTCCCGCTACCCTAGGTAAGGGAGGTATAGGGATCGTTCTAAAAATCGCATAGAGATTTTAGTAAATAAGCACGTTTTGATGTCCCCAAAATCCGATTTTAATATTTTTACAATGGTGTATGTGTGTGTGGATGTGTGGATCCTATGGACACGATTATTCAAATTCTATCAATCAGAAAGTTTTGTGTACCCATTCTGATTCTAATTAGTTTTCTGATAACCGGAAGTATCACTTGTACAAGCTTTTAACAGTTTTTCTTGAAAAAAATACATTAAATATAATTTTTTCAGCAATTCTTATTAATAAAAATTGAATACAATGGTACAATCTTCAATTATACAATAATAGAATTTGGTAAATAACTTTAAATATAAATTTATACAATAATTTATTTTATACATCATCTTGCCTATGCGTCAAACAAAATCATAACAATTTTGACATATTTAAACAAATGTCACTACCAGGAAGCAATTACATTAAAATTAATAATGAATCTGTGTTAAGAATAATATAGTAATAATATTTTAATTCTAATGAAATTAAAGTTTGTAAAAATAATATATTTTTCAACATACATGGATATTAGATGTACAGAATGATCCGATTTAAGTTTGTTATGTTTGTAGCACTATAAATCAAATATCTGTCAATAAGCACGTGTTTCTAAAGTGTTAGATATTAGTTTACAACTACACATTTACGAAATGGATCATGTACAGGGAAGAATCTACAGAGATTGCGTTTTAGAGTCTTAAAATCTATTAAAATAGATGTTTTATCACATTTTGCAGCAATTACCACTCATAACCCTTTATAAAAAAAAAGTTCCAAATTTCACTAATTTTCTAGTCTGCCTAGAATAAACGGATAATACATTTGTTTATTTACCATATTAAACTTCCATATACCAACATTCACACGGTAACGTCTGTTTGCGTATGTTTAAATTGGTTCATTGCCAATTCAAATAAAAATTGTGCATTTCGAAATTTAATTCAGCGTTCATAGAGTATTTGATTTCACAATACAAACGCTCACTGAAATAATATAGGTAACCTAGTTTACAGACGGTTAGAGTTTGTGTAGCTGATTCAATATTTGATATCGGTTGTTCGAACCGTGAAATAATGCTCGTATTTTTTGTTTCAGAATGGGACGCCTTTATGGGAAGATTTTGTCACGAAAGCTACCAAGCTGCACTCTTGTTTAAGGTAAGAAAGAGAAATATTTGTTTTTAGATGAAATTTAATACTAATCTTTTTATCATGATATAAAAAAATTAATGTCTCTGATAGGTATTAAGAGATATAGAGACGTGGGGTCGTATATTTTCATTCAGGGGTCATTTTGTATACGTATATACGCTGAAACAAATTTCAGGCTTAGTTGTTATAAATGATTTGTTGATTATATCAATTTTAAGGAAACATTAAATGACTGATTTGCTGTCAAAATTTCGATTTGCATTTTTTTGTTTAAGCCAGACTTAAAATTTAACAGTCCGAGTTAGGGTTTTAGTTTGAAATTGCCGCCATAAATTGACCTTTACACTAACGTGGTCTATTGCGTTGCTGATTGTGGCGCTGCGTTACTTTTCATTATAATTTGGCATTACGGCATTAGTTTCATAATAGTTTAAAATAATATTGTATGCAATCCGTATAATAGGGCTGTTGCAAGAATTTTTATATGACTTCTAAGTATTAAATTTGAAAAGATATTGTTCTTTAAAGAGCCTCAAATTTAAAAATATCACGAAATATCCTTTAGATATTTTACAATTAATTTTTGTAATTTGGATAAAATTTTGAATAAGTCACGTGATCTGAAACAGAATGTGACGTCAGAGTACATACATCTTCAGCGGTTCTAAGGTGTCAAGTGTATTGTCAAAGTTGTCAAACAAGTGTCAAATAAGAATCACGACCAGAACTTTAAGTAAAATATATTATCAATTTATATAATAAATTCAGTTTTTATATTTTATTTTACCTCAACTCTTTAACACCTCCTTATTTCGGTAGCAGTAATACAATCGTTTTGATATAAATTCAGCCATCATCCAGCTATCGACCTTCGGTAAATTGTCCGACTGAGCTTGAGTGTAATTTGAATTAGCCATTATTACTTTATTATTCATTTACAATGAGCAATGTCAGCGTCAAATGTCAAATTAAAAGATTTTGTTATTAACATGTGACAAACTTTAGCCTTCGTTTATTTATGTAAATAATATGAATTAACGTAGGTGATGGAAAAACTATTTTCCTATTGGCTATTAATGATGTAATGTATGTGCTTCTACGTCACAGGAGTGGGGGGTAGTTTTTCAGGACGCCAATCTTTTTATTTCATTATTTCCACAAATAACAACAAATCAGGCCATAAACTTTCATTTAAAATAGTTTTTAAAAAATGTGAAACAGGCTCATTCTTTTCATAAAAATTCTAAAACGTACCAGTACATGACGTCACATATCTAGTTACTTTTATTCAATTTTTATTACTGACATGCATCGGCTGCTTGACCGATTTGGATATAAATAATTTAGATATAATTAATTAATACATGAAACCAACAATCTGTAACAAATTATTCTAACCACAACCGCAATTATATTACTATTATGTTTCATTGCCTTTGCTAGACAACATGTCTCCACTAACTACTATACTATACACTGTTTATGTACTACACCTATTATTGCAGTTGTATGAATGTGTCAATGTGTGTGTGTATATCTGTCAACGTATTACGTGTGTGTTTATGCATGCGTCTCTTTCCAGAGCGGCTATTCAGGCCATCGGCGCTTATTTGGACGCCTTCCAGAAGATCGCGGACGCTGCAACCAACGCCAGAGGTGAGTTACGTCACAGTTAAAAAGTTTCAGTTTTGTAAGATGGGAAATAGTGTAGACGTAGACTAAACAGAAAAAGTAGGGAACGTACTCAAAACGAAAGAGAATTATAAATGATAGGAAGATTAAAATATTGTTTGAATGAAAATTATTTACCGGCACGTCGCTCCCCCTGACGTTCAAGGTGTGACATGTCTCGCAGAAAAAAAAGCGAATAGCAGCACTGCTTTAAGATGGAAAAATTGATTTGTTTACTCTTCATTTTTTGCTATAGCATAATTTTCATTTATACTTCTTCAAAGAATTTTATGTTTCTTAATTTAAAATAGGTATATACCTATATCACTCACTAGATGGAGAATTTTATAACGAATAAAAAAAATCTGTTATGGCCAGCACAAGACCTTCCGTCAATTTGATATATTTTGTACAAATCCCATACCAAAAGTTCCTTGGAAAAGATTCTATTAAAAAATAAGTGTCCCAAATTATGAAGTCATATAGTACTGACCAAATTGACTAAAAAAAGTTTAATCAACATGGGTCCGATCTTCAAAAGTTTCCGAGATAAAACGCAATGAAAAATGAGTTTTTTCTGTGTTTATCTCTGCTATCTCGAAAACTGCAAGAGTTACGACTTTGATTAAATAAGACATTTTGTTTACCTTTCGGAGGTCATCTTATATGTGTTTTTGTTTTTTTACAAAAAATCGAATAATTGTACTAAGACAAAAGTTGTGGCGCTCTTAGCCTATATTTAGTTTTCAAATAACTTCGTAACTATTAGAAAGTGAAAAAAATGTTTCATATGTAACTTTGATATCTGTATTATCAAATGTTCATACATTGCCTCCTATGCTATGATCGTGCTATGAATTCCTCGTATGCATAGCAACTGTCAAATTTTGTTTTCTAATTTAAACGTTTTAAGACAGATAATTAAGGACATTTAAAATTGATTCTTTAGGTAATAATTTTGTAGTTTTATTCTTTATTTATGTAAATAATCTAATAAAATAAACTTTAGTTCACAGAGAATTCAATTTGGTGTTCATTTAATAAAATACCAAGAACAGAATTATACATATAATATGTTATTGTTTTTTTATAGTCTATTACTGGCATAGACAAAATTTTGTTCGACCACTTAGTCTGTTTTTCTTCGATTCTAATACAAAATGGCCTCTTTCTCGAAAACAGTTGAAGATCGGACCCATGTTGATTAAACTTTTTTTACTCATTTTGGTCAGTACTATATGCCCTCATAATTTGAGACACTTATTTTTTAACACCCTGTATATAATGTAGAATTGCAACAAAAACACATGCTATTGATTAATTTTATTAAATTTGTAATAGAGTCTTGGTCACCGGATATACTTCATCATACTATCATTTCCAAAAAAATCTAATTTTATTTCATTCGAAAATAACACTTTTCACTAGTCGACTTCATTCCAAAGTTGATATGTTTTGCAACATTTAGTTTCGCCTTTTTATTTCTTTTACAAACTAAAAGTTTTTTAAAAAAGAAATGTCCAATACATTCTTCGTCTTGAAGACTTCCAGACACAGTACATTGCCTGAAATTCGCAAGGTTTATATTCGAATTTCTTTCTAAATATCCCCAACAGATTTCTTGAATCTGCTATAGATTTTATTTTATTTTATCTGTTCGCTTTGTTGGTTTACTGGGATTTTGGCTACTTATATTTGGTAATAATTCTCTTTACTGTGCTTTTAACAATCTTTAGCAAGCCAGCTGTCTCGCGAGAACCTTTTCATTCTTAGCATGGAGAGTGCCATTTAAAATTTGAAATAATTTTTGTCGTCGGTCTGGATCAAACCCGATTGTCCAAATTCGCTATCACACACAGGCCGTCTGCCAGGAGAAGACATATTTTATCCTTAACTTTTCAATTAATATTTTTGATGGATATAAGTAGTAATCTTTCCTAAATTAATTCCAAATAATTTATTTTTAATTAGAAAATAGTTAATTACTTTTCAATATCCAAAATGAAATTAAATTTTAATCGCTTTCATCCTTTAAAATCTCCAGACGAGTAACCATCAAATATAATTTATATTATGAGATAAAATATTAAATAGACCATTTATTTTTTTAAGTAAATATTCATTAGGTAAATATACCATCACTGCTTTACGTTATATCCAGTGTTAGATGAAACAAAATCTATTTTCCCTATATTTATTTTTTAATATAATCTGGGGCTAAATCAAAAAGAACCGATGTCAATTTTTGATCAAAATGAGACTAATATGTCCGTTTATTTTTTACACGGCCTAAAAGTGTAAATGTGGACATGTCAGTAAAATCTTGAAGAACTTTAGGCTCATAAAAAATTTAACTCACAGAATTAGAATGACAATGTATTGTTAACCTTGGAAGTTTTTTTAATAACTTTAAAATGTTGACATTGGTTATTCTTGCATTAATGCACGGATATTTATACTTAGACTTAATTCGTTTATAGTACATAATTGAATAAATATGCTACAATATGTGTAACACTATAATTTATTTTTTTACGATCTCCCACGTTTAAGTAAGTTTATTATTTTTCTGTAAAAAAAATGTTTATATCTCAATGAAAAGACTTCTTTTTCTCTAAAATTGTCAGTCAGTTTCATCTTAAAATAAACATCAAAATCCTGTGTAAATTGTAAGAACGATGTTATGTAAAGACTAAGTTTACCGATGATTGATAACTTTTAAAAGTCTAAATAATATTGAAAGGCCTCTCCATCTTCAATATCTTCTCTGTAAAGAGTAAAAGTTCAGATTTCTAAATGCCATCGTATTAATAGTGCATGTTTTTAAATAGTTTTATTTGAAATTAGTTCAAAATTTAAATAAAAGTTTGAAAAATGAATATTTATATTTAAATTATTACAAATCGTTAACGTAAAATGAAAGTGAAATTATCTACTAGTCAAACCAACTTCTTATATGTGTTGTTGGTTGAAGGAAAATCACACCATATATCAACCTCGTTCGTTACATTTCATATTTAGCTTTAAATTTGAACCAAATCTGGCATTTTATAACACTTGTGCCATAATTAAAACATTACGCTTGACTTATGTAAATAGATACAGGCTGCGATGACACTCCCAACAAGGTTATGTATACTATTTTATTCACAATCATCCTCATTTTAAATCAATAATTTTCACAATACGTCAGTGAGTTATAACCTTTAATTTTATTAATATTTTTAATAGCTAAGAGCTACTTAATTATAGGGATGACATATTTGTACCATGTGGGCGCTTACCAGGCGTCATCTCACGGGCACTCATTGCTGGCGTGGAGAGTGCACCACAGGGGTCACTTTTGAGCCATTTAAAAAAATATGTCATCATCATTACCGATATCTGCGATAAAACAGATTGTGGCACACTCAGAAATGGGTAATATGCCATGATGATATATTTATTTATATACAGGGTGTCTCTTAAATAGGGGGACATGGCTTAACCACAGATTCATGAGGCTAAAATAAGACGATTTAACCAAACTTGCTTCTACCGGAAGTGTACCATTTAACCAGAATGTGTAATTTGTGATATCTGTTACAGTTCACACACATAAAAAAAATTTGAGAGTCTGCACTGCTAAATTTTTAAAATAAATTTAATCTAGCAGTCTATCCAAATGTCAAACAAGTAATTTTTAATGACAGTAACAATTGTTTTACGGGTTTTCTTCGCAATATTCTAAAATTAGTAACATCCGTTTGTTCGGCCTAATAATATTTTACTACCATTATTATAAATAAGACGATTACATATCTCAGCTTACTCCTAAAGTTGTGAAGATTGACAACTCGTTACTGTCATTAAAAATTACTTGTTTGACATTTGGATAGACCGCTAGACTAAATTTATTTTAAAAATTTAGCAGTGCAGACACTCAGATTTTATTTTTTTTCTGTGTGAACCATAACATTTATCACAAATTACACAGAGAGAGAAAAGTTTATTATTGAATGTATCTTTCTAAAGAAAAATAATTTCACGTTTTCGGCGTTGCCATTAAAAAGTTACGGTCTAATTAATGCTGGGACACCTAAATTTCATACACTAGTGGTTCACTATTAATAACAAGTATCACCTTAAAAGATTACTTATAACCATATAAACTGTCATACCAAATTTCATCCAAATCGAATAAAGCGTCCGATTATTATAAGCAAAATTAATTTTTTTTTCGAAGAACTTTGATGCAGAATTCTGGCTAAATGGTACACTTTCCGGTAGAAGAAAGTTTGGTTAAATCGTCTTATTTTAGCCTCAGGAATCTGTGGTTAAGTCATGTCCCCCTATTTAAGAGACACGCTGTATAATTATAGGGATCTGTGACAATGTTGCTAGGCAACCCTTACGTAAACATTTCCAACCCAAGAGATGGAAGTGAAATCTGTTATTTCCAACCCATGAGATTGTCATAAAAGTTAGGAATGACGTATTTTCCAACCTCCAGAAGGTTAGGAATCGGTATATCACTATAATGATTGTGAATAAAATAATTTTCAAATATCAAATTAGAATCTAATTTGGTCCGTCAGAATCACAAGGGTCGCACAGTACATTCCGTTGCGCAACTTTATTTTATTTAGCATCGTATAAAACCACAAATAAAAGTATAAATCCACTGCGCAATATCATTTTTTATGGTTTGTAACCACATCAATTTATAGTACATTTCTATTGTTATTTCTTCGAAGATAATCTATAAAAACCGTGGGAAATCTATAAATATACTTCCCGATCGTACAGATCTGGATTCCAGAGTTATATATAATTATTTACTGTTACCTACACATCAATTTCATACAGAAATAAAATCTCTACCTCTTTATTTCCATTCTAGAATAATTCTCTTTCGTTTTTCGTGAATTATTTTTAGAGTTATTGATTAAGGTTCTACCAAAAAAATGTTAGCCGTATAAAAACACGACTACGTATTATCAGACATTTTTAGGAGTTTTCCATAACTTTTGCTTAGCAACAGGGTTGGTGTTTGACGCAAGAGTGACGTCAAGCATTTAGCATTTGAAAATATCGACAGGGACATTAAAATTTTAGCAGTTGTTGCCTTGAGAGAATGGAGATGCTTATAAAGTTTGATAATATTTGAGTCTTGTTTGACACCTGACAAATGGTTCACGTATAATAAATATGTGATAATATATTGTTTGTTAATGCAAGAATTAGTAAATTGTGTGTTTTTGTAATTATTTTTACAAGAATTATGATAAATATTGATAAAGCTTTTAAAAAACATAAACCGATTTTTCAACTGCTCGTTCCATAGAAAAGTATCGTTTTACATATTTAAATAATAGAAATGGGCCTTAAAGAGCAAGGAGTTTTAATCAACTAAGAAAGATTTTGTGAAAAATCCATGGCCCCGCTGGAATTTGAACCCTGGACCTTTTTTTACCTAGTAAGACGGTCTAACCATCTTAACCATAAGATCCGTTCCCATTGAAGACACAAATTTTTTTCTACAACTAAATTTAATTTTAAACAAAATTAACCTCTAATGACATCTTGCCAATATGACAGATAACCGCTGAATTTTCCTATAAGTTACTTCTTGACATTTGATTGACAGCAATGTAATTGCCTGTCTCAATTAAAACATAGGGAATGAATTTGACAGAAGTATTATATTTAAATATTGTAAGAAATTTACCCAAGTCAGAAAATTACTCGGTCTCAAGATGCACACAATATTTTTTCCACAATTAAATTTAATTTAGAAAGCAGGTATAATTATTTAAACAAAATTAACCTCTACTGACGTTTTGTTAAATGTCAAATTCGTTCCCTATGTTTCATTTTAAATGGGGCACGCAAATACATTGCCGTCAATCAAATGTCAAGTCGTAACCATGGATATGACAAACCCAATGTTTCACGTTAAAAAATACTCACGGTATACAAAACCGTACAGTAATGTGTTACTTTACAACATATAATATTTACATATAATACTTGTGTCAGATTCGTTCCCTATGTTTCATTTTAAATGGGGCACGCAAATACATTGCCGTCAATCAAATGTCGAATCGTAACCATGGATGCGACAAACCCAATGTTTCACGTTAAAAAATACTCACGGTATATTATGAATTATGTTGGATAAAAGTTATATTTGTTTTGAAATAGACCTTGTAACTTTGTTGAAAATCGCTTCAAATTTAACTCAAACTATTTTCACAACATGTTTCACATTCAGTAAAATTTCATTATAATGATACATATAATCTCCTAATCATATGAATTTAAACTCCACATACCCTAGTTTCCAACTGCAACAACCTTCAACCATATTTTCATATTTGCATTCACACAATTGTAGTTTTCATGTGGCATTATTTCACTGTATGTAACAAAGCGCAATAACATGCCAATAGTCTAGCATAGCGATATTGTAGTCATGTAGCGGAGTGCATGGCCGATGCAGCGACCCAAAACTGGGTCAATCAATGAGGGGCCGTCGCGACGGACTGCGGACGTTACCCTCACCGGCGCGTCAAAACACCCACAGACAGAAAGACGAAGTTTTTAGGCGTCGGAGGGTGTGAGTGCTTCTTTACAAATGGTACAAGTAATAAAGTAATTGTTAAATGACAGCACTCTATTACACTTTAATGGGGTATACTTACTTGCATATTACACTGATTCAAAAAAAGTTTAAGCTAATCCTTATTTTTGGATTAGCGAATTCTACTCTAATTTTGACAGTTTATATCTTAAAATATAGTCTAATCTATTCCTAGTATCTACCTTGATTGATAATATCATGAAAATAAAATTTTAAATACCGGAATAGAATAGAATTCACTAATCCAAAAATGAGGATTTGCTTAAACTTTTTTGTGAATCGGGCTGTGAGGGTTTACATAAATACTTGAAATCTGTTATACCGCGTGTTCAGTTACACTAGCAACTCTTAAATTTAAAGCTAGGTTAAAAAAAAAAATGCAGCAGTATATTGCAATTCATTTGACATTAAATTCACACAAATGTTCAAATACTCTAAAAATGCGTACACTTACGTAGCATTCTCTTTACAATCAAATAATATTACTACAAGTTTTATATCTCTTCCTATTTTTGAATTATTATAAAGTCAATATACCCCACATTTACATAAAAACTTCAAAATTTTCAAAAATCTAATTTTTATGTGTCTAGATACTTCTCGATGCGCTGATTCCAAATTTTGAAACCGCAGGTCGATATCTCTTTTCGTTCTCGAGATATTTACATTCAAAGTTTTGCTCAAAACTGCCCATATTTGGGTATTAACTAAAAAATGGGTCGAGATATGAATTTGGCGACAACACCATTCGATTCTACGGGCAAAATTACATAAGTACACCAATTTTCAGAAATTTTGAACACTGCATTCAATCTCTAAAGCAAAATAACTGAAAATGACCAAAAATTGCAAAAATCGTAAGGGGTACCCCTTACGATTTTTTCAGATTTTGGCCATTTTCAGGGGTTTTTAAGCTTTTGTTCATAAAAAATGAACCGGTTGGACATAAATTATGAAAATTGGTATACTTATGTATTTTTGTCCGTAGAATCGAATGGTGATGTCTCCAAATTCATATCTCGACCCATTTTTTAGTTAATACCCAAATATGGGCAGTTTTGAGAAAAACTTTAAATCTAAATATCTCGAGAAAGAAAAGTGATATCGACCTGCGGTTTGGAATTTGGAATCAGCGCATTGAGAAGTATCTAAATACATAAAAATTAGATTTTTGAAAATTTTGAAGTTTTTATCTAAATGTGGGGTATATTGACTTGTATGGGGCAATAATTCAAAAATGGGTAGAGATATAAACTTGGTAGTAATATTATTTGATTGTAAAGAGAATGTTACGTAAGTGTACGCATTTATAGAGTATTTATATATGAGTCTACATAATGTATATTCATGTGATAATGGGGTATTCCACTCAATTTTTTTTTATTATTTTAAATAAAACTTCATTCAGTTTTGAAGCAATTCATAGTATTAAAAAATCTTAATCTTCCTAGTTTAACAGTATTTTATTTTCGAGAAATCAGTGTAACGTCACATTTCCCCTATATTTGTCTTTCTCACACACACTGCTCTGAGTTCGCTACGAGAGAAAGATAACAATTGTATGACGTCAATTTTCCCTTTTAGCAAATGTGAAATATCTCGTAAAGTAATTATTTAAAAAATGTTTTCATTGTTTCAACTATTATTTATTGAGCCATACTTTAAGTTAAATTGAAATTTTTCTTATTTTTTTGTTATAGTGGAATACCCCATTTTATTGGATTTATGGAATATTTTCCAATGAACTTTTGGTATGGGACTTGTACAAAATACATCAAATTAACGGAAGGTCCTTTGCTGGCCACAACAGATTTTTTTAATCTTATATCAAGTGACTGTTATAGGAAGTGCGAATCAAACCATTGACCTGTTCCTATCCTATGCGATGAGTAACAGTTTTGTCTTTGTCTAAGTGATAAATGATTGAAGTTATATCCGTATGTATGTGACCGTGCTCTGCACTAGAACCAAGTGAATGTTGCAGATGTGCAGATAACTGTTACTTTACGGTTATTAGGAAAATCATTTTGTAATTGCACCATTGATACAACATCTGTTCAAATATACGACTAATTATTACTATTTGTTTCGCACTGAGACGTTCAAAGTTCAACATGGCAAATATATTTTCTTAAATTGTTACTGGAGAATGGAGCATCAATGTGGTTCTTCACCATCATGACAAATTAGAACTTGAGTCATTTATATTAAAATCAAATCGTCAAACTCTAAGATAGAGACTATCATGATTTGAAAAATCTGATGTGACCCAATCATAAAATTGCACATATTTGACATAATTGACATTGACATTAATTTTTTTATTTTTTTGTTATTTTTTGTCCTAATCCATAGCAAACTTAATTACAAAAACCAAAAAGTACATAATTTTTAAATTTACATATCTCGCTTATACAAAGGACTAATTTTATAATACTTGTGTCCAGTTTTATAAAAGATGGATAAGTAAATTACTAGCAAAGTAAAATTTATTCTCGAAGTAAAATAGTTTATTCCAGAGATTTTCGTTTTATAAAACAAGAATAAAAATACTAGCTAAGTAAATCTATGGAATAAATTACTCCACTGATTTTCGAGGAAGTAAATTTTATTCTGTAGAATAAATTTGACACATGTCAAAATTAATTATTTTATTGAGTTTATAGAAACCGAAAAGGATGGTTTTCTGTGAATTGTCAAATGGTATGTTCAGCAAATCTAAAAATAACGGAATTCATTAATAAGAGCTAGGCTTGAAAATGGAGAATTTGGTAATTGCTACTTGTTAGAGGATAGTGGATACCCTTGTAAAAATTACTTATTAACACCTGTACGAAACCCAACTACTCCAAGCCAACATAAATACAATGTGTCATATAACAGTTTCATTCGAACACTATTCCGAGGACCTATTTGTGAAACTGCATTAAATTCTTTACAAATCTCGTCCCATGCACTATTTTTGCTTTTGATGCTTGCTACGTCTGTCTGCTTGTTTTCAATATTACTAATATATTTTTTTATCTCTAGCATGTTCGCTTTATCTATTTCAGTATAATTCTTTCCCCATTCTGTCTTTTTTCACATTTTTAATAACTGACACTTTATTTTGACGTTTGAATAATAATAAACGATGTCTCTGTCGGTAAATCACTAGAATAAAATATTTACTCTGTAAGTACTTATTTTACTCTGCAACTTATTTTATAAAACAGACATTTTTATTTACTCATCGATTAAATTTACTTTCAAAGTAATAACTCAGCAACTTATTCGATGTTTATAAAACTGGGCATTGATGTGTTAGACTCAGGATTTAATTCTCTAAAACTTTTATTTGAAGCATTTATTTCTAAAATATGTGTTTTCACAGTTAATTCTATGCTTATTTTGTTATCATATGAAGTATTTGTTCAACTTTTCAAGCAGCAACAGTAAAAATTCATACTGCAAAAACTCAGTCTATAAGATTAAAGAACAAATATTTATCTTTGCACACCGATAACGGCTGTCGTTCGTGCTTCGAGTGTAAACTGTAACCGTTCTTTTTACGTGCCGTTACCAATCGAATATATATTGCATATGCGGGAAGCAACATTCACACAATTTTTATTGCGAGAATATCGCCGAGAGAATATTTCTTTAAGATCTGGGAGCGTGCAGATGAGAAAAATATATGGGATGGTATTGTTACGCGATATAAGAATGGTTTTATTGGATTTTTTAAAGTAGCCGTTGTATTTATTTTCCATACTTTAAATTTGATGTAGCATGCACGAGCCCTATATGAGTAAAGTGTTAATTAAATTAATTTAACTTGGTAAAGTTTTTACAAAATCTGATGTGGCCAACACATGACCTGCCGCCAATTCCATGTTTAAAATAGCAATGAGCATTAAGTAAAGTATCACTTCCGGTTGATCGTTTGTAAACAAAATCTAATTTGTTGTTCTAATAAATAGAAAAGTCTGTAATACGAAATTCCACTCCGGGTTATCAAATAGAGTTCAAATCTAATGTTGTTTCAAATTTTGTACAAGTTTTTAAAAAAAAGTTTGGGATTATATTTTAATGGATTTTAAGAAAAAATCAGCATCAACTTTCTGGTGCTCTAATTTTCGTACACTAGTGATTCACTAATAATAACAAGTATCATCTTAAAAGATGACTTATAACCATATGAATTGTCATACTAAATTTCATCCAAATCCAATAATGCGTACTGTTATTATAAGCAAAATTATTATTATTTTTTTCGAAGAACTTTGAAGCAGAATACTGGCTAAATGGTACACTTTCCGGTAGAGGCAAGATTAGTTAAATCGTCTTATTTTAGCCCCAGGAATCTGTGGTTAAGCCATGTCCCCCTATTTATCTATATGTAAGTAATGGTAAATTATTATTATTGTCGGGAGGTGGTTCATTCTTGCCCCTGTACTGCGACCTTTCTGGTCTATTGTACCCTCCGTGTTTTCCTCCTATTCTAGGAGCCCTGTATGTTTTGTAAACTCCAGGATTTTCTTTAGACTAATGTCCTTTAGTGTCTCAGTGTGCAATTTCTTTGCTCCTAAAAGACTATGTCTGCTTGCCATAAATGCTTCGCAGTGACATATTAAGTGTTCAGGGGTTTCATCCTCTTCTCCACATCCTCTGCATGTTGGTTCTTGTTTGAGGCCCAACCTATGGAAATGTTTATTTAATTGACAGTGTCCTGTTACCAGTCCTGTTATTAGTCTGACATCTTGCTTGCTCATTACAAGTAAGTTGTCTGTTCTTTTCTTGGATGGCTCATTCAGGAAGAGCTTGGAATGTCTTTGCCCTGATGTGGCTGTCCAATGCCGTTTGTGCCATTGCCAAAGCAAAGTATTAAGTTCTTGCTTAATTGTTTGCGCAGTTATTCCGCAAGTAGGTTCTGGTCCTATAAAAGGTATATTTGTCCCATTTTTTGCAAGATGGTCGGCTGTCCGGTTTCCTTCAATTTCTGAATGCCCGGGTGCCCATATCAATCTTAATTTATTCGTCGCTCCTAAGGCATTCAATCTGTGGATGCAGTACAGAATTAGTCCTGAGACTACCTCACACGAGTTTAGTGCCTTAAGTGCAGCTTGGCTGTCTGTTACTACGGAGATTCTTCTATTGTGGTAGTTTTTCTTCAATAGTAATTGCACGCTGGTTAAAATTGCGTGTACTTCTGCTTGGAATACTGTTGCATTTGTCCCAAGTCCAACCGATTGGTTGTGTCTTAGTCCCTTTGCCCCATGTATTCCAGCTCCGGTTCCGTTGGTTGTTTTGGAGCAGTCTGTCGTCTCTTTCCACTGGACTTTGAGAGTATTCCCATGCATCCCTTTCAGGAATTATTATTATTATTATTATTATTAAGTAATGGTAAATACTGTGATGAATAAATTATTACTGTTTGAAACATGAAAATTCTTGTTATTTTTTACCAAACTTCGTGTAATAGTTTAAATATGTTCAGCATCTTTGAAGAAAACATCCAGACAGATCATCCAGAAAATAATTTTCGGAATTTTATGAAGAAATTCCGAAACACGATCCAGTTTTTGACTTACTTATTTCAAGATCTTTTGGAGTTCTGGCAGATTGACGTAATAAGCGAGAAGACATCAGTTTGTCTGGTTTCTTATCGCAGAATTTCTGCTGAAGGTTGAGTACAAAAGAATAAGTGAATTCTTGAGTGGCAAAGGATAATCAAGGATGATATAAATAAAAGACGGGGATATAGAACATAAAACTTTTTATTAATACGTATTATTAAATAATAGTGAGCATACAAAACATAAATACATACGATTGAGTATTATATACAAAATATGAATAGAATAAACATGAGTCATGAACCAGTATCATATATGAGGCGAACATAACCTATACCATCATCATCCCCATCTTCAATGATGTAAGAGTAAAGAAGAGCTGATCAACGGCTGCGCAACTTGAATTGGCGCGTGCGCAACTTGAATTGGTGCGTGCGCAAGTGCAATTGGCGCATGCGCTACGGCAACTGGAGCGTGCGCAACTGCAACAGGATGTGCATTAGGAGTGCGATGGACTACAGCGTTGAAACCGTTGTGATCATCAGCTGTGTATTCGACAACACGACGACTACCATCGGGTTCAATTAGGGAGTAGCTGCCGTGGACAACGTCGCCGACGCGTTCTTCGTGCTGTTCTTTGGCGTCGCCTGTATGCGCATCCTAAATAAAAAGAAAAGATTGAAGCGTGAAATACTTGCATATAACCATATACCTATTAACTAATATATTGCGGATCCTTTGATTTTCTTGAAGGAAACACTGTGAAATGGAAATATCGTTTCTGCATAAGTATATCTTACACAAACACCCAACCGCGAATTATGCGCATGCTTGGAAACCTTGACTACTATTGGCTAACGAGGAAATCATGATCACAGAGTTCTGTTTTTTAACGAATAGCGCGAGAAATTTTTAATTTAAATTTGAGAAATTAAACAATGTACCTATTCTATTCTTGTGCTAAATTTGAATTAAATAATTTACTTTGTTGTACTGTAAAAATAATAGGAATACAATCTGATCAGGATTAATTTATTTAGGTGACAATAAATTACTGTATGAAACACAAAGCAAATCCTTTCGAAGTGCAACTACAAACAGAAATGAAATCAAACGTCAAAGTCAAACCATGTGCTCGCTGCATCACCAGGGCAGTGTTCCAAAACCGGGAATACCGAGTTTTGGCGTAGAGTATGAAGTGTTGTGTTTTGGAACGAATGAGAGTTTTGTTGAAGTAAAAAATTGAAACTAAATTAAAAATAATTTTATAAAACTAACAAAACTACTTATAAGTACAACATTAATGTCAAGCCCTTAATAAAAGCGCTTTTATGGAGCACTATCCTCAATATAATGTGAAAATACGCTCTATAAAAGCGCTTTTATTATAAAAGTATGCTCGTAATACACGCCAACGTATTTACTTATGTTTATTTTCAACCAAAAGCATGTTTTCTTCCTTAAAAAGGCAAATTACTTTCATATGTTGAGAATCGTGAGCAACTACATTTGAAAATATTGTGGATTTTGGAACGCAGCCCAGCCAGCGACGCTGTCAGCGTTAGCCAATAGTAGTCAAGATTTCCAAGCATGCGCATAATTCGCGGTTGGGTGTTTGTGAGAGATAGACTTATGCAGAAATGATATTTCCATTTCACAGTGTTTCCTTCACCTACTCTTACGGGAAAGATACGAGCATTAGCAATATATTAGTTAATAGGTATATGCATATAACACTTTTAGTGGCTGTGTTGTGGCTGTAGTACCGATGAAAATAGTTCATATAGGTTATATAGCTTGTCATCTTTGTATAAGAAGTTAATTTGGAACTCAATAGATAGCAGCAATAATATTATTACCAAGGTATTTATTGGATGAAAAGAAAAACATCAAGATGATTGCCAAGTTCAGATGTGGCAATGAAAAAAGAATCAATAAATACTGGCTATCAAGTGATGAGAGGAGTTGCAGGCTATGCGGGAGAGAAGAGGAAACTATCAGGCATTTAAGGATTTCGTTCAGGGAAGTTACAAGAGAAGGAAGAAAAGAAACGATTCTGTTCGACACGCGGTTTCAAATTTTAGAATCAGCGTGTATCCCAAAATGCAAAATTGCATTTTCGAAAATTTTGGACTTTTAGCCCGAAAATTGGTATAAACAAATATTCAATATGGCTGAGTTAGCAAAATAACATTTATTGAACCATTGATAAATAATGTTGTGCATTAATATTCAACTCTTAATATATTTAATATAGAAGAAAATTCTTACCTGGACGCCATACGAGAAGCTGTATTTGGGCGGGGCGTAATAATCCACAGCAGGGGCGTGAGCAACTGCTACTGGTGCGTGAGCAACTGCCACTGGTGCGTGAGCAAGTGCCACTGGAGCGTGAGCAACCGCTAAAGGCGCATGAGCAAGCAACGGTTGTGAAATGGCTATTGATGGTTGAGAAATGGCAATAGATGGTTGCGCAAGGGCTATAGACGGATGTGAAATTTGGAGCGAAGACGAACTGAGGGACAGGGGACCGGTAGACACGCTGATGGGGGCGGACGAGGCCAAAGTTGCCAGAAGCACCACGAAAGTTACCTGACAGACAGAAAAAAATAGTGAGAATTCATAAAATTTAAAATAAATATTCAAATTTTTCCAAAACTTACTTTGTTAACCAAACTGAAATTATTTTAAAAACTAGAATGGGGTCTTAAGGTTAAATTATAACTAAAAAAATCTGTTGTGGCCAGCACAAGACCTCTCGCCATTTCCATATTAGGCTATATAAGTATTGTATTGCACTTCACTTTCGAACCGTCGTCTTATAACAAAATATTGCAGAACTTTACCCAAATATTGTTTTTTATTGTATTTAACATGTCTTCTGCACACACATAATTCTAATTATATCTATTTTTCATTGTATGAGGAAGTTTCTAAATGTCACAGATTCTTCCAATTCATTAACCAGATTGGCGGTATTTCTGATTGATATATGCATTTTACCTATAATTTCAAATATTTAATTAATAAAACAATAAGAAAGATTAATGTACTTCCCAGAAAAAGAAGAAACATTTGAATTTGTCGACTGGTTTCCTTAGTTTAGTTTCGCCTACTCTACTTGTTATATCTCGATATTCTATATATGATACCGTCTTTATCTCTAAATTTATAGAAGATATAATAAAAAATGACAAAAGTGACCCGTGTGGTGCACTCTCCACACCAGCTATGAGTGTCCGTGAGATGACGCCTGGTAAGCGCCCACACGGTAAAATATATCGTTATCATTACCGATGTCTACATGTGTTGTAGATACTGGCACACCCAGAAATGGGTAAAATGCCGTGATGATATATTTATTTACTTTTTTATTCTTTTTTCAGGATCGCAAAAAAATATTGTACCCAACATGACCTGAAAGTGTCTATACTGGGCTCAAAGCCCGCCTTCGGCTCGCTCTGGAATATGCTTGCTCACCCAGTAAAGTATCACTTTCAGGTCTTGTTACGTAAATTACTATTTTCTCAAAAATCTGTTACGCGCTCCAAATTAAGTCCCTTGTCTATGGTATGGTGGGAGGTAAAAACAAATATAAAAACTTTTAAAAACGAATCTGTTTCCACAAAATATGTTAAAATATGTTGCCTCCTACTTGAAGGCAAATATTTGCACTATTTATCAGGGAAGTATGAATATTTTTATCAAAGTAATCTCGATTGCAGTATTCCATTCCATTTTAAACATTATAAAACTAAAGAAAATGTTACTTATCATAATGATAAGCGATTAATTAATTTTTAACATAGCCATAGCAACTTAATTGATTTATATTCTTGGAGTGGACGTGCAATGAAACTTGTTACTTACATTTTTATCAATAGCCTGATAACGAAGAAAAATCAGAAAATTTTCCAGTCTTAATTTTCTTTTGAATCAAATTTCAACCGATCGAACATCACATTTGAAACAGCTTTTATCTACAATACATACTTACATTGTAGATGTCTTTCTTATTATATTATTTATTTATTTATTTACATAATTAGATGCTTGTATGAAGAAATTTTATCCTACTCTTGTACGATTAAATTGGTACTATCTCTTCTTACGTGGGCGCAACAATGTTCATAATTAACAACACCATTATTGTTAATCTTCTCATCAATTACAAGTGATGATTATTGAACCGTCATCCTATAATTATCATAGTTAATAACAATCCTATGATATATTACAGAGAAATTATTGCATTACATTTATTACGTCCAAGTAACACATGTCTTCATTGTCGTTGTTTTAATGAATCACGCGCAAATATTATATCAATTACTTGTTTTATTATTTGACATGCTCTATATGTTTGATATTATTTAATAATACACTCTTGACATGCCACTATTAATGTAGTAAAATTCCAGCAAATACATATGTGTTAGTCTCATTTTATTAACGTAATTGGAAAATGAAATACTATTAATTTTATTATACATTTATTAATGTCATGTGCTTTTGTGACATGAAATATTTAATGTAATTTATAATGTAGGTTAACAAAGGTGACAATTATATGTTTTTGAGTGATTTGATTATGATTTTCTAAATAATGATTTCTTCAATGATTCCTTCGAATCATGATTAAATTTAATTCCAAAAAAACAACAAAGTAAACTGGATCGACGCGAAACCTACACAACGTCAAACGAACTAGCCGCAAACGTCAAGTGATAAATCAGCTGTTTTGATTGAAGTAATACCCAAATCGCAAATAATTTAATGATGAATTGTGCTGAAGCAGAAATAATATTTTTGGTATTGAATGTGAAGTAAAATATAAAAACAAGTTTCCTTAGCTTCTGTTTTGTACCTGCAGGATCTAATTTTAGAAAAATCAAAACCAATAATGAATGTTGAATCTACTGACTCAAGTTCTAGTAGTTCGGATGATTCTGATGTAGACATAAATTTGACCATTCCAATATTTCATTGCTTGCTTTTTCCGTAATTTTCAAATATTTTTTTATTTGTTATTCAATCACAATGATCATGCGAAAGACTAATTCAGAAGGGAAAAGGGAATGGTGTGTTCTGATCACAAAATGAAAGAGTGGGGGAACGAATAACGAACGAAGAAACAAATTTCTTTTTGATCATGTTCACTTTGTTCAATCACGAAGCATAGTCCGAAGAAACTAGTGGTGGGATCCGGATAGTTTCGGTTTCGGATCCAAAAATATCCGGATATCCGGATAATTGATTGTTGAACTATCCGGATCTGATTATTGGATTTTGGATCCGGATCTGAGTATCGGATTTTGGATCCGGATCTGAGTATCGGCTTTTGGATCCGGATCTGAGAATCGGATTTTGAATCCAAATCTGAGTATTGGATTTTGGATCCGGATCCGAATATGAGTTTAAGTATCGGATTTTAGATATGGAATTTCAGAATCCATATCGGTTCTCGGATTCGAATATTCTCAGTATTGAACCCGATATTTGAATGTGTATTATCATGGAGTTTCAAAACCAAATAAATCTGATTATGAAATAATCCACAATAAATTTTTGTTTGATATCCGTAAACAAAACATCGAATCCGGATCCAGATCCAAGTCCAGATCCGAATCCAAAAGGGATCCGGACTCAAATCCGGATCCAAATCCGAATTAAATTTACGTATATCCGCTTCAATACCCGAACATCGGATATCCGAGGAACCAGATATTTTGAGATCCGGGTACTCGGATCCAAGTTTTGCCGGATCCTGACAGCACTAGAAGAAACACGCCTTATATTGGAAGTTATTGAATAATAACCCATATTCCATTTTTTGGGAAATATGTCGTGTTCAAATCAAACGTTAAAATTTGATCTTACGGTCTGTTTCAATATAATCGTATTTTGGTAGCACTCACTATAGAATATAAACTAATAATTTCAACGTTAACTTTTATTTTGTATACATTATAAGTATTTTGAAATAAAAAAGAATTCTTATTATCTGAAAAATGCGATGTTACAAAATTGCTCCAGAAAACGTACGAGTACCTAGTGAACTTTCTCGAAAATATAAATTTAGTTATTAAATAATAAGACACTACAAGCCCATAATGTATAACTTTCTTAATATGGTATTATGTTTCTCGGCGAGACACACGATTAGCTGCAGATCGTATTACTATTACTACGACGTAGTGAAAATATAGATTTAGTTTGTTGAATCACAATAAAGTACTCGTAATAACAATTTAAATCATAAATTAGGAAACGAACCGCAGCTACTTATTTTATCAAAATTCATTTAATGTCTTATGATAAGAAAACTTGAAAATAATTTCCAGTTTTCAAAATGCATAAAAGTGACACTTGTGGTGTTCTTTTTCTTTTTACGGCAACTTAAATAGCGAAGCCTCAATGGTACAGAATACAGATATACGGGCCAATTCTGTAACTCAGTGGTTAATTTTTAACGACTGATTAAAACATTATCCACTAGATATTGAGTTGACAACTAAAAATCCAATTTTTTTTTGTTATATCACACATAATTGATAGGTAGGTTAATTTTTTTAACCAATGGTTAATTTTTAATTGGCTAAAAAATATCCAATACCTATTGATTTGACAACTAAAAATCCAAATTTGTATTCATTTAACAAAATATAAATAAATTTATGAAGTTTCAATTTCATGTAAATAAAATTTATATATTTTTTTATTGTATATAGTTTAATATTACTTCGTACTTGAAATAATATTTAATGCAGTATGAAATGATTTTAACCGTCAATTAAGTGTCGTTTAAATTTAAATTTAACGATTGTGCCAATTTCAAAGTTGTAAACATTGTGTACTTGAACCGATTTAATCGTCCGTCGTTTTTAAAATTAACTACTTTCAATATTTCCGGGTAGTTAATTTTGGGTTACCCATAAAATAACGATTAATAATTACACTAAAATTGAAATGTGTAGGGGATATTATAACAAACTTGTTTATAACAGCATAGATATTATCTTGGCTATTATTATAAAGTGAAAATTCGCCAAAAACATACACACATTTTGCGAATTTCTGTATGAACATTTGTGGAAATTTGCCGATAAAAATATTTTTTTATTCTAGCGTTTTATAACAACATTTTGATAGTTATTTTCGTTGCTAAATGAACCTAAAGTCTGCCTACTTTTTAATTTTGAAGAAATCAAAATGTTGATATATGAGAATAAAAGATCTGTTTTAAAACGCTATTATAAAAAATCTTGTATGTAAGACATTTCGAAATGAGTGTTTTAGGCACTTGACGTATTGTATTACTCGCTTACTCTCGTGCGTACAAACTTCACGTCGCGTGGCTAAAACACTATTATTTCGCAACTTATTACATAACTAGCTATTTCCATTATACGTTCGTATTTATTCGTATTTCTGCTTCTCATTTTCATGTAATAAATACTAAAGGTATCAATCGAAAGGTAAACTTTTTTATATATCACCGTGGGATAAGTTATATCATATCGCACTCATTTTTGTTTTGTTATAGCCTTGTTAGCCCAATGAGAGCGGTAATGAAATTCTAGTGTGGTAATAATTTCCATAAAGCACTCAAAGGCAATATATCTATGTGATTGCCCTAACTCGCCCTGTGGGCTCGTAGGACAATTCACAGTGCGTTTCTAATGCCTGTACCTCGCTTATGTCGTTAATAACTATCGCATCAGATGTAACCAATAACTTTTTCAATAATAATAAATAAATTAAAATATCATCACGGCATATTACCCATTTCTGGGTGTGCCAGTTTGTTTTCACAGATATTGTTAATGATGATGACATATTTGTACCGTGCGGCCGCTTACCAGGCGGCACCTCACGGGCACTCATTGCAGGCTTGGAGAGTGCACCACAAGGTCACTTTTGTGCCATTTAAAATTCGAAATATTTGGCGTAAGTCGGGATCGAACACGGTTACCCAGGTTCGCGACCAGACACTCAGGCACGCGGCCACGAGATCCCATTAAATAATAATATTTTCAATAATAAAATAATTTTGTAAACTTGCTTTTTATGTATATTAAAAAATCTGATGTGGCCAATACAAAACCTCCCGCTATTTAATTTTTATTAATTTAAATACATACCTACGTATTTACTAATGCTGCAAACTATATTATGTTCCATTGCATATAGCTATTGCTTTATTTACGATTTTCTTTATTATTTAATATGTCAGTATTATTAATTTGAAGTGATTAATTTTTTGACAATGACGTTTACCTGTCAGTTCATTCATTTGAAAAATAAACTGTGTAACAAAGGAATTTTATTTACTTTAGGCTTCGGGATTAAAAAAGAAAAATAAATTTTAAATTTATCTGTAAAATATATAGAAAAAGTATTAATGTATACCTGTACAAAATTCAATAATCTATAATTTTCCAATGACATAAAATGCGAAAAAATGGCATTTAATGGTATTTTTTGAAGAAAAACCATTATGAGCTTCAAGTAAAGTGTCATTTCCGTTTATCCGATTTACACCAAAATTTAATGGCTTCTTTTCGTATTAGAATAGGGTAGAAATACAAGGTTTCAGAATTTTCTGAATGATAGTATTTGAGTTAGAGCGAAGAAAAATTCGTACACATACACACATACAGACATCATCGTGAAAATGTTGAAATTGGATTCTAGGGACCGTAAAACGTGGTCATTTACTAAAATCTCGATATGTGATTTTTAGCACGATTTCCTCCGTAATTTTCTCAGTAATGTTATTCAAACATCCCTAGTAACAAGTATATTATGAGTCAGTGTTGGATAAATACTTATATTATTATTAATATTCGCGTACCACACCTACTGTTACATATATTAATCACTTTCTTCATTCTTACCTTTGCAATCATTTTGATTGTGTCTCTCCCTTTCTGCAATGACCTGCTGTTGACTGTGCCATGGTAAGCCTATACCTGGTCCTTTTATACAAGTCTCACTCCAAGTCCACTTTACATACACAACACGTGGGTTGCGTAACATACAACATAGCACTGGACCACTCCACACTACAGCTCGAGTGGTCGCAGTTGCACGAAACTCGTATGAGCTCTGTGAATGACGTTAAGGGTAGCGGGATTGTAAATATGAAATGGAGTTGGGATAGTTGGTATTGATGATTTGACAGGAGGATTGTAGGGTTATATTTGGGTGAAGGGTTGTTTTAAACAGGTGAAAATTTTGAAATACTTTTTGATATGGATATGGAGTATTGTGTTACTGATATGTGGAACTTTTATGAGTATTATTGTTTTAATTTGTACAATATTATCCACAACAATGCAGAAGTTATAGCTACCTAATGAAAATAGTCATTACTTAAAGGGGATTTATATTTGACACAGAATACAGAACGTAATTTAATATAGAAAGCATATAATTTGGTCATACGAAAAATAATATATCATTTTATAAGAAATTGAATGCTGAAAACCTAAAATTCGTATTTGGACAAGTCGTAATGTAATAGTAATGTAGTATGATATTAAAAAAAAATCTGATGTGGCCAACACAAAACCTCCCGCTATTTAATTTTTATTAATTTAAATACATACCTACCTACGTATTTACTAACTCTGCAAACTGTTCCATTGCAGAAAACTATTGCTTTATTTACTATTTTCTTTTTAAAATGTCACTATTATTAATTTTAAGTGATAAGTTTTCTGAGAGTGACATTTACTGTAAGTTACATTCATTTGAAAAATGAACTGTGTAACAAAGGAATAGTTTTTTATCTTAGGCTTCGCGACTAATAAAAAAAATTATTTTTAAATTTATCTGTAAAATATATAGAAAAAGTATTAATGTATTCCTGTAGAAAATTCAATAATCTTTAATTTTCATAAGACATAAAATTCGAAAAAATGGCATTTAATGGTATTTTTTGAAGAAAAACCATTATGAGCTTCAAGTAAAGTACTATTTCCGTTTATCCAATTTACACCAAAATCTAATGGCTACAAGGTTTCAGAATTTTCTGAAAGATAGTATTTGAGTTAGAGTGCAAACAAAATTCGTACACACACACACACACACACACACACACACACATACACACACATGCAGACATCATCGTGAAAATGTTAAAAATGGATTCTAGGGACCTTAAAACGTGGTCATTTACTAAAATCTCGATATTAGATTTTTAGCACGATCCCTATACCTCCCTTACCAAGGGTATCGGGAGGTAATAATAACACTTCTCTGTTTCACAAGATTCAGTCTCTAAATCAACCTCTCGGTCATTTATCAGAGACTGGCTTACTTAGCCAGAACCACAGACGCGTTTCGCTGTTATTGGAGCTCTTCAGTGTGGTGCACTGACGCCATCTTATTGTACTTTATTGTACTTTTATTATTATTTGGCTAGCGAACCTCACGGCGTTCTTGATAGATGTCTCTGCATGTAGCTACTTGCTTGTGCAGTCATCTTATCTTTTTGGGATCTTTATCATCCGTTCACTCAGCCGACTCAATGCCTCCTAGAGGCTTCAGTGCACCACACTGAAGAGCTCCAATAAGAGCGAAACGCGTCTGTGGTTCTGGCTTAGTGAGCCAGTCTCTGATAAATGACCGAGAGGTTGATTCAGAGACTGAATCTTGTGAAACAGTCAAGTGTTATTCTTATTATTTTTTAATATCTTATTTAAATTGTTTCACCAAGTATTGCCATCTTATTGTACATTATTGTAATTTTATTATTGTAGTATAGTATGACAGTGTCAACTAAACACGCGCTTGATTTACATATAATTCATCATATACCCTTCAGAAATACCGCCAAACTCTTCAATGAATTGGAAGAATCTCGAACATTTAGAAGAGTAGGAGGAAACTACTTGTTCATAGAATGAATTGAAAAATAAAGAATAGATGTAATTATAATTTTTTGTGTGTACCAGAAATGTTAAATACAATACTTATATAGTCTAATATGAAAATGGCGAGAGGTATTGTGCTGGCCACAACAATTTTTTTTTATCTTTTTTTGTAAGTTCCGGAATGTATGCTCCGGCATGTGAATTATTTTCTTATGTGGCAACAATTTTGCGAGTGTTGAGTTATCTAAGTTGGGTGTATTTATTTCGCAAATGTGACATTTTGTGTTATCTGTTGCGTTAGTGTTATGGTCACGTCCACGTCTGCAACCGGAGCAAACCGACAAACGTGAAGTGTAACCGGGTAACTCCAGAACAACGTGACCTGCTTCCAAGATGTAGCCTACAATAGACACTTTGAAGTTTTACAATATATTGGAAACCTTATATCAAACCAAAATCAATACATTGTCACAATGGATTTCTTGATTTATTAGTTTTTTGATACAAAATATTTTTGAATTTTGCTCTTTATTCGATTTCAATTGGGTTTTCATGCTCTGTGAATTCTATGTCGAATTTTATTCATACTGAATGCGTAGTTTGTGTTTGATAACTTCATATTGAAGGAGCAATTTGATAAGCCCAGTGATTTTATTAAAAAACCTTCCGACATTTCGATGTCTTTTGTACAAATCTCATACCAAAAGTTCCTTGAAAAACATCCTATAAAATTGTAACACGAACACACTATGTTTTACAAATTCCATGCCGTAAGTTCCTAGGGGTCTCTGTTTCTTACTCTTCTCTTCCACTCATTCCTGTCACAACTTCTTCACACAGTTCTTCCTTTCTTAAGTCTTTTACGATACAGTCCATCTTCTCTTTGGCCTTCCTCGTACTCCTGGCATTGAAAATTCCAATCCTGTGGCAAGGCTGCAACTGCATGTCACTTGCGAGGAACACTCTGTCACTTATACCACGTTCTGGTACTATACTTTCCATATTTGGTTTTGCACTTGACACTGACATCTGTCAATTAGAATTTTTTGAATATATCAGCTGTTTCCATGATTCTAGAAAACTCTGTATCTATTGAAAATGAAGGAAAATGTATAATCAAACCGTATAGAGAATAAGATATTCTTTCTTATTGATAATCACATAAAATGTCGAAAAATGATATATAACTGCGTTTTTTCAAGAAAAACTGTTAAGAACTTCAAATAAGGGAACTTCCGGTTGACTAATTATAAACAAAATCGAATCAGCTCTATAGGCTGTAGGTTATATCACAAAGTGCATTCCACAAATGTGTTGCAGATGACTCTTTGTCAATAAAAGCAATTTCGTATTGGGATGTATTTTATTAATGTCCTTCATTTTTTGAAACTAGCTGTAACAAAATTACCATAACTTGCTTCAATTTATATACGCTGTATATTTGAATTTGCGAAATCAGTGACAAACAACAATATCTCAACTGATATTATCTTTAAATCTTGTCAAATTTTCGCAACATAACATGTGTAACATTATACACAAGAATGTTGTAAATATCAGAGTGACCCATGACAGGCGAAAAATCTGAAAGTCAGTCATGATTTGATTCGCAGGCTAAACAACAGTTGAACACGGAATTTGCGGGAAGGGCTATTGTCATTTTAATTAGAAGAAAGGAAAAGTAATTTTGGAAATACATGAATTTTGTAATTGAGTGTACACAGGTTTGTACACTTGAGTGTCATTTTCTATATGTAAAATATTTGATGAATATGTGTAAGAAATACTTGTGGGTAATATAATATGCACATACCGAAAAGGATAATGAAAGAGTGTACAGCTAAGAAAATTACGTACGGGATACCTTAGCTCCCGTACCAAAATTCCAAGGTTGGGTTCTGTAAAATATTGTTTTCCATTTGACGACAATATCCATAAATAATAATTATTTTATAACAAGTGCATGAAACTAGTGATTCTAAAACGATTGGAAAGTTTCATTCTCTTTACAATCAAGTGATATTACTACCAAGTTTATATCTCTACCCATTTTTGAATTATTTCCCCAAAAGTCAATATACCCCACATTTAGATAAAAACTTCAAAATTTTCAAAAATCTAATTATTATGTATCTAGATACTTCTCTATGCGCTGATTCCAAATTTTGAAACCGCAGGTCGATATCTCGTTTCGTTCTCGAGATATTTAGATTTAAAGTTTTGCTCAAAACTGCCCATTTTTGGGTATTAACCCAAAAATGGGTCGAGATATGAATTAGGCGACACCAGCATTCGATTCTACGGGCAAAATTACATAAGTACACCAATTTTCAGAATTTTTGAACACCACATACAATCTCTAAAGCAAAATAACTGAAAATGCCCAAAAATCGCAAAAATCGTAAGGGGTACCCCTTACGATTTTTTCAGATTTTGGCCATTTTCAGGGGTTTTTAATCTTTTATTAATAAAAAATGAACCGGTTGGACAAAAATTATGAAAATTGCTACACTTATGTAGTTTTATCCGTAGAATCGAATGGTGATGTCGCCAAATTTATATCTCGACCCATTTTTGGGTTATTACCCAAAAATGGGCTGTTTTAAGCAAAACTTTGAATCTAAATATCTCGAGAACGAAACGAGATATCGACCTGCGGTTTCAAAATTTGGAATCAGCACATTCAGAAGCATCTAGATACATAAAAATTAGATTTTTGAAAATTTTGAAGTTTTTATCTAAATTTGGGGTATATTGACTTTTGGGTCAATAATTCAAAAATGGGTAGAGATATGAACTTGGTAGTAATATTATTTTATTGTAAAGAGAATGTTAGGGAAGTGTACGCATTTTTACATTATTTATATATGAGCATACATAATTATAGAATATTTTCCAAGGAACTTTCTGTATGGAATTTGTAAAAAATTGTATTATGTTCGTGTTACAATTTTACTGGATACATAGAATCTTTTACAATGAACTTTTGGTATGGGATTTGTACAAAATACATCAAATTAACAGATTTTTTTATTGTATTTTACTTACGAAAACTCTTGTTCTTTTTATTATTTTGTGACGACTCTTTAAGTTGTGGTGGAATGAACTATACAATAATGTATTAACTAAAAGATATCCTGTTTTTATTTCCATTTGTGTACGCACAAAATATTACATATTATAAATTTGCATATGTAGGATAGAGCATATTAATAACAATGAATAATGAAACAATATAACCATATAAAATATGTAAATGCAAACATACATATTCTCTCTTTAATTATTTTTTATATGCTATATGAAATTTATTAATCGCTTGAAATTTCTCTCCGTGTATTGTAACATTCTCTTTAAGTGTACCAAATGTTACAATTATTACAAAAATATGTGTCTTGTAACTGCCATTTTACCAAGACCTCATTAAAATATAAATAAACACAAATCCATAATTAAAATATTTGAAATTAGGTTTGTTTACAAAGATTTTTCGGCCTAGATTGACATGTATTCAATCAAGTAGAATTTCATTTGTCGATATAACAAGGCCTACTTGTCAATTGCTTAATCTTAAGGTGTTTATAGAAAAACATTGTTTAGCGAGATTTAAATAATGTAGTAATATTGTTAAATTGATTTTGAAATACATATTAGAACATTTGTTAATACGGGGGTCACGATGGAATTATTTTTTTTGGGGACTTAAGATCTGTCAAAACTGTCAAATTAATTTCTGATGACTTAAAAAGTGTGAGTACAAGAGAGAAAAATGAATAGACTTTTCATGAAAAACTTTTAAAGAAAAAAGTCCCTATAAGTTTGATTGTCAAATAACTGGTTTATATTTTTGATGTATTCAAGTAGTGTTATAAGTGATCAATATTAAACTGAAAAATGGCAAAATGGGGTAGAGAAGTAATTGAAATCTTGATGGCTATATACGAAAAATTCAAGCGATGAAAATTCAATGACAATTTAATGTAAGTATAACTTAAATTTTGACACTTGGATATTTTAATTCACGCAAAACTTGATCGTGTAAATATACTTGTAAGGCCACTTATAAAGATTCTTTTCAAGTCACTTGAAAATAAAAGTTTCATCGTGTAAGTCACGCTTTAGTTACATTTATTTTTACATTGTAATTAAAAAATTGTTTAATAGGAATTAACATCAATTTATTTGGATAACTAAAGAAAACCAAGTTCAAATTTTAAGTGTCGGTGGTGTAACTGGGTACTAAAGTCGTAAATAAAATTTATTTGGTTACTAGAAGCGTAAATAAAAAAAAAAATACTCTAAAATGTGCAGGATTTTATTTTCTAAAACTGTATTTATGAACCACATTATAAAACTTATGCCTATGTTACGCATTCATGTTTAATATCGCAATATGCAAAAATTTATGAAGAATTAACTTTAATTGATAAAATTTCGCTATCAAGAAGGTGTGATTTTCTAACATGAGTAATCATATGTCGTAATTAATGCACTTGCAGAAATGCTTTTAAACTGTCAGTTACTAATATTATAATTAGTGTCCATGATTTAGAAAAACTTCCTATGAGTTTAGTGCTTTAATTAGTATAATTCTACCTTGACACAGCAGCGCCACAGGATCGAACGGACATGTAATGAACTACCGTACTGAAATCAGGTTAATTGGATACCTGCTAGTTTTACAGGAAAAACTGCAATTGTTACTAAGCAATTATACGAACTTGTAAATATTACGTAGTATGTAATATTTATTATTCTCATAAGAGAAATTGATACGAATGAAATAGTAGTACGGTTAGTAATTAAATGTTTATTTGTGATAAGCGGTGTTGTTGTAGAAATACTCGTATTACATGATTTCAAGTATTTAAATTGCTATATTTATGAATTATGATACATTTATAGTGCATGTTTATGTATATTGATATAATTTAAAACATATTACAATAAATAAATTGCGTTCTTTGTATAATACATACCATACCGAAAATTCTTTGGAAATATTCTATACCATGAGTATTTTTTAACGTGAAACATTGGGTTTGTCATATCCATGGTTACGACTTGACATTTGATTGACAACAATGTATTTGCCCATTCCATTTAAAATGAAACAAAGTGAACGAATTTGACATTTGATAAGACGTCAATAGAGGTAAATTTTGTTTAAATAATTATACCTGCATTCTTAATTAAAATTAGTTGTAGAAAAAATATAGTGTGCACCTTGTGCCCGAGTGGTTTTCTGACTCGGCTAAGTTTCTTACAATATTTAAATATCATTCTGTCAGATTCGTTCCCTATGTTTCATTTTAAATATAACAGGCAAATACATTACTGTCAATCAAATGTCAAGTCGTAACCATGGATATGACAAACCCAATGTTTCACGTTAAAAAATACTCACGGTATATATATATATATATATATATATATATATATATATATATATATATATAACACGAACATATACTACGTAAATTGCACTTGACACTGACCCCAGTTAATTAGAATTATTTGAATATATCAGCTGTTTCCATGAGTGTGCCATTGCTTGCTGATTTTTGAAAGTAAATCTCTTTATAATTATTTAACTCTATATCTATCGAATATGAAGTAACACCGTATAGAGAATAAGATATTTTTCATATTGACAATTACAAGAAATGTCAAAAAATTATATTTAACTGCGTTTTTTTTGAAGAAAAATTGTTAAGAAATTCACATAAGGGTACTTCCGGTTGACAAGTTACAACCAAAATCTAATCAGCTCTTCATATGGATATAAAGAAGAGGAATATGAAAGAATTATAAAACAAATTTAGAATGATAGCGTTGGAGTTATCGTCGAAGGAATTTTTGTCACACACACACGGACAGACACACACATCATCGAAAAATTAGTAAAATTTTACTCTCTTGTGAATTTTAGACAGTTTTAATCAAAAACAATAAAACATTTGATAAATTCCAAAATATCCTCAAACAAAGACGGCACAAATGTCATGGCAAACTGATAAGTCATAATAGGTACATTAATAGATATTTATACACCAAGTGAGCTAAGATAATGTTTATTCATGAGAAGAAAGTTAATTTCTTCGAGTGAATAAACATTCTTAGCTCACGTGGTTTATCCAATATTTTATTCAATTTTGACGAAATGAAAATAAAAACCATTACAATATTTAATTTTGACTAAATAAAAAATCTGGTCAGTTATTGCATGACAATCATTGATGATAGACGTCAAGTAATCTATTTAAAAAGCTTTATTGTCGTGAAAAATAATGAAAATGGCTGATATTTTTCGTGCCTGATGTTATTTTAACTTCATTATTTGTTGCAGTGAGTTAAAATTTTGTGAGAGTGATTTAAAATTTTTTTAATTCACATGTGAAAAAAGTGTTACTTATAGTTGTTGCTATGGAGTTAATAATGACAGTTTAAAACGTCAAAATTGAATAAAGAAATGTAAATGGTTTATGTATGTATAGCAAAAATGTAACCCATATTTTCACTTTATAATTTATGAAGAGTTGTTTACAGTGTGATTTATTTTCCAAGTATTTGTGTATTTTCCATATACTGCTTTGGTGAAACTGCCCCAATTTTAATTAATATATTAAACCCTGTCACAATATGCTCATAATTCATTTCTACCTAAATTTGCATGTAATATTCCATATATAATTATCTTGTAAGCAATTAAATCATGATATCGAAATTCACTTATCTACAACATATACGTCTAGTAGGCGTAGACGTACTGTTAGTGTTTTTTTATTCGCATTCACAGATCACTCTGATAAAACGTATGTGTTACACATTTGCTATTTTTAATTGAAATATAAAAATGTCCGTCCGGCTTAAGCAACGATCAAGTTTAGCAGAAATCTAGAGCATGTGAAATAAATTTACATAGTAAGTAAATGATGGATAGAACCATATTTCATAGAGAAATTGCAGGCGATATATAAGGCTTTAGGAGCAGAAAATAAATAAATTTGTCTCAATTATTAGATATATTACATGATAAAATCTATTACGATATTATAAAATGTATTTTTGTTGTAAAGTCGTTTAGCTAAACTGACAAGCAATTACTAACAGAATATTCAAATGTTTAAAGCTTTTATCTCCGCTTTTCTCGGAGGTAGAAACATCATGAGCTCCATCTGGACAGATCATTCCGAAGACG
This sequence comes from Ophonus ardosiacus, assembly GCA_943142095.1. NCBI lineage: Eukaryota > Metazoa > Arthropoda > Insecta > Coleoptera > Carabidae > Ophonus > Ophonus ardosiacus. The sequence continues at coordinate 48,711,246 of OW964832.1, forward strand.
ATTCAGAGAAGAGTTTGTGTAACTCCATTAGTTACTTCAGCCGTTATATATTACAACGAAACCAGAAAAGTTGCTGGGAATCAGTTATCTCTCTGAATTATTTATTTTGTTTCACACGTCAAATAAATATTAATATAAGATCAAGATATGGAGTCGCATAGCTCAGTTTATTATGTGTTCGAATCCCATGGCATGACGCGTAGAAATCACCCTTTACCGGTTAAGGTTGAGATATATTGTCATTACCGAAATCTACGAATAGGAGTTGATTGGCACACTCGATAATGGGTGAGGTAGTTCTGTAAAAAATGGGAATAAATATTATCCGATTACTCGTAAATTTGTTGTTAACACATGCAATGCCTTTTAAATGAAACATGTTATAAAAGCTCAGTGCAAGTTTGTTAGTTGTCACTGTCAAATAGAGAAGAGTTACGTACATCCACAACATCAACTGTTTATTTGTATATACTTTCAAACGTACGTTTCCAATAATTCTTCTGTTGTTAACAAACTTATTTTTTTTTACGTCCATTGCAATTGCATAAAGCTTTTTTTGTAAGAAACTATTACTTCCGGTTGTCCAATTGTTACCAAAATCTAATCAGCTCTTCCCAGGATTGTCAGATTGAAAAAACTGCAGTTAAATATTTTTTAAGTCTTATAGTATTTGAGAAACCATGGTTCCAACATCCACACACACGGACATCATCGTAAAAATGCTATAATCGGATTTTAGGGACCTTAAAACGTGCTTATCCACTAAAATCTGGATATGCGAATTTTAGCATGATTCCAATACCTCTCTTAGCGAGAGGTAAAAAGTGACAAAAACACATCTACTCTTGTTGTTTCATGTAAAATACATAAGATTGTTAGCTTTTATTCCGATTTTCTTTACAGAAGTTAACAAAATTGACCAATTAAAGACAGAGATCAGACACTCTAGGTACAGCATCAAACTTGCGTTGTTATCTCCTCCCTATGTCCCATGGCGGCTATGAGAATTAGTAAAATGGTACGAATAAAAATATTATCATAAATAAATAAATATATCAACACGGCATATTACCCATTTCTGAGTGTGCTAGTATCTACAACACATATAGACATCGGTAATGATGACGATATATTTTACCGTGTGGGCGCTTACCAGGTGTCACCTCACGGGCACTCATAGCTAGTATGGAGAGTGTACCACAGATGTCACTTTGTGCCATTTAAAGTCCTTCCTTTCTCAAGTCTTCTGCGATACAGTCCTTCCATCTTCTTTTTAGCCTTTCACTGCAGGTCACTTGAGAGGACCACTATGAAATACTAATTTTTCATCCCATACTTTCCATATTTGGTTTTGCACAACACACATCTATCAATTTTGAATGTATCAGCTGTTTCCATGATAAATAGCAAAGCTGACTAATTTTTGAAAATTAATTTCTTTATAATGCTTTAACTCTACATCTATTGAATATGAAGGAAAATGAATAATCAAACCATATAGAGAAGAATATTTTCTTTAATAAATATAATAACAAAATGTCAAAAAATAATATTTAACTGCGTGTTTTTAAAAAAAACTGTTAAAAACTTCAATTAAGGGTACTTCCGGTGGATCAATTATAACCAAAATCTAATCAACTCTTCATATGGATGTACAGAAGAGGAATACGAAAGAATTATAATTTTAAGAATTATAGTATTGGAGTTATCGTCGGAGAAAAATTTGTCACACACATACACACATACACGGACACACACACATACATACAGACATCATCTTAAAAATAGTAAATTCGTATTGTAGGGACCCTAAAACGTGCTTATTCATTAAAAACTCACCACCGAATTTTTTGACCAAAGACAATACCTTCCTTACCTAAAGGTGACGGAAGATAAAAATAAAATATAAAATATTATCATCAGTACCAAAATCTGCAAATAAAATATTACTAATATATCCATAAATGAGGAATATGTTTAAATAAATGCACAGATCTTGTATATAATATGTTTTAGTTTTGAAGTTACCTACTCTTGTTTCTTTTATGTCAATGTCGTTTTATAATTTAATTCCGTGATTAATAGAGTGTAGAAGATAGTGTGTAGTTTTCAGCACGTTTGCGCTATTTTTATCCCTCGTGCTTATACGTAGTGCATGGCTGACCTCTCGACTGCTTCCACAGAGTGTGAGGGTGTGCTGAGTTCGTTGACTTGGGTAATTGGACAGTTTAGCGGAAAGAAAAACTTCCGCGAACACCTACATTGGAGAATCAAACCTTTTATACGCAAATTAAATTAACCTATTTACTTTATTCACGCAGAAATTAATCGCGATAATTATGGAATTATAACAGATCACGGATCCACACTTTATTTTTCAAATGCCACGAGGTATGACAATTAAATAACGAGATTTATTTTTTCCGGCTTCCCTGTAAATTTGGCAACATTGCAGACTATGTCCTATTAATTCGTCATCTTCCCTCCATCCACTGTTAAAATTTCTAGATAATAATTAAGTAAACCGTTCGGCAGTAGCCTTTGATTCATGTTAACTACTTTTTCGTACTCCGCCGGAATTATGTTAGTGTCTATATGAAATTCTGTGTGAAACTTAAAAAATCCGCCACAGAAATGTACGAATTATTGAAGAATGTTTATGGTGATGAGGATCTGTCTAGTATTCAAGTTTTCGAGCAGTTTAGAAGATTTGAAGAAGGAAGAACACAGATCGGAGATGATTAGCGCCTCGGCCGTGCACTGACATTGTATTTTTTCGAAATGCGAGTGATTGTTCACATGGGTTGGGTGCCTGAGGGGCATTTCGTTAACCAAGCATATTACAAGAAGGTTTTGATAACCCTTCATGCACGGGTGAGAAGAAAAAGGGCTGAAATGTGATGGATTCTTCATGAAGACAACGCACCGGAACAAAACGCCATGTCCGGCAAGACATTTTTGACGAAATACAAAATCACCGTGTTGGTACATCAACCGTTCTCACTTTTATTCCCAAATTGTAATGCTGCGTTAAAAAGCTTCAAATTCGGGGCCGAGATGTAGTTATAGAAAAAGCGGCAGAGCTTATGAACAACCTAACAAAAAAGGCCTGCAGGCATTGCTTCCAAAAAGAATATTAGCATCGGGCGGTTTAGGGTTCGGGCAGGAGAGTACATTGAAGGTGGCAATATTTGTTTTGTGTAATTTTATACATTGTCAATGTTCTAAGATCAATCTTGTTATTTAATTGCCACACAAAAAGTATCAATTTGTGATGTTTTATGCTACTATCTCATTCTTTTGCATAACACCATTTTAATTTTCAACAAGTCGTATAAACTTCGCCGAATATCTAACAGTTTTATCAAACTCTATGACAAATTTCAAAATCTATCATCTTTCTGTTGTCGTTTATTTCGTCTCGCATAATCAGTGACAAAAGTCGTTTCGGTGAAATATACAGCGATTTTTTCTCACTTCCTGACGGTTCAGATTAAACCGAGGAGGAAAAGAAAGCGACGAATAAACACCGCAAAGTATAACAATGATAAAATCACTCCAGCAACAGGAAATTTCATAACACCTTTCAAAAGTCGTCAAATCTAAAGATTACGGACTGATTTCCTGTTTAAATTCCTTGAAGATTGATGGCGTGTGCTTGAAATTATATGAAGTACATTTGCTTATATCTGGAGCAAGGGAGAGACAGTAAGACTACGGTCTTATGAAATAAAAATATATCATCACGGCTTATTCGTCATGTCTAGTTGTACCATTATGTTTTTTAGATTAGGTATATATATAGGAAGTTTCAAAATATGACGCCTGTGCTTTTGGGATTTGATTCAGGTTGCTTCGAAAATCATGAGTGGATAATTTTCTGATTGTCTTTCTTTAACAAATTATAGATAAAAGTCTGATGTGGCCAGCACATAACCTCCCGCTGAGTATTTAACGACGCATTATATATAAAGCAATCATTATGTTCAAATATTTTTTATATTCACTCATAATCTTTATTTTACATTTAACAAATATATCATTCGATTATCATGTGCCTATAGTGCTCACCATCAACTATTGGGCTGCCAAAATTACAATGCGCCAATGGTGGCAGATTTCTGAACTGAGTGAAGTGTACATGTACAAAGAAGGTTGTTTTATTCAGGGATTGTATTTACTTGTATACGAATTTTAATACGCTTTTATCTTCGGCTATTATTGTTTTATTCTTAGTAGGATCTGAATTACTGCTAATATAACAGGTAAGTTTTTGATTTTTAAAAAATTAATGAAGAAATTAGGAGATATGCAATTTATAGGTTAAAGTTACGATGGAGTTTTCTCCGAAAATATTTACCACATAATATTATGTGGCCACTATTTATTACTTGCTGGCCTTCCACCATATTTCTAGATGATACACTACAATTCCCAAATCTACAAATAGTATTTAAATCTAAGCAAAGAAAATTGTTCATTATGAAAGAAAAACAAATAAAAGTAAAGCTATGTGAATAGAAATTAATATATGTACAACTACGGCAATGAAATACAATCTAAATAAAGGAAATCAAATGTTTTTTTATTAAAAAAAACTGTTAATTAAAATATGACTAAAATACTCAACCTACAAATACTAAAATTAACCCTATTAACTAAAATATTATTAAAACTATCACTAAATTGTTACTACAAGAAAGATCAAACTCAATTCTACCGAAATTAACAAAAAAACACTATACTAAATCTGAAATTAAATTAAAAACTACGAAAATTAGTCTCACACCAATTGTACTCTTATGGAAGCCAGCGAAAAATGTACCATTCGTTTGAATTTTGATGTTTGACGTCAGCGCCATCTCTTGATAATTTGGAAGCCCAATAACAGTCCGACCTTCATTGTTTTCAAAAAAGTAATTTCCGATGACGCCACCTGACCACAGAACGCAGTAAACAGTCTCTTTTGGGCATGTAATGGTACTTCGTGAATCACATGAAGATATTCCTGTACTCGTATGTGACAATTTTCTTTATCAAAAAACAGATTTTCCTTGAAAAGGGGGAGGTAAAAATGTGAAGTGTTTGACCTACAAAATAATCATTTTTTTCTATTCTATTTAAATATACCAGGGTTAATTTTTCCTAGGTCACTCGCGTTCGTTGGTCTTGTAACTAAAAATAGCTAAGGTTCACTCCCTTTCTATACAGGGGTGTGTAATCTGATTAAAGTGCGTGTGTTTGTGTATGTAAGGGCAGTCGAATGAAAATAACAGTACACGTGTGACCCTTTAGGTCCACTCAGCCTTGCACCAAATCATTCAAGTGATCGTGCTACCAGAAAACTAACAAAAATAGCCGACGAATCTAAGGATGTGTCGGATGGTGCACTTTTATCACCCTAATATCTAAATCCTAAGTTTATTTCCCCTAAATCTAGTAATAATTTAGGATTTTAGGAATTAGATTTTAGTGTTTTGCAGGAGCACTCGATGCCTTGAAGTTGACGTACACTAATTAAACAAATCATGTTCGTTGCTATAATTTGTGCAAAACGTCAAATTTACTGTCAAAGAATAACTTCTTAGCTTCTATTTTATGAAATTTAGTATCAATGTTTAATTTGAAGCATCAAATTAAATTCATTTTTGTTGTTCTACAATGTTGCCATACAAACCAATGGATATCACTAATGTGCCATTCGGAGTTGTATTTATGTGAAGAGGACCTAAATCCTAAATACTAAATGCCAAAATGCGACATCGGACACAGCCTAAATATTTGAATACGAACATACAAGTAGAGAAAAGTCAGACTTAGTTCTTTCTTACAATCGTAATAAAGGCACATTCACCTCTACTGTAGAGGCGTCTATAGGTCTGACCGGTTCGGGATTCGAACCTGGAGCTTGGCTGAATAAGGACATACAACATGTAGTTGGACTGGATGTATAGCAGGTTTTTTATGTCACCAACGGATAAACTTGTTACTTGTCTTGTGTATTTATTTGGTCACACAATCTCTAAAGGGAAGTTGGTTAGTCAACTTAGTAGCTGTGAAGAAAACCTACCTCCACAAGACAAAAAATAAGCAACGGATCTTAGAAAGATTGGATAGTAGATGATAATATATTTTTGACAAATAAGATATTCGTCGCCTTCATATTGTACTTTACTGAACTTTTATTATTTTATGACAAATACGATTTATTTATAAGAAAAATATTCCTTGTTGTAATCAACACCTTCACAGTATTATTTCAATAAAACGCATTTAACCTAACCAAACACTTTTGAGTTGCAAATTTACAAATACACATATAATTCGAAACAATATCTTGCAAATGTCACTTTTCTGTACATTTACAATCAGACAAAAACTAATACAGGTTATATTGCAAAAAAATTGTCCCGTCTTTAGATATATTTTGATTTTTTAAGCCATTTTTCAAAAGACCAATGAGAATTAATTACTAATGTTATAAAACCATGGGTCCCGTGGCCGCGTGCCTGAGTGTCTGGTCTCGAACCTGGGGGAACCGGGTTCGATCCCGACAGACGCCAAATATTTCCAATTTTAAATGGCTCAAAGGTGACCCCTGTGGTGCACTCTCCACACCAGCAATGAGTGTCCGTGAGGTGACGCCTGGTAAGCGCCCACACGGTAAAATATATCGTCATCATTGCCGATGTCTATATATGTATGTTGTAGATACTAGCACACCCAGAAATGGGTAATATGCCGTGATGATATATTTTTTTTATGTAAAACCATGATAGTGTAAATGCATGGGGTCCCGTGGCCGCGTGCCTGAGTGTCTGGTCGCTAACCTGGGGAACTGGGTTCGATACCTACCGACGCCAAATATTTCAAATTTTAAATGGCACAAAAGTGACCCCTGTGGTGCACTCTCCCCGCCAGCAATGAGTGCCTGCGAGGTGACGCCTGGTAAGCGCCAGCACGGTACAAATATGTCATCATCATTACCGATATCTGCGATAAAGCAGATTGTGGCACACTCAGAAATGGGTAATATGCCGTGATGATATATTTATTTTATTTTATAGTGTAAATGCTTACTCTTAAGTAGGTAGTTAAATAAAAGATTGGTATTTTTGGTCTTTTGCTTAAAATTGTTTAAAAAATATTCCGTGTATTGACTTTCTTCAGAATGTAGGTACAGAATATTCTACCATGAAATTTGGAATATCTTTATAGAACAAAGGTAAATTTCCCTTTTATTTTACGACTAAGGCCTTTCCAATCAAATTTCGAAGGACCAGACCATAAAACTTGATATAAACTTAAAGAGGAAATAGCTCTACATAGTCGTATTTCTCCCTTTTAGAGCTTTTCTACTACAGTATCGTTGTCAACCGGTTTCATTTTACAGGGGTAGGACTATTCAATATTATTTATTGACCGTTTTCTTGTTATTGGTTATTGGATTACAAGTTGAGCTTTCTTTTCATCTTGCTTGGACAAAGAAAGCTGCCCTTAATCTCTTTTCAGAAAAGCTGACGACAGCTTTAACATTCAAGGATTTTTTTTATTTCAAACTTGAGTTGAATTCAATACATTTCAATTGTTTGGGTATGTTCTTGTATCATAATTGTGTCGATGTGTGATTGTTATGAAATGGCTAGCAGTTGTTTTATTGTTAGTAATGGTAAGAGAGAAAGTATGTGGTGTTTGTTGTTTGACCTGTTTCTAAAAGACATTTTTTGGGATTCACTTTTTGGTGGAGCAATTGTACATTTACATGAAAAATATATCATTGTGACAAGTACAACACTGTTCTAGGTGAACTTCGAAAAATATTAAAAAAATAATAAATAAAAGTTGTTTATATAATAAGACGAAACTATCAACAAGATAACAATTAGAGTATTGTGATATTTGCAAACGCAGACAGTATATGAGGTTTATTTAGTCTATATGTTTAAAGCCAACAACAGTATAGATCAGATAGTAAACGTGAGACAGGACAACTGTACCGTGAAGGTCTGAATCAAGGATAATTATATTGCGTATTTATACTTACATGGATTTTCGCACAATATCATGTTGCACTAGATGAAATAATAATAGATAAATTACTATTTCTTATCCATGTTTTAAAGATACACATACAAATTGAGCACAAAAAATCTGTTGTGGCCAACACAAGACCTTCCGTCAATAGACACTTACAAAATTGACATCACTGCAAGAGAGAGATAGAAGATCATGCATCCAAACAACCTCTCCTCGTTGTCTTACGTCCCGTTGTTCCTATCTGTCATTGTGTTCGCATCTGTTACTCAGTGTTAAACCTAATTCTTTATTGTGATTTGTACGTTGTGTTTAATAAAAATGAGTTTAAAACCAGAAGATGTGTCTGGGGCAACTTTTTTGTTTGATAATATTGAAGATCATTCGATTATTCAACTAAAACGATGGCTAGAGTGTAGAGTTTACGGCTGATGACAGGTCTTTGTTTGGACGGGGTAACCATAGCAACCTTGATTTCTATGCTTTGCCGTTAGAGGCGCTCGTGCAAATTGCAATTTTGTAAGTGTCTATTCGATGTACAGTTCTTCCTCTCTCAAGTCTTCTGCGATACAGTCCTCCCATCTTCTCTTTGGCCTTCCTCGTACTCCCGGTATTGAAAGTTTCAATCATGACGCGAGGCTGCAACTGTTTGTCAGATTAGTTCATATTGAGTAACAACTTGTTACTCAATATGAACTAATTTAATTTCTTTATTAAAATTCTTTATTAACACCTTCGCTGTCATGGCGGACATCGTGATATTTCTTTGTGCGCTAAGGCGGACACCAGTGTCCGCCAGCGTTTTTTTGGCTTTACACCAAGCAGACAAAATGTATTGGAAGAAGCATTGAATATGTGTCTGCTGTGGCGCCCTAGGATACTTTGACTATCTTCGTTTTTCGATATGTCTTATAGTAACAGTTTTATAGATGTGTCTGCTATTTGTGTACGCTCTGGCGAACAGAAGTTAAATTAATATTTTTATTTTAAGAGGTCAAGCGGACACGGTAAAAATTCCAGGTATACACATGTGAGTAAATCAGTATTATAAAAAGCAGTTTGTGAAAAATAAATATAAATTCTTCATTAATAACGTTACACTATTATACAAAATAAGTTATATTAAAAGGAGAGAAGGCATCTCCATAGCCATATTTACAATTTTTTCGCACGTTCTGACATAAATAAATAAATATATCATCACGGCATATTACCCATTTCTGGGTGTGCCAGTATCTACAACACATGTAGACATCGGTAATGATGACGATATATTTTACCGTGTGGGCGCTTACCAGGCGTCACCTCACGGGCACTCATAGCTGGCGTGGAGAGTGCACCACAGGGGTCACTTTTGTGCCATTTAAAATTGTAAATATTTGGCACGTTCTGACATGATTTAGATATAACCCTAATGACAGATTATACTACTCTGACGAAAAGAAACTTACAGAATACAACAATTCAACATTATTGCGCATTTTGTCCCTACAAGTTTATTCGTGTCCGCCGATTCCATTGTGTCCGCTAAAGGTGTTTGCTGTGGCGCAGGAAAAAGGAAAAAAAGGTGTCTGCTATGGCGCCTTGAGATCTAAAAGCCAGCATGTAATAATACTGCGCCAACAGCAGGCACCGGTGTCCGCTCGTATTTTTATTAATAACTAATTACTGAATAAAGATAAAATAAAAATAAAACTACCAAACTACATAGAATTAACCCTGTTATAAGGTAAAGTCTGTTCGCTCCTAGATGAAACAAGCCGATAATTTATTACCCCAATAGTTATTACCACAAACCATAAACCACTTTCTTGAGCCTTTGTTCATCAAACGGCGGTCAGTTGTAAATGGAGTGTTGAACAAGGATTGTATTCAGTTCGTTTTGATATATGCGTTTGTAAATTTTTAAGAGAATTTTTTGAAATTATTTTGAAATGTATTTACAGCTAGGTATTATCATTGAATAGGTATAATTAAGAATTAGCTGGAAAGACGTTTTCGGCTAATGACATTGTTTTCGGGTTTGGCCATCACCATAATTTCTAGAAATTATTTAATCTACTATTCATTTAAGTAACCCTTGATTGAATTTCGTTCCTTTATAATCCCGGTTTTGTTTCGTCTTAACTCAGTTTACATGTAACATTAGTTAGCAGCGGTTGTAAGTGAAATTTTAAATATGGAAATGTGGAGGACCTGGGATGTCGACAATACTTCTGCCAGTGTTAGTGACGAAGTCAATACCTGTGACACCAATGCCATTATTTGATTATTTTATGACGAGTATAACTGTATACTTGTAATAATGACATTTTCCCTTACTTATGCAGATTTCGAATACGTCCCTGTTCCACACTACCTGAGGATTTTCTATTTGTTTGTGGTAATATCTATTGGGGTAATAAAATATCGGCTTGTTTCAGCTAGGAGCGAACAGACTATACCAGTTCTGGTATTCAGGGGCAATTTTGAAATGACCGCTTGACAGCAAAGGTGTTAAGCAAAAATTTCGCATTTTTTAACTAATTTCTCTTAATTCGATTGAGTTGGAATAACCTAACACGAACACGTCTTGGGAATATTGGTTCTTAATAGTTTGTTAATAAATTACTCCAGTCTTAATTAGGGCTGGTTTAAAACCAGGTCATGCGTTTAGCTTGCACCACAACAATCCATTCGTGCATAATTCCTATCAGGCAGGAGTAAAACTCTTGCGGTGATTATAAATGATCTAATAACATCTGGCCTGGCCTGAATCTCGCCACAACAAATTGCCAACACAATTTAATTATGAAACGTCCAACAGTTTCAACAAAACACGATACACCCGGAAATTATTATCGATTCCCCACGGAGGAAGTGGAAGAATTCATAGGACAGATTTCCATTGTTATGACAGGGCTTAAAATTGATGGCATACTCTATTAGGTTTCCAAATTAAATCTATTTACAAACTAAACACCACGGTTAAGTAATTTGTAGGTTTCACCGTGTAATTAGGTCTAATTTTAGACAGAAAACAAAGCATAGAAACAGTAAACAAGAAAGACAACAATGTTTCTGTTTTGCTCCATACTTTACTATTAACTTTTCTTCTACTGTTTGTGGGAGGTAAAAAAATCACGGAATGAAAGGGAAAAAATATAAATTTAACAAAGTTTATTGGTGCGAGAACAAGTCGGACAATTTACAGAAGGTCGATAGCTGGATGGTGGCTGAATTTATATCAGAGTTGTTTTACTGCTACCGAAATAAGGGATGTTAAAGACATATTTTACTTTAAGGTTCTGGTCATGATTCTTACATTGAATCTGCTATAAGATATGTAGATCTATGTATGTCGAGAAAAAAATATCTGTATAGTAGATGTAAAGTTTGCCCTGAACATAAAGTGAAGCAACAAAAATATGCTGTTATCTTGAAGGTGGATGAAAGTTGAAATGATCTTCACAAACATGAAAACACAATTTTTCTGACATCAGCTCTTCGACCTACTGCTTCTAGCCATAATTTTCATTTCTTCGCATCTTTTGACAAATTTATAAACTCTATAGTAGGTTTGTTCCTAGCAGTATTTTTGTAAGAAGGCACAATACAATATCGTAAATTACTCATTTTATTTTGAACTTTTTATTACCTACATATTATACAACTTGAACCAATCTTAAAAATTTGACATTTGTTTGACAACTTTAACAATACACTTGACACCAAACAAAAAATTTTACATTATAAACGGACCAATTAGAACCGCTGAAGTATGTACTCTGACGTCACATTATGTTTCAGATCACGTGACATTCAAAATTTTATCCAAATTTCTAATATTAATTGTAAAATATCTGAAGGATATTTCGTAATATTTTCAAATTTGAGGCTCTTTAAACTATATTGATACTTCAAATCGTTTTTGTTTTATTTAAAATTAAAATCCTATCACTTAGTAAAAGACATATATATACCGTGAGTATTTTTTAACGTGAAACATTGGGTTTGTGAAATCCATGGTTATGACTTGACATTTGATTGACAACAATGTATTTGCGTGTCACATTTAAAATGAAACATAGGGAACGAATTTGACATTTGACAAGACGTCAATAGAAGTTAATTTTGTTTAAATAATTGTACCTGCTTAAATTTCTTACAATATTTAAATATAATATTTCTGTCAAATTCATTCCCTATGTTTTATTTTAAATGAGACAGACAAATACATTGCTGTCAATCAATTGTCACATTGACAAGATGTCATTAGAGGTTAATTTTGTTTAAATAATTATACATGTTTTCTAAAAATTAAATGTAGTTGTAGAAAAAAATATTATGTGCACCTTGTGCCCGAAATATGTTTAGTGCTCTCGAGTGGTTTTCTGACTTAACTAAATTTCTTACAATATTTAAATATAATACCTCTGTCAAATTCGTTCCCTATGTTTCATTTCAAATGGGACACGCAAATACATTGCTGTCAATCAAATGTCGTAACCATGGATATGACACACCCAATGTTTCACATTAAAAAATACTCACGGTATATATTAAAAATTAAACAAATTCAAACGTAGTTTAAATGTAAAGCCAAAACTAATTTTATAAACAAAGAATTGTATGTTACGTAGCTAAACAAATGCAAGTATCAAAAATATTTTGATTCATAAAGGGCCGTAAGTGTTTAGCATGTACATATGTATAAGAATGTTAAAAGAAACTGCAGTTTTTATTGAATTATTAAAACATATTAATGTCAACTTAAAAATATGAATTTGGGACGCGGTTATATATTTTAGTGTCTTAATAGGAAGTAACTCGCTTTTGAAAAGAAAATATTCTTTATGGGGCAATATTTTTATGCGCTGTCGTAATTTAATTTTCTAAAATTTATAACCATGTGTTGTTATACTTTAATGTTCATTACATAAATTTATTTTATCTAAAGCACAATTAAATAATACGGTAAAGTATCTGTTGTGTATAGCAGTTTGAGAGCGGAGAAACTGGAATAATTTATCTTGAAGGCAATAAAAATGGCAATAACTTCATATCAGCCCACTGTACGCACTAGCACATAGCTTGTTCACGCGAACACGAATATGAACACTAAGGCCCTACCCACAACTGGATTCTTACATAAATGCAGGAAATATTTGGATCATACTTCATACAGAAATGGAGAAATTTTTAATCACTAGACGTACAATTGAACAGCATAATTAATTAGGAAATATACTCAAGCATAAGAAATTATTACGAGGGTCATTCAATAAGTAAAGAGACAAATGGCTATAGCTCAAAAACGGTTTATTTCAATCTTTCAAAATTAAGGCTATTTTTCAACATAATCACCCCCCACAGTTATGCACTTGTCCCATCTTTCTTGCAGCTTCCAAATTCCCTTGGCGAAGAATTCTTTTGATTTACCCCGAAGCCACTTTTGCACCGCTTCCTTAACTTCCTCATTGTTAGCAAATCTTTTTCCACGTAGGGCGTCTTTGAGTGGTCCAAACGGGTAAAAATCAGATGGGGCGAGGTCGGGACTGTAGGCAGGATGAGGTAAGACCTCCCAACCCAATTCTTGAAGCTTATCTCGGGTCAGCTGGGCTGTATGAGGGCTGGCGTTATCGTGCTGAAGAATGACTCCTTTTGACAAGAGTCCACGGCGTTTGCTCCTGATAGCTGGTCTAACTTTGTGTTCTAGCATCTTAGAGTAGTATTGGCTATTGATAGTTCGCTGATCTTCAAGGAAATCGCAATAGATTGGACCCTGTGAGTCCCAAAAGATGGTCAGCATCACTTTACCGGCGGAAGGTTGAACCTTGATTTTTTTTGCGAACTGGAGAGCTAGTGTGTTTCCACTCCATACTCTGCCTTTTGGTCTCAGGGTCGTAGTGATGGATCCAGACCTCGTCGCTGGTCACTATTCTTTCAAAAAAAGCGTCTCCTTCAATCAAACTTCGTTGCTTTAAGTCTTGACTAATGGAAAGCCTTGATTCTTTATGAGCGTCAGTAAGCTGTCTGGGAACCCATCTGGCACACGTTTTTCTGTACTTTAAATTGTTCTGAATGACAATGTGAACAGTTCCAACACTTACTTGAACTTCCTCAGCTATCATTTCAACAGTAATTCTTCTGTTATCACGAATAAGTCCGTCAATCCTCGATTCCAACGAGGGACCAGAAACTTCCACTGAACGTCCACATCGGGGTTCATCACCTACACTTGTTCGGCCACTTTTAAACCGATCAACCCACTTGTAAAAATTCGCACGGTTCATACAACTTTTACCGTTATAGAAAAAAATTCACTTGGTTTTACACCTTCTGCGACTAAAAATCTAATGACTGAGCGCTGCTCTTCTAAGGTGCAATCTTCTAGTGGACTTGCCATGGTGAATTGAAAATTTTGAGGTTATGTTGACATAAAATGACGAAACAGCTGATCAGAACATATCCCAAGGTTGCCAACTAACACCCCTGAAAAGATTGTACACAATCATTGAATAGTTTTAAAATTATAGAATTTGTCTCTTTACTTATTGAATGACCCTCGTACAATAATTTTGTTTTAATAAGTATTAAAATTTATATTTCTAAGGAGCAGGAATTGAGACGTACGACGCTTTTGAATTTAAATTTAAATTCATGATTCAATGTCTTTCTCAGCGAGAGGTAAAAAATGATCAATTCAAATAGCATAAATTTGCTGCCCCGAAGTGCCCTTTCCACATCAGCTAAGGGGCAACAGTAAAGTGACGCGTCACAAACGACGATGTCAATGGTACAGATATATCGTCATTATTGAAATCTATAAATAGAAGCACATTGGCACACCCAGAAATAGGTAATAAGCCGTGATGATATATTTATTTATATCTAACAATGAGCCTTCTATGTTGAAAGTAAAAAGTAGACGCAAACGTCAATATCAAATATCTGAGGTGTTTTTATTGTATACACAGCTGCTGTTCCAAAATTACTCCTGCTGCTAATTTCGTCCCGCAGCGTGGACATTGTGGGAACTACGAGCGCTTGTGTCGTATCGCAGTATCGACAAACAATCGAACTGTGATATATATCATCTGTTATTGATAGCAAAATAAAAGAATCGCTTCAAGAATGGAGAAAATGTTGCGGAAAGAAAGAAAAGAAAATTCAGGAGAAAAATTGCAAAGGGTGACATTAATTTAAATGTGAGACGACGAAGAATTTAATATGGGGTTGTGTTCTGACAGCTCGGGTTCGAATCCATTTGTGCTTTCTCTATGACAGCGCCTTCGCCGAAATTTATAAATAAGGGCAGATTAGCAGAAATGGGTAATAAGCAATGATGATATGCAGATTAGTCGAGAAAGGTTGCTTGGATTTTGTTTTTGAATCTATTAATTTACAGCCCGATTCTCAAAAAAGTTTAAGCTAATCCTTAGTTTTAGATTAGCGAATTCTACTCTAATTTTGACAGTTTATATATTCAAAAAATTCTAATTGACAGATGTCAGTTGGACGTGCAAAACCAAATATGGAAGGTATAGGATCTAAAATTAATATGTCATAGTGTTCCTCGCAAGTGAAACACAGAGAAAGGCCAAAGAGAAAGGAAGGACTGTGTGAAGAAGATGCGTTGGACAGGAATGAGTGGAAGAGAAGAGGAAACAGCGACCCCTAATAAAATAAGGGATAGCTGAAGAAGAAATGAAGGAAGTGTCTAGTGCATTTTACTTAGTGTATATTTATGTTATAATTTTATTGGATTTATAGAACCTTTTCGAATGAACTTTTGGTATAGAATTTGTAAAAAATAGTATGTGTTCGTGTTCGATTTTACATTATATTATATAGAATCTGTTCCAAGGACCTTTTGGTATGGGATTTTTACAAAATACATCGAATTGACGGAAGGTCTTGTGCTGGCCACAACAGATTTTTCGTTAATATTATGAAGATTAAATTTTAAATACCGGAATAGAATAGAATTCACTAATCCAAAAATGAGAATTAGCTTAAATTTTTGGGGAATCTTTAATAACTTTTAATAAAACCCAAGGAAACTTTTTCGGAAACCCTGCATTTATTTATATGCAAAGAAGGTAATATTAAAAAAAAAAGTATTTAATTCTTCTAATTAAACTTCTGAAATGTGTTGGTACGATGCATTTCGATTCTATTTGTGCTGTCAAATTCTTTCTTGCATTTTGAAGTTCAGCAAATGTCCGCTTCTTAACATTGCAATACAGATACAGAGTTTGAAGTGCGCAGAGAAGTCGATCTGCACTAGACTGTAGAGATGTTCGGTCGATGTACTCGTTTTTATATCCGACACACACATACAGTGAATCACACATACACACACATAGACCGTAGAAGAGCAAAGAGCGGAATAGTTTATAGTAGAACCAGAACGGATAACGTGCATGGTGCATTCTACTCGGAAATTCTGTGCGGATTTAACTTGACCTACACGAAGGATATTCACGAACAAACGTTATATTACGATTTAATTGAAGATTAGCATTGTTAATTTGAAATCTAGATACCTTAGATAAAACTTACAAGTAACGTATTATCGCCTCAAAATTAATATTTATTTATATTACGCTTGTACCATTTTTTTTAACACATATTAAAAACAAGATAATTATGTTGAATTATATATGGGGTCTCGTAGTCGCGTGCCTGAGTGTCTGGTCGCGAACCTTGGGGAACCGGGTTCGATCCCGACCGACGCCAAATATTTCGAATTTTAAATGGCACAAAAGTGACCCCTGTAGTGCACTCTCCACGCCAGCAATGAATGCCCGTGAGGTGACGCCTGGTAAGCGCCTGCACGGTACAAATATGTCATCATCATTACCGATATCTGCGATAAAGCAGATTGTGGCATACTCAGAAATGGGTAATATGCCGTGATGATATATAGCAGCAAACTTCAACCCGTGCTTCAGCTGTTACCTTTAGCTTTGTCCAATATAATCGAGATTAAAATGTTTTTTGACACTCATCATTAAAATGTTACTTCAGTAAAGAAATTACATTAGTTAAAGTATCAGTTTTCAAACAGGTGTTGAACACAATATACGACGGTGATTTTAATTGAACAATGAACAATACAGTTGAACGTAAAGTAATAAATATTTTATTTGCTTCTTCTGACAGACCTTACTTCATTTACAATCACAAAATTTTATATTCTTCTTTCTGGTAAAATCAAATATTCTTTTTTTTTAGATGTCCTTTTTTTGTTCTTGCTTTCAAATTCCTTTCGCTCTTAGGGTTATTCTAAGTCGATTTCTGTACCAATCTAAATTGCTCACAAGAAAATTTCAATATGAAATATAGATAATTTTTGGCCCATTGTTCTATTTTATCTAGAACTTTACGAGTATTATATTGTTTCACTTGACTCTTTATTGTACTTTGCAGAAATTACAAAACTTTTTCAATTTAATCTAAGTGTGCAGACAAGTATCACAAGTACTTGCCAGCAAAAAATTACAATCGGTCATCTTTTTCTCATAGCTACGAATATAATGTCCAAATGCACCGCTGTTGCTTAAATTTTAAGTGTTTCTTAAATTGACAATATAAAAATAATAATATAATTTTCATAGTTAAATGGAAATAATTTCATAATGCTTGGCGTTAACAGTGTTAAACTACTAACACTTTAACAAGTTAATTACCGATATCATGTTAATTACTAAATTTAGTTGAGTGCATTACCCATTTATCAACTACCCAAGCATCCAAGTGTCTCTAAACTTTGTGCACTCAAGTTTGTATCCCGCTCATTGAGTTCTAGTTTGCCGACGATCAAAGTCATCTGCGACCGGAAATCAGCCGCTTGGAAACGCGATGTTCATTTGTTAAAACATGGGACATTAGATGAAGATAGAAAGAAAACTGCGGAATAGGATAATAAGGGTAAAACAGAGGGAATTTGACGGAGAAAATTGTAGCAATAGCTTTGGTGTCAATTTTTGACTTAAATTATATTTATTGTATAATCGAACAAAAACTTTTATATTTTTATACACAAGAACTACAAAAGTATGTAAAGGAACATATAGGAATTTGAACCAATTAAATTCTCGATGTATTTTGTACAAATCCTATACTAGAAGTTCCTTATATATATTACACATTTTCCTTCATATTCAATAGATATAGAGTTAAAGAATTATAAAGAGGTTATCTTTCATAAATCAACCAACTTTGCTAAAATCATTCAAACAGCTGATATATTCAAATATGCTAATTGACAAATGTCAGTGTCAAGTGCAATTTACATAGTATATGTTCGTGTTATAATTTTATTGGATATATATAGAAATTTTTTGTAGGTACTTTCAGTATAGAATTTGTAGAAAATAGTTACGTGTGTGTTAAAATTTTAGTGGATATATAGAATCTTTTGTAAGGAACTTTTGGTATGGGATTTGTACAAAATACGTAAAATTGACGGTCACAAGATTTTTTTGCCATATTCTAAAGTTTTGTGTTTTAATATTATTTGTTTGAATATCATTAAAGGAGTTTTTTTAAAAAAATTGTGTCATTATGACAAAATAAAATAAAATAAATTAGGAAAACATTTAATACGTATCTGTCCTTTGCCTACTATAAATCAAGCTTAAATCCCGAACAATAGACCTGCTGAGAGGGCCATAACGATGGATTTCTGTAAAGTTTGTTCGTTCCTAGCTGAAACAAGCCGATATTTTATTACCCCAATAGATATTACCACAAACAAATAGAAAATCCTCAGGTAGTGTGGAACAGGGACGTATTCGAAATCTGCATAAGGGAAAATGTCATTATTATAAGTATACAGTTATACTCGTCATAAAATAATCAAATAATGGCAACTTTCCTTCACACTTTTTACAGGCTTAGGACTGTCAGGGAAATATATACAATTTTTTTTTTTTTCTATAAATTTCGCTGGCGTGTTTAAAAGTTGCAAGTGAGCAGTTGTTGTCATTATTTACAATAGCGAACTGTCCCTTTGTCATAATTTATATTTTCTTAAGAACTGTCATCTTCATCCAAAATGGAGTCGTCACTATCAGAATTAACGTTGATTATGATATATTGTGGCTGGGTATTAATAATATATTTATTCTCTGTTTCAATTACATGTTTTTCACAGTTTTCCCAAGAAGCTGTAGTAATAAATTTTTCTTGTTGTTTTATTAACTCTACCACTGTTGAACTGAGATTTGGTGATTGATTATTGAGCATTGTCGACATCCCAGGGCCTCCACATTTCCATATTTAAAATTTCACTTACAACCTCTGCTAACTAATGTTACATGTAAACTGAGTTAAGACGAAAGAAAACCGGGATTATAAAGGAACGAAATTCAATCAAGGGTGACTTAAATGAATAGTAGATTAAATTATTCCTAGAAATTATGATGATGGCCAAACCCGAAAACAATGTCATTAGCCGAAAACGTCTTTCCAGGTAATTCATAATTAAATACATTTCAAAATATTCTCTTAAAAATTTACAAACGCATATATCAAAACGAACTGAATACAATCCTTGTTCAACACTCCATTTACAACTGACCGCCGTTTGATGAACAAAGGCTCAAGAAAGTGGTTTATGGTTTGTGGTAATAACTATTGGGGTAATAAATTATCGGCTTGTTTCAGCTAGGAGCGAACAGACTATACAAACTATATCTTGTTGATTTTATATGACTTATTCTCAAAATTACGAAATTTTGACATCCGTTGTTCTTACATTAGGCCACAAATTTAACGTAGTAGCTACATTAATTTCTAAAATATTACAAAGTACTCGCAATATCAGGGAAATGCTAAAAGGATGTAGCAATATCAAGTTTATGACAGTTAATAGGCAATTCTAATTTTTTTATTCGTCTGTCTAACAGTTCTCTGATAAACGGATGAAGAGAGAGATGGAATGTGACGTTTTTGTCCTCTGTTTATTGCATGACGGTACATCCGTTGTGTTATTTTAACTTTGTTTGAGCGGTCAACAACCAATGGACTGAATCTATATGGACAGCACAGAGAAATTGAATTTTCAAGTGTACGTGTAGATTCAACCATAACAGATTCACAAAAATGACCTCTGCTTCCGCGCGCGATAAGTGGCCTCAGCACAAGACCTCTCGCCATTTCCATATTAGGCTATATAAGTATTGTATTGCACTTCGCTTTCGAACCGTAGTTTTATAACAAAATATTACAGAACTTTACCCAAATAATGTTTTTTATTCTATTTAACATGTCTTCTGCACACATATAATTCTAATTATATCTATTTTTTAGACGACCATTGTAATAAGTATGACATATCAACGTAGTATCCTAATACTGAAAGTTGAACTTATCACAATAGTGTTACGATATATTTCATATCGTAATAGCTGACTCGGTTGCTAGGTTACTATTTCATTATTTTCTGGCTATATGTATACATTATTCATTTGTCAGCTGTCAGTATGTTTGAACCTAAATTTCAGTTTTGTAGAAAAAGCAAAATTTATTTAAGCTCGTCTAAAAAAAATGTTCATAACTTGTATGAAATGTAAATATCTTAGCTCGTGTGTATTGACTTGCACTCCGCTACGCGTCGTGCGTCAATTTACACTCGCATGATATTTGGTATTTTTACGAAAATAACTATTTCATTGTATGAGGAAGTTTCTAAATGTCAGAGATTCTTCCAATTCATTAACCAGATTGGCTGTATTTCTGATGGATATATGCATTTTACCTATAATTTCAAATGTTTAATTAATAAAACAATAAGATAGATTAAATATACTTCCCAGAAAAAAGCTATCAGAATGTCACTAAAACTTGATTTTTGGCACTGACATATCCCATTTACAAACTATGTTATATACATTGGAATTTGTCAACTGGTTTCCTTAGTGCCTTAGCCTCTGCGATTAGATTACTCTATATATTATAGTGTCTTTATCTCTAAATTTATACAAGATTTAATAAAAAAAAGTACCAAAAAAATATATTTAGAAGAATTTTTCTAAGAAACTACTACTTCCGGTTGTTCAATTGTTACTAAAACCTTTTCAGCTCTTCCCAGGAATGTCAGATTGAGGAATCCATAGTTAAACAGTTCTTAAGTCTTATAGTTTTTGAGGAATCGTGTCTACAACATCCAGACATACACACATACACAAATCCACACATCCACACACGCAGAGAGACATCATTTTAAAAATGTTATAATCGGATTCTAGGGACTTTAAATTGTGCTTATTCATTAAAATCTGGATATGCGAATTTTAGCATGAATCCAATACCTCTCTAAGCGAGAGGTAAAAATTTAAGTAATTATAAAATTTGAGAACTTTTTCAAATGTATATAGGCCTCCTAAACTTTTTAGAATATAGGTACAAAATGTGTGGGTACATTTTTCTGTTCTTTTCGGTGAAAAATCACCGATCGAGGATTGTCCAAACAATAAAATTTCTTGTGTGTCGTTGACATTTTGTCCGAGAGCTAATGAGGCCTGACTCTCTCTCAGGGAGCACATGTGTCCGTACAAGCAGAAACCTCCCCCTATACCCGCTGTACACCCCTGAACCACCCCTTACAACTCAGGCCTACTAGATCAATACGTTATTCACCCCCTACTATATCACTGAGCAAGCTTCATTCACGAATCGACAAGAAAATTTGGAGAAATGAGAAATATTACCATATACTTAGTACTGTAGTATGGAAAAAGGGTTACTAGTTACTACGACCCCAAAAATCAAATAAATATTTTTTCGAAAAGCAACTGTAAATTGGCAATAAGATCATCCCTGGTATTTCATACACCTGCAAATAAAGAGGCATTCTTGAAGATATGAATAAGTTGTTGAATTATCGCCCCAAAAGTCAATATACCCCACATTTAGATAAAAACTTCAAAATTTTCAAAAATATAATTTTTATGTCTTTAGATACTTCTTAATGCGCTGATTCCAAATTTTGAAACAGCAGGTCGATATCTCTTTTCGTTCTCGAGATATTTACATTCAAAGTTTTGCTCATAACTGCCCATTTTTGGGTGATAACCCAAAAATGGGTCGAGATATGAATTTGGCGACATCACCATTCGATTCTACGGGCAAAATTACATAAGTATAGCAATTTTCATAATTTTTGTCCAACCGGTTCATTTTTTATGAATAAAAGCTTGAAAATGGCCAAAATCTGAAAAAATGGTAAGGGGTACCCCTTACGATTTTTGCGATTTTTGGCCATTTTTAGTTATTTTGTTTTAGAGATTGTATGCGGTGTTCAAAATTTCTGAAAATTGGTGTACTTATGTAATTTTGCCCGTAGAATCGAATGGAGTTGTCGCCAAATACATATCTCGGCCCATTTTTGGGTTATTACCCAAAAATGGGAAGTTCTGAGCTAAACTTTAAATATAAATATCTCGAGAACGAAACGAGATATCGACCTGCGGTTTCAAAATTTGGAATCAGCGTATTGAGAAGTATCTAGATACATAAAAATTAGATTTTTGAAAATTTTGAAGTTTTTATCTAAATGTGGGATATATTGACTTTTGGGGCAATAATTCAAGAATGGGTAGAGATATAAACTTGGTAGTAATATTATTTGATTGTAAAGAGAATGTTACGTAAGTGTACGCATTTTGAGAGTATTCTAATGTATCTCTATACCAAAATTCATCAAAATTGGTTCAGCGGAAGAAATGATGGGTTCTCCATACAAACTTTCATCCCCTATATTACCCCTTCAAGTTTTATTTTCGCGACTAAAGGTAGCCTATGTCCTTCCCCAATGTCCAATCTATCTCTGTACCAAAATTCATCAAAATTGGTTCAGCGGTTTAGGCGTGAAAACGTAACAGACATACAGACAGAGTTACTTTCGCATTTATTATATTAGTATAGGGTATTATGCATTTAGTTTAATAAAGATTTAAAAAAAATGATTACAACAAAACCAGTGCAAATAAATAAAAATGGATTACAGTAACGAAAATGATTAATCAATAATTTTAACCTGCAAAGTACCGAGTACATTTCTCAACTTACACGCGGAAATATCTGACGGATGCCAATTTCATAAACATTATATTTTTGATGAAATGACATGCATATTGTTTTTATACGGTGGTGTAAAAAGCCTTCAAAATTCATAAAAGAATGTTAAAACACCGAGAAATTATAAAAAAATAATTTATCTTAACGGTACTTAAATTATTTTTAATTGAAGTTTTTTTTCAATTTATATTTCATTTTAAATAAATTGACGTCTTCTACGCCACTGGATAATCCTATTTTCGATACCCTTTAGCCCTTTAGCACTCGTGCCAAATTGGTGGATGACTCTGTACTATAGAAGCATAGGCACTCAGTATAAATTGGGGGTGGAACTTAAAAAAATCTTATCGCGGTACCCAGTTCACGTCATCCCTTCACGAGGGGTGAGATTTCATCTTCATCCCCAGTAAATTTCCTACCACTAACCTCAAATACGTGAACGAAACAGAGTATAAATATTTTATGTTGACGAATATTTAATACCTGAATCGTAAGTTTTGCTTATGTATATTTCATTTTGCACATAAGCAGTTAATATACGAAAAGTTTCACATATATATGGGGTCCCGTGGCCGCGTGCCTGAGTGTCTGGTCGCGAACCTGGGGGAACCGGGTTCGATCCCGACAGACGCCAAATATTTCCAATTTTAAATAGCACAAAAGTGACCCCTGTGTTGCACTCTCCACAGCAGCTATGAGTGCCCGTGAGGTGACGCCTGGTAAGCGCCCACACGGTAAAATATATCGTCATCATTACCGATGTCTACTTATGTTGTGGATACTGGCGCACCCAGAAATGGGTAATATGCCGTGATGATATATTTATTTATTTATTTAAAGTTTCACATATATCTGATGTGGCCAGCACATGACCTCCCGCCAATTGCATGTTTAATGTAGCAATGGAGTTTTAAGTATCACTTCCAGTTGATTGTAAACAAAATCTAATTTGTTGTTCCAATAAATAGAAAAGTCTGCATTATGGAATTTTGGATTTTATTTTACCTCGAAAATTTGTTAAGAGTTCAGAGTAAAATACCACTTAAATCAGCACCAACTTCCTGGTGCTGAGTTGTAAACTAATATTTGACACTTAAACTTAAATCGAATCATCTCGTACATCTGATATTTATGTATGATGGAAAATATATTATTTTTACAACCTTAATGTCATTAGAATCAAATATATTACTACTACATTCTCCTTAACACGGTTTCATTATTAATTAAAGTAATTGCTTCCTGACAAGTGACATTTTTTTAAGTATGTCAAAATTATTATTAAAGTATTATGTTTTTGTTTGACGCATAGGCAAGATGATGTGTAAAAATAAATTATTTTATAAATGTGTATTTAAAGTTATTCACTAAATGCTGTTAAATTATATTCAATGTATTTGAATAATCGGGTTCACATAATCCACACAGATACACATACATCATACATACATACATACATACATACAGACATCAATGTAAAAATTTTAAAATCTGATTCTGGGGACATCAAGACGTTCTCATTCACTAAAATCTCTATATGCGATTTTTAGCACGATCCCTTACCTGGGGTAGCGGGAGGTAAAAAAGAAAATGTTCGTATATGCACATAATATTTTACACAGAATACAATAACATACAGAATATACTACATATTGTAATCGGTGATATTTCACAGATCTTATACGATTATTTTGCTACATAATGTGTGTATGTCAACCAGCAATACAGCTAAGTAACGCGTGTATGCAAGTATATATACAGTAGGCGCCAAACTAAAAAAGAATAGACATTCTAATATTGTGAAGAATTTGTTTTAAGAACAATACAGCTTTGTTCTCTGCACCTGCTTGCTCTTTAAACACCAAAAGGGCTTTAGAAAAGAAAATACATTGTTAGGAAATACTAGAACATACTGATCTTTATTTTGCAACAAAAAAAATGGAATACATATAAAAAATGGTTTCGCTTTATATTAAAAATATTGGTGATTCTTTCCTATATTCCAGTATGACAGCACCCTAGAGATATATCGGTTGATATTACTTAAAAAATAGAAAACATATTCTGGTGAGGTCTGTTTTAAAACAATGCTATTTTACACAAAGAAGTATAAGAAACATTATAAAAAATAGCAGAAAAATGAAAGGAGAAAACATTATCTGGAAATCTTTTACAAATAATAGTGTGAAGGGTTGATAATGACTGTGAATCAACCCTTACGAACGGAATTTCCAACAAAAGGTGATGATGCATCATCACCGTTGTGGAATTATAGAATCGAAGTACATTTGTTCTCATTGGGAAGTAGGAAGTAAGTGCCAAAAAATATTGTAACCGTAACCTCTCTGAACTTACAGTGATCAGTGGTTTGACAGGGTTACCATACTTCAAATTGAAAAATTTTGACAAAAAGACTAATTTCCTTAAAAAAGACCTGACATTTTCAATAGTCATCCAGGTACTATTTAACAAATATGACATGTGATGATTTTTATGAAATAGTCATTAAAGAAAATAAGCTGCTTAATAAAGTCGCCGGATACGAAAAGTATAAAAAATCTAGTTAATTATCTGCCAGTTTTTAGAAATGTTACGAAATTTAATGGGGTCCCGTGGCCGCGTGCCTGAGTGTCTGGCCGCGAACCCGGGGGAACCGGGTTCGATCCCGACAGACGCCAAATATTTCCAATTTTAAATGGCACAAAAGTGACCCCTGTGGTGCACTCTCTACAGCAACTATGGGTGCCCGTGAGGTAACGCCTGGTAAGCGCTTATACGGTAAAATATATCGTCATCATTACCGATGTCTACATGTGTTGTAGATACTGGCACACCCAGAAATGGCTAATATGCCGTGATGATATATTTATATATTTAATTTAAGTGCATTTGTCTCCTACGAAGAGAGTGAAGAATACTATAGAAATAAAGAATATTTTTTGTTTAAGTTGATTATGTATATACCTGTTAAAGAGAATAGCAGCAAAGTGACAAAGATTATTTTGTCAGTTAAATGATACCTTAATTTTCGTTAGATAATATTGATCATTTTGTTCGATATAGTTTTTTGTCTGTTTTCGTAATAGTAATTAAGGTACCAAGGATTGTTATAAGGACAATAATGCCTGAGGTCAACAGTGTACTGTCGAGGGCCTCTGACCCGGGGCGAGTACGTTGACCGAAGGCATTATTGTGGTTTAACACCCGTGGTGCCTTCAACGTTTTATGTCCTACTAGAAATTCTTAATAAACATTTTGTCTGACTAGAATTTATCAAACAAAAATTATAAATGACAAAATTTTAATACAACTTACAAAGTAGCCTGTGAATGCGGTATCTAGTTAATATTTTGTTTCTGTAAACAAAGCATTTTTCGAGGCATTTTTTCAAACAAAAAATATATTTCTTGTGGTATTTTTCTGTCAATATGGACGAGCAATGTTATTGCTAAGAAAAAAAAAAAACTCCTTTTGTTGAATAACTGCAAAATTATATATTGGAAGATTGCCAATAGTAAATTTGCGAATAACAGTTTTATTAATTTATTTTTAATAAATGCGCCTTAGATTATTTCATAATTTGTTTCTGCATCAGTTATTTAAGAGAAACGATTTAATATAAATATTAAACATAGATGGCAACATAATACCTAGCGCACAAATCGAAGTACACATATGCGCATAAGGTTGCCGATCCAGAGTTAATAAGACAGTTTTTATACTTCAAAAACTTTATCAATGTAATTAAGTAAATATGTATATCGATAAATTTGAAAAGGGTACGAACTTGCTTTATTATGTACATTCTACATAAACTGCATTTAATATAAATAATAATTTTAAAGTAAAAAGAAATGTATATACCAACATTTATTATTTATTGTAATATGTCTTTTTTGTCTTTCAGGAGCAACGAAAGAAATCGGCACAGCCCTTACTCGGATCTGCCTACGCCATAAAGCCGTAGAAGCGAGGATGAAAACCTTCACCAGGTAAGCAACTTCACACTTGTCAACTTGTTAATAACTTCGCAGCACTCATAACTTAACATCTGTCAAAGTCAAGTTATATTACATTCCCGCCATTTTTGGTACATACACCTTGATGTTTTGCAAAATTCCTCTCAACTCCTACGAAAGTTTCAACACGAATTATGAATTTAGTAGGTATATGAAGATTTATTTTATAAGTTACGAAATGAAGATGGGCATATTTTAGTGATGAAAATTTATTTTCGTAACCCAAAAAGAGGAGATGTAATCAGTAACGCCAGATGTTAAGTTAAAAATATCTTGACATATACACAAAGACAGATTAAAATATATACATGGCTTAATGCAAAAACAACCATTGTATAATCCACTTAACACCAGTACCTATATTTTTACCTCCCGCCATACCATAGGTACAAAAATTCGATAGTGAGTTTTCAATGAATAAGCATGAATTAGAGTCCCCACAACATGTTTTTACAAAATAGTTATATTTGTAACTATTGCGTGAAATTAGTAATTCTGCAACGAATGCACATCTTTGAAACAACCGCAGCGAAATTGTTAAGGAGTTTCAGAATCACGTTTTCCGCATGTATTGTAAACAATTTTTTGCTACAACCTAAAAATTACAAAATACCATCACGGGTAAACTGGCAATACCTCATACGAGGGTCACGCCAAAATTATTGAGATACAGAAATATTATTTGAAGGAGAAGCATGTAGTTTTACTGGTGTTCAAAGTAGTCCCCCCCTGCTTCAATACACTTTTGTAATCGAATTTTCCAGAGATGGAAAGCTTTGAGCTATTCATTTTCTGGAATCGTATTAAAATACTCCATTATGGTGTTGTTAATCTGTTCTTCTGACGTAAAATGACGACCACGTAAATGTTTTTTCAAATTGAAAATAGCCAGAAAAAAATAACAGTTGTCGCAGCGCTATGGGAGGACGCATTATCATGGTGAAACATTAAACCCTTAATTTTCACACTGCGAAGAACTTTAGGTAGACATTTTTGTGTGTACCAATTGGCAGTAACAGTCTTCTGTCCCTCTAACCTAATTGCTTTCACAAGACCTGTACTTCTGAAAAATACAGCGTACATAACTTTTTTAAGTGCACGTTGTTTTTTCACGGTAACTGGTGCTGGGTCATCTTCAAACACCCATACCCTACTTTCTTGACGCGTTGGAACATCATAAAAGGGTATGTAAGTTTCATCGCCAGTTACAATTTTAAAAAGAATACGATGACCGCCATTATTTAACAATTTTAAAGTGGCGCGACTAATTGTAACACGCTTGGCTTTTTATTCTTCCGATAAGTTGTGTGGCACCCGACGAGAAACAATTTTTCTAACACGAAGTTCTTCATGCAAAATTTTTGCTATTGCTGCGGATCTAATGCCAAAGGCATCTTCCATCGTTTGATAGGTGACACGATTGTCATCCTTTATCATTTGTCTGATGGTAGCTACATTTTCTGGCACTACCGCTGTACAAGGTCTCCCTGAGTGTTTCTCATCACGCAAGAAATTACAGCCTCTTTTGAATTCTGAAAACCAGCGAAATATAGTTGCTCGAGATGGAGCTTCATCTCCAAATGCCAATCGTAGACATTCCTCGCACTGTTATTCACGTAATCCAATTTTAAAGTCGTAGTAAATCATAGCGCGATAATGCTCTCTTCCTAACTTCATGTTGCAGTTTATTTCCACTTCGAATTCCACCACAATAAATCACTTCAACCAGATGTTATTATTGGACAGATATTTTAAATAAATTGTAGTTTGACATTATTTGTGCACTAAAAATTTTCCAAAGCCAACTGTTTCCCAGCATCTCAATAATTTTGGAGTGACCCTCGTATCTACTATATTCAGCGAAAATGAGTTATTATTCTCGCTGTCAAATGAATATGGATTAATGTTCAACTTTTTCCTTCTCCCCACCCTGTCCCTCGCCTTGCGGTGTTGCCGCTTCTTCATAAGGAATTGGCAACAGTGTAGAAAACTCCAATCCATATTTATTTGACGGCAAGTATAGCAGATTTTAGATTTTACGTCGCCTATCTTCATCTGTTAATAGATGTTAATTCTGAATATTTGTTTAAATTTTAACTCATGAATAGCCAGCTCACCCGCGATATTCATTTTTTTAAATTCATTTACTACTTGATCATCTATAGTGTGTCCCATTTAGAGGTGCCACCATTGGGATCTCGAGAACTATAAGAGATACGATGTCGGTTAAATGGAACTTTTTGTGCACCTTTGGGAGGTCATCTCAGATGTGCTTTTGTTTTTTTCAAAAATTCTCATAGGACACTAGATAATGACGAAAAACTGAATATTGTTGATTTTTTCTTTCTCAAATAACTTCTAAACTATTAGTAATTAAGAAAAATGTTTCAAATATAATAGATAGATATTTTTATTATCTAACCAGTGGCGTACGAAATAAATTTTTATATCCGTAAATTTTCGAGATATAACACAAACTTATATTTTTTTAAATGGAACCCATATCTGATTTTAGTCTCAAAAAAATCAATATTTTTTTCTCTTTTCAATGGTGTAAGGGTTATTATGTTTTATATTTGTTTTGCTCCTAAAATTTAATTTTTCTCTTTATTTTCCTGAATTTTCTAATTATTTCCCAAAAAAACATTATTATTTTTATTAATTATATTGTATTTGATCAAAATAATTTGTTTTATGCCTTTATTATTTAATATTTTCATTCTAGACTCATAATTACAAATTACACTATGATGTGCCAAGGGCGACCTGATACAAAATATTATAAAAATTAATTTGATACGAATTTTGAGCAAATATTTTTAAGGAAATAAATTATTTAAATACAAGGAGTATTTCTAAATAGAAATCTACCAATATTTTCAAAATAATTGTAAATTTAATACAAAATAAGGAAAAAATAATAATTTTTGAAGGCAAAACAAATATAAAATATAATAACCCTTACATCGTTGAAAAGAGAAAAAAAAATATTTTTTTGAGACTAAAATCAGGTATGGGTTCCATTTAAAAAATATAAGTTTGTGTTATATCTCAAAAATTTACAGATATAAAAATTTATTTCGTACGCCACTGGTTAGTTAATAAAAATATCTATCTTTTATATTTGAAACATTTTTCTCAATTATTAATAGTTTAGAAGTTATTTGAAAAAGAAAAAATCAACAACATTCAGTTTTTCGTCATTATCTAGTGCCCTATGAGAATTTTTGGAAAAATAAAAGCACATCTGAGATGGCCTCCCAAAGGCACATAAAAAGTTCCATTTAACCGACATCGTATCTCTTACAGTTCTCGAGATCCCAATGGTGGCACCTCTAAATGGGACACACTGTATACACAGTATATTAAGCGATCATGCACTATTGCTGGAATTTGTTATTTCGCGCACTCGTTTGAGAACACTTATTTCCTGCGTGATTGTAGAAAAAAATACTTTCGGTATTATTGACACAGATAGTGTCTTACGATTACAAAATATTGACATATCATCTGAAAAGTTTGTGTTTATTTCAGTGCGATAATGGACTGCTTAGTGGTACCCCTTCAAGAAAAGTTAGAAGATTGGAAAAAGGCCGTATTCAATTTGGACAAAGAACATGCAAAAGGTAAGTCTAATATTTTTTTTTTATTAAATACTTGTACAAAATTAATATATTCTTGTTCAGTATATAAAATATAAGTATATAAGTAGGCACCTATTTGTAAATATTACAAATTTACAAATCTAATACAAAATATTTTAATTTAAAAATAATAAATAAGAATACTATCAACCGCAATTACGATTGGCTTTCATCAAAATTCATTAAGTTGCAAATGAAGATTCTTTATAAAAGTGTATCTTCCTTCTTCTTTTCGTCTTTTTTGGCCCAGCTCTGCAACTCGGAACTGCCGAAGAGGGCGTAAAATGTACCCCCGAATAAGTAAAGTCCGGCCATTATGTATAAAACAGTGGTCCATTCTTCCCTGGTGCTCTAGAAACAAAATAATTGTAAAACACAATGTATAAAGCAATACGCACAACATCATATATAATAATTGCTTCAAAGACGCCATATTTTACGTAGGAATTACAATTTTTTCAAAAAGTGATTTTATAGCGTACAACATTACTCACTCCGCGAGAGAATAGTTAGGAAGTCACGGAGAAATTATTACTGTTTTTCTTGAAATAATTTAATATTATAAAATTTATTTATTTAAATCAATATCAACATTTATGTTAAAAGATACTTAGGTTATTTATCTTTACTCAATGACAGCTGTCATCTACGGCTGATGAAACGACTTTGTGGCTACTAGCTTTGGAATTAAATTCAACGATACTTATTATGCTTATAAGTGAATATGTTTTAAAGGAAGGTCCTAATTTTCACCTATTTTAATTTATTTTTCTTTCAAATAATGAGGTATTCCGACATTTTTTAAAAATATTTTGTTACATTAGTACAGACCAGTAGGACTCTGAATATCTAACTTTGAGTAAGAATATGTATGCATCACATGAGATATGAATTTTAAAAAATTTCATCGCAATTCAGATTTTCTTATCATGGCGCGCTTATGACGTCAACTCGATGGTGACATCTGCAACGAACTTCAGAGCCTAAATCCACATGTTCATGACAGCCATTTGCTTGTTTACATATGATTTTAGTAGCAGCGTGTATTTCGGTGTTTGTCCTGTGTTTGTTTATAGTAAAAATAGGAGTAATAATTATAAAGTGGACGAAATGTCAAACAAGAAATATACCCTGTGTTAACTACTGGCACCATCTGTGTTTTTAAACGAAAATATTTACTTTGAAATGAGCAACAGATTATCAACTTGACGTCACATATTTCAAAGACGTTTCTAGAGCTGTAAAAATTCCAATTTTGTAACATTAAATTATAAATTAAAACTTTTTATTAAACATGTTTTATTATATTTTTCTACTATATGAAGATGGAAACTGTAGAAAAAAGTTATTATTTTGCATTAATTCCATATCACCGGAATACCCCATTCTCAATGACAGACAATAATTATTGCAGAATTTTTTTCAATAACCATATAACAAAACTACAACCATTCAATGGCTACTTTATAATTTTAAATAGTA
Organism: Ophonus ardosiacus; assembly: GCA_943142095.1. Lineage (NCBI taxonomy): Eukaryota > Metazoa > Arthropoda > Insecta > Coleoptera > Carabidae > Ophonus > Ophonus ardosiacus. Next base: position 48,743,497 of record OW964832.1, read on the forward strand.
TATCTATTGGATATGTCAGTGTCAAACGATGAACGAAAATATAAAAATGATTTAAGAAGTTTTAAAAAAAGTGTTGGATATAAAATGTTGTATTACACTCGTGTAATAAATAAATGATAAAGTAGCTACTCGCCCTCTGGGCCTCGTGGCTACTAACATTCCACACTCATATAATAAATAACTATTACTCACAAACCGTGATAATTTGCGAGTATTTATTTATTTTTTTTACTTACATTACTGGTTAAGTATCCTGTAATTGTTGACGAAATGATGCCTGGTAATGCACCAATCATATTGGACATCCCTGTTAATAAACCTGCATACTGAGGCGCCAAATCCAAATAACTTAATAAATAAGATCCGGTGAATCCTAGATCACCAAACATTGAACAAACGACGATCAGGCCCACCGCTGCGTACTTGTTTTCACAACTGAGGGCTGTTACTGTTAGAACGGCTATAGCGGGAATTATTGTACCTATGAAGAATGAACAGAGTATAGTGTGATTTATTCGATAAAGTTTGTGAAAAATGAACGTAGTATAGCATAAAAAGTTAATTATGACCGTACTATATTGAGTATGAAAAAAAGTTTCTTACCTATTAAGTGATTTGTCTTCCTCATGTTTGTTAAGCTGAGTCCGGTTAATTTTTGGACAGGCCAGAAAAATTCTGCTATACTTATACGCATGGTTAATGAGGCTACATATGGTAAAGACGATAACCAGCCGTTCTAAAAATTAAAACAGTTATTCTCAAAATGTTTTAGCATATTTAACATTGTGAAAACTCACAGAACTTATATCAAAATATAACATTTCTTTCATCATAGTAGGTAGATTTACTGCCAGGGTTACAAAGCCCCACGTTTGGCAAAAATGGGCAACATTGTAAGCCAAAAAGGCCCTAGATGTCAAGATTTTTCTCCAGGGAATAGATAGGGGCTAAAAAACAAACAATTGTTAAAAAGAAAATAAAAAGAAATTTATAAAATTTTACCTCATCTTTGCTGTTATGATGAGTTATTTCTTGATTCAAATATCTTTTCTCTTCGTATGAAATTCTAGGATGAGCGTTTGGATTATCATAGACTAGTATGGTATATGAAAGAGCTACTATTGTACCAAATGTACCTACAAAAAAAAAAATGCGAAAATTATTTTTTTCGTATTTTATATAGTACTGTACTATTTTAATATACCGTGAGTATTTTTTAATGTGAAATATTAGGTTTGCCATATCCATGGTTACGACTTGATATTTGATTGACACCAATGTATTTGCCCGTTCCATTTAAAATGAAACATAGGGAACGAATCTGACAGAAGTATTATATATAAATATTGTAAGAAATTTAGCGGACTCGAAAGCACTAAACATATTTCGGGCACAAGGTGCACACAGTATTTTTTCTACATCTAAATTTAATTTTTATAATACAGGTATAATTATTTAAACAAAATTAACCTCTAATGACATCTTGTCAATATGACAGATAACCGTTGAATTTTCCTATAAGTTATGATTTGACATTTGATTGACAGCAATGTATTTGTCTGTGGTACTCTCTCTTTGATAGCTTTAGGAGCTCGTAAGGTTATGTTTCGTAAACGGTATCATAGGTAGGTACAGAAATATTGTCATTATCCAAATTTATAAACATGTATAAACTTATTGGCACACCCAGATATGGGTAATAAACCGTGATGATATATTTAAACATAAATAAAATAAATATATCATCACGGCATATTACCCATTTCTGGGTGTGCCAGTATCTACAACACATGTAGACATCGGTAATGATGACGATATATTTTACCGCGTGAGCGCTTACCAGGCGTCACCTCACGGGCACTCAGCTGGTGTGGAGAGCGCACCACAAGGGTCACTTTTGTACCATTTAAAATTGGAAATATTTGGCGTCTGTCGGGATCGAACCCGGTTTCCCCGGGCGGCCAGACACTGAGGCACGCAGCTACGGGAGCCCATATATTTAAACAATTATGAATATTGCCTTATTTGACGTAAACTTTGTCATAAACATAAAGAATCCCATTATTTTAATGCGTGCGGCATTAGAAAATTATAATAAATTATTTTTATAGGCTTAGGAAAACAAATGTTAGCACGTAATATTTTCTTGTAAAATATATTTCATAACATGTTTATTTGCTTTTAAAAGCCGAGTTTTCATATTCCATGTTAAAAGACAATAAATTTTCAATAAACTTTCTTTGCATGCCAGCATCTAGTAAAAATAATTTATTTACGGCTTTATATACAGTTTAACACCTCTTTAAAAATAATTCTAGTATATCTAGAGTGTTTATAGAGCAACTGATATTTAATATTATCAATATGCTTAAAGCGTTAAGTCAACATTTTTGATTTTGTAATATGCTAATTTTTGAGTTCTGAGATGTTCGTGAGGTGCATATATGTATATTAGAAAAGAAATTGCTCAATGATGTAATTTGCCTTGGCCAAAATCAAAACTTATAAATATAGATACAATCTTGAAATATGTAGTTTAAACATAGATCTTGTTAAATCAATAATTTGTCATATTCATATTTATGATAAATGGTATATTTCAAGTATCAAGGTAAGACAAGGATGCCTTAGTAAATAGAATAGTAGGCCATATACAATAAAAATTATTATGAAAGAAATTTCTGTATTAAATTTGTAGTGCTGTACTACATATTATAAATAAATTGTGAGATTTAGTGCATAAATTTGGCAAAGAAAATATAGTTCAAACATTCTGAACACCATGAAGCTAATGTCATGAGGAGATATAAGTGCCAATTTCTTGTTTAAGTACATAATAAATATTTTTTTATTTCGGTGTCATGAGTCTCTATACGTACTCAAAACACGTCGTTAAAATAGTAATTTACGTAACAAGACCTGAAAGTGATACTTTACTGGGTGAGCAAGCATATTCCAGAGCGAGCCGTAGACGAGCTTTGGAAGCTTGTGAGCCCAGTATAGACACTTTCAGATCATGTTGGATACAATATTTTTTTTTTGCGATCCTGAAAAAAGAATAAAAAAGTTTTTATTTTTACTGCGAGCAAATAAGAAATAAATAAACAACTGATCTCCATGGAAACATTTAGCTTTACCGGTCCCGGGATCGGTAAAGTACTTTTCGAGCTAGCTCAGCAAAGAAGGACTTTCCGGTCTAAATAGTGATCAGAAAGAGCTCATTTCCTGGGCCATCCCCAAAAAAGATCTGTAAACGCACTGTTGTTAGCCCTTTTCGTTTTCTACAAGTGGTACAACTGCTATCAAAACTGATAGGTAAATGACATATAACCTCAAATTGTCAGTCAACAAAGAAATTTCATCTATGAAGTTAATTTTTTTGAATGGGAGCACTATTTACATAACTGATAAGAAAATACCAAGACAAATTTTTCATAAATTTGATAAAAAATTTAAAATTACCCCAATAGAAACAATAATATAAAAAAAACATGATTCAGACAAAATAATATAAAAAACATTATTCATAAAACCTGTTATCGTATTCGTCCTTTGTAATACTCGCCGCAAAGCGTGCGTTAACAGATTGCCTTATGAAATCTAATACTCAAGTATTCAAGCAGTTTAGAAGATTTAAAGTAGGAAGAAAAGAGATCGCCGACGATTAGCGCCTTGGCCGTGTACTGACATTGTTTTTTTCGAAATGCGAGTGATTGTTTACATGGATTGGGTGCCTGAGGGGCAGTTCGTTAACCAAGCATCAAAAAAACTTTTGAAAAATTGTGTTTTTTTATTTTAAATATTTCATGTGTTCAGGACGCTCCAGCTTAATTTATTTTTTAAAAATTGACCAGACACAACATATTTATTTATTTATTTATTTTACTATTTTCACCTGGACTTTCCAATGGGTCGTATAGGGGATCCACTTGCTACTTTACAATTTTGACTAATTCTAGCCCTGAAGAAGACTTTTGTTAAAGTCGAAACGTCGGCCAGGAAATAAATAATTTACAAACGACTGCATGTCTGATTATTTTCCATTTTTACATTCTGAAATCAGTCGATCATCGTAATCAACCATTAATCTTGTTTTTAATTGCCACACCTCGTAAAATACGCTCACAAAAAAAAAAAATCTGTTGTGGCCAGCAGAAAACCTTCCATCAATTCGATGTATTTTGTATATATCACATACCAAAAGTTCCTTGAAAAAGATTCTGTATATCCTATAAAATTGTAACACGAACACACTATTTTTTACAAATTCTATACCGAAAGTTCCTTTTCCTATTTTATTAGGGGTCGCTGTTTCTTACTCTTCTCTTTTAATCATTCCTGTCCAACGCATCTTCTTCACACAATCCTTCCTCTCTCAAATGTGAGAACATTTGAGAGAGGAAGGATTGTGTGAAGATGGAAGGACTGTGTAGCAGACTACACAGTCCTTCCATCTTCTTCTCTTTGGAGGGACACTCTATCACATTCACACATAACTTTCTGACCCTATACTTTCAACTTTGGTTTTGCATTTGACACTGACATCTGTCAATTAAATTTTTCTGAATATATCTGTTGTTTCCATAATTTTAACAAAGCTGACTAATTTTTGAAAGTTAATTTCAATGTCTCTATAACTCTATATCTATTGAATATGAACGAAACTGTATAATCAAACCGTGTAGAGAATAAGATATTCTTTCATATTGATAATCACAAAATGTCGAAAAATAATATTTAACTGCGTTTTTTTAAGAAAAACTGTTAAAAACTTCAAATAAGGGTACTTCCGGTGGATCAATTATAACCAAAATCTAATCAACTCTTCATATGGATGTACAGAAGAGGAATACGAAAGAATTATAATTTTTAGAATTGTAGTATTGGAGTTATCGTCGGAGAAAAATTTGTCACACACGGACACACACACACACACACACGCACGGACACACACACACACATACATACAGACATCATTTTAAAAATAGTAAATTCGTATTGTAGAGACCCTAAAACGTGCTTATTCATTAAAAACTCTGCACCGAATTTTTTGACCAAAGACAATACCTTCCTTACCTAAAGGTGACGGAAGGTAAAAAAATCTGTTGTGGCCAGCACAAGACCTTCCGTCAATTCCATGTATTTTGTACAAATCCCATACCAAAAGGTCCTTGGAACAGATTCTATATAATATCATGTAAAAACACATACTATTTTTTACAAATTCCATACCAAAAGTTCATTTGAAAAGGTTCTATAAATCCAATAAAATTATAACATAAACTACACTAATTAATGTTCTTCCATCTTCTCTTTGGCCTTTCTCTGCGTGTCACTTGCGAGCAACACTATGACATACCAATTTTAGATCCTATACTTTTTCCATATTTGGTTTTGCACTTGCAACTGACATCTGTCAATTAAATTTTTTTGAATAATTATGTCAGCTGTTTCCATGATAAATAACAAAGCTGACTAATTTTTGAAAATTAATTTCTTTATAATGCTTTAAATTTACATCTATTGAATATGAAGGAAAATGTATAATCAAACTGTATAGAGAAGAGTATTTTCTTTAATATATATAATAACAAAATGTCAAAAAATAATATTTAACTGCGTTTTTTTAAGAAAAACTGTTAAAAAGTTCAAATAAGGGTACTTCCGGTGGATCAATTATAACCAAAATCTAATCAACTCTTCATATGGATGTACAGAAGAGGAATACGAAAGAATTATAATTTTTGGAATTGTAGTATTGGAGTTATCGTCGGAGAAAAATTTGTCACACACGGACACACACACACACGGACACACACACACACGGACACACACACACACGGACACACACACACACACACATACAGACATCATCTTAAAAATGGTATATTCGTATTGTAGGGACCCTAAAACGTGCTTATTCATTAAAAACTCTGCACCGAATTTTTTGACCAAAGACAATACCTTCCTTACCTAAAGGTGACGGAAGGTAAAAAACACTTTCCTACCTGTAACATAGAAAATCATCGGCCATCCCCCATCCACATCCATCTGACACAACGCCCCCGCCAATGGAAATATAATGACATTGGCCAACGGAAACCCTGTATAGGCTATACTCATCAACCTTGTCCTCTCTGCTGGCGCGGCCCATCTGGAGAAGAGATTGAACATAGCTGGAAGGCTCAATCCTGTCACTAATCCTTGAAGGATGCGCAGAGCAAAAAGGGCTTCTGCGTTCCATCTAGCCGCCAGGGGCATGAACAGAGTTATCAGACTCTGGAGAAGGTTTCCGGTGACGAAAAAGAATTTGCCTCCGAAGCGATCGGAGAACCAACCGCCGAAGCCCTGGGAGATGGTGTAGCCGTAGAAGAAGCCGGAGAGAATGCGGCCTTGGAGTTCTTTGTTCCAGAGGAACTCGCCCTAAAAGAAAAAAAAATGCAAAGTTCATACAGGTGCGAGATTTGGTTCTGGGTAATTTTGAAATTGGCAAAATTTCCTTATCCATGTTACCGGAAAAATTCGCAAACAAGACAAATTGCAGTTTTGTATTTTTTATGCAAAATATGTAGTATGCGTTTGAAGGCACAAAATGATGTTATTTTGATGGAAGTATTTATTAAAATTTATTTAAAGGTGAAACAAAAGGCATAAATGGTCCACGTGTATTGTGAAATTCTTTATTACGGATATTTCTGGTTTAAGGCAAGCCCATCTTCAGCTAATAATACATATCAGTTAACAAGAGCGGATTAACAAGTAAAATATACAAATCTCTTAATCGGTAACAGCAGAAGTGTCCACGTCGCGACCCCTGGGCAATGATACACCTACGAATTAGCTAATTCTGCTACAATTAATTCATACTAAACTCTGACGGTTAAATCTCAAGAATCTTAAGAATGAGTAACAGCGCCAACCTTCGGTTCTTATTAGAGCCTCGTTTACCATTGACCATCATGACTGCGAATGTGGAAGGCTTGACTATAACTACTGCCAAGCAAGAAATTATTTCTGAACTTTTTAAATCTATCGATTGTCACATTTAATGTATTCTTTGTATTGATGCTATAATTTGAATTAGACATATAATATTCTGTATGGATTAGACATGAATAAATAAACCACCTAATTGATTTATTTTTCCCAATATTGGAGTAGTCATGCTTTAAAACATTATCGCGAATTAGTTGGAGTAACGATGATCGACTAGAGATTGATGTGTGGAGAAGAAAATAAAGTAATCGGAAACTGCAGTCAGTACGGTTTTATTTGATTTGAACCTACGTTTCGACCATTACAATGGTCTTCCTTTAACCCTGAGGAAGACCATTGTAATGGTCGAAACGTAAGTTCAAATCAAATAAAACCGTACTGACTGCAGTTTCCGATTACTTCATTTTCTTCTCCACATTATCGCGAATGTTTGCCTTTAAGTAGGAAGCAACCTGTATGAAAATATTTTGTGAAAAAGATGTGGACCTTGCATTTTCCTGTAATACCTATAGATGTATAATTTTTTTAAATAATATTTCGTTCGTAACATCAAATGTTTCTCAAGTAGGTAATATTAATATATCCCTGACATTACTTCGAACATCTTTGGAATTCCGATGAAATTCTCCAGACATACTTGGAATTCCTGCGGTACTGCAATACCATATAATAACCCTCGAATTTTGCTAAGTATATAAGATATGTATGTTCATACATATATCAAGTTGTTTTCTAATACTGAAATGTTAATATTTGTTTTTATCAATAACTTGAAAACAAAAGACAATTTAAAAAAAATTCACTCTTATTTTTCTATTTGTTTCGCACCATAAATCAATTATCAGCAGCAGACGATACCTATGAGACACCAGCATATTACCCATTTCTGGGTGTGCCAGTATCTACAACACATGTAGACATCGGTAATGATGACGATATATTTTACCGTGTGGTGAACATGTTCTCATAGTTGCACCTATGTATAATAATGAAGTGTCATTCTCATTTATTATCTACAAGTTTTTAAATCTTCTCTATTAATCAATTCTTTCATTCTTAAATCAAATTCATATATGTTTAAAACTGTCCATATATTAACTAATAAGTAGATAAAATAACAAGGCCACTTTATGTTTTTTATATAAAAATTACGCATATGTAAACACGCATTTTGTTTCCACAAAAACATATAAATCACGCACCAGAAGAACGTCATTAGTAAATGTTACACATACATACTCGTCGTATATGCATTTGTAGAAGTAGTATATAGTAATGAAATAGACTTCTGTGAATAGATTTTTCGAATTTAGAAGCCATGAATAAAGCGATAAGATAATATTGTAATGTAACTGGGACATAGCACTGATTGCGAAGTAAAGTATTGCTGAATTTGCATTGAATGAAATATATTACAATATAGAACAAAAATTTTATCAACTGACTTAAAATTAAATGAATGATTGCATATCTTTTAAATACATACGATAATTTTGTTTAGTACAGTTCTAAATTATTTATATTCGCGTGGCTCAGTGCGTTAGGAGGTCGGTTGTGATGCAAACGGCCCGGGTTCGGTTCGACCGACTTTAAATTTCAAACTTATTTCCAACAGATCCCGTGAAGTGACATCGTCACATTTTCTTTTGCATGTTTGGTAACCGAGCAAATTGAAATTAATATTTTATAAAGGTACTTCTTTAAAGTGTTAGCCATGGTATTGAAATAATATTTCTTAAAATTTCTAATGACCGTGTTACACCCCCGGTATATATATAGGGTGTAAATTTTAAATCGGGTCATAGGGCTATAACATAGAAAAACAGTTTTTTAGACGCCAAAAGTTTATATTAATTTATTGCAAAAACAATTGATGCCTCTTTTAATGAAAAAAATTACGAATTTTTTAATACCAAACACATTACATTTCTGTTTCATATAAAGCCAGAAAATAGATTTAAAAATTTGTACAATTAACTAAAAATATCATTAGCCATGAAACTGACAGTAACAAAACATGATAGGGGACAATTAAAGATTAAAATTATTAATTTATTAACTAATACAAAATTAAGAAAAAACTAGGATATTTATTTAAGAAACAATTACTATTTATTGTAATACGTATTTACAAATTAAAGATGATCTACTTGTAATAAGAAATAAGTTATAAGAAACGAGAAAAACTGCAAACTACAAGGGATCAATTAAAACTATATTATAATTTGTAATTTTGCTTCATGAGACAAATTATTCATGATTTCTTCTTAATAAAACGAAAATAATAATAATAATTTAACAAATAATGTGCTAAAAACGTTTATTAATGAACGTCCTAAGTCAACAATTGTTTTGTTTTGTTTCTGTCAGTTTCACGGCTAATGATATTTTTTGCAAATTGTACAAATTTTTAAATTTATTTTCTGGCTTTATATGAAACAGAAATGTAATGTGTTTGGTATCAAAAAATTCGTAATTTTTTTCTTTATAATATGCACTAATTCTTTTTTCAATAAATTATTATAGAAACTTTTGGCGTCTAAAAAACTGTTTTTCTATGTTATAGCCCTATGACCTGTTTTAAAATTTATACCCTGTATATGAACAGAAACGGATTGGCTCACCCGGAAATGGGTGAAAAGCCATGATGATTAACAAATTTTTATATGTCGAACAAGCTGACTTTATTTTTCATTTTTATCATAATCCCAATGCAGCCGTTCTGTGAACAGCCGAAATGTCGTCATACAGACTCGGTGCGGCCGTACTGTGGATATTTCAAGGCGCGTGGCCGTACTTGATCACCATACGCACGCTTTGCCGCCGTAATGCAGCCGAGTATCATATTTACTCAAGAAAAACAACAAAACTCTATGGTGCTCAACGTTACATACGTAATAAGAGACTTATCCAGTAGTCAGATGGAGTGTGTCAAAATTGAGAAATATATATTACACATAAATATATTACCTAAAAGTTGTAATCTGATTTTTATTTATTGTCGAGTTAATGCCTTAAAAGTTTAACTTCAATGACGTAAGCCAGCGCATTTTTTTATTTGTCAAACAATAACCTGTCATTTATTAGCAATTGTTTAACAGTGATAAATAATGCCGCATGTCAACCCCTGCATTAACTTTTGTTTGTGCAGCTGGTTGAAAAGTATAAGGTGCATAAAACTAATTTAACAATCCAGATGTACAAATAAATGAATAAATAAATAAAATAAATATATCACCACGGCGTATTACCCATTTCTGGGTGTGCCAGTATCTACTACACATGTAGACATCGGTAATGATGACGACATATTTTACCGTGTGGGTGCTTACCAGGTGTCACCTCACGGGCACTCATAGCTGGCGTGGAGAGTGCACCACAGGGGTAATTTTGTGCCATTTAAAATTGGAAATATTTGGCGTCTCTCGGGATCGAACCCGGTTCCCCCAGGTTCGCGACCAGACACTTAGGCACGCGGCCACGGGACCCCATAAATGAATAATAACTTCAATTACGTATTTTGTAATTAATCAGAAAGATTTCTTAAGATCTCTTCCTAGAGTAGAACCACTTGTATTAAATTTTAAAATCTGCTATAGAATTTAACGTCCTCTATAAAAAAATATTACAATTCTTAAAATTTCAGTTATCAAAATACAAGTTATAAGTATTATCAATAAAAAAAAAAATACAATTCCTTAGTCATTAATCAGAATATGACTCAATTGTTATTTATATTGATATTTTATTTTGTTTTGTACCGTAGCAACACTAGCAACCAAACAAAATTATAATAACAAAGCAATAAAAAATTCTATACTCTATTTCAATTACCTATTGCGCCATTTGTGATCTGGAGATCGTATATAGATACAATTTTGTTATGTAATAGTTAATGATAACTCCTATCGATAGTATGCGGTTTGAAATTGGCTCTTGCACTTAGTAGTTTTCATAGCTTTCAGTTTCAGTCATTTTCCATAGCAACAACTCTCGTTTATTTTATAGCAGAGAATTACAGAAAATTTTACTTAGATTGCAATAATTACTCTAATCTTCATATAATTTAAAGTTACATAATATACTTTTGTTTACTGCAATGAAAATAATTGTTTTTTGCACATATTTGTCATACATTATCATTAATATGACATCAATAAAAAAATCAACATATGATAATGTAATAATTTTGATAGGCATAACAAGATCAACTGATGACTAATAAAAATCAGTTGAATTAATTATATTGTTAAAGATACAATTTTTTTATAACGAAACGTGTTTTTCATTCATATAATGATTAATATTCATGAATATTTAATGCTATTATGGACAGTTTTTTGAACTTAACAGTAATTTTATTACATCTTTTAAATGGAAATTTTTCTGTAACACGCTTCAAAAAGAACGTGTTAAAAATTTGATTTTCTAATTTTTGATACCGAGAAGACAATGTATATTTCATGAATATGTTATACATATTTAGATATTACATTTATTTTGTATTTCAAAGATTAGAAATTCGAAAGAGGTTTAAACTATAACGAAAACTGCAATTTTTGCTTTTACAAAGGACACTATAATTATTCATGGTTCATATTTTACCTCCCGCTACCCTTGGTAAGGGAGGAATAAGGATCGTGCTAAAAATCTCATATCGAGATTTTAGTAAATGACCCCGTTTTAAGGTACCTAGAATCCATTTTTAACATTTTCCCGATGATGTGTATGTGTATGTATGTATATGGATTTTGTCTTCGCTCTAACTCAAATACTATCATTCAGAAAATTCTGAAACCTTGTATTTCTATCCTATTCTAATATGAAAAGAAGCCATTAGATTTTGGTGTAAATCGGATAACCGGAAATGGCACTTTACCTGAAGCTCATAGCATAGTGGTTTTCTTCAAAAAATACCATTAAATGCCATTTTTTCGAATTTTATGTCTTATGAAAATTAAAGATTATTGAATTTTCTACAGGAATACATTAATACTTTTTCTATATATTTTACAGATAAATTTAAAAATATTTTTTTATTAGTCGCGAAGCCTAAGGTAAAAACAATTCCTTTGTTACACAGTCAAATTAATAATAGTGACATTTTAAAAAGAAAATAGTAAATAAAATAATAGTTTTCTGCAATGGAACAGTTTTGCAGCGTTAGTAAATACGTAGGTAGGTATGTATTTAAATTAATGAAAATTAAATAGCGGGAGGTTTTGTGTTGGCCACATCATACTCGTATTTTTTGTAATTAATTTTCTTTCATACAGAGAATTTATTTTAAAATGCAACATTATAGTTCGTCACTTCCATGGTTACTCACTGTTGACAGCAACGTAATATTTGTCCATTTTAAAATGCAACATTATAAATAGTATTGCAGCACAGGGGATACCTCCAAAACACATCACAAATGGCGTCAATTCTAATTACGACCGACTAGAATATTGCCTCAGAGTGATTGGGGGTATTTTTTTAACATTTATTACATGAAAGTTATGAATTTTTGTAAGCTAAAGTTTATTAAGATGTACAACATTCATGTTTTAATTATTTGTTAATCGTATGTAGGCTAATTTATTGGAAATTAGTTTTGATAATACAAAACTACAAATTTTGTATGTTACATTTTAAAATGGACAAATATTACATTGCTGTCATTTTTTGACAATAGTAGTAACCATGGAAGTGATTCGCCATATGTTGCATGTTAAAATAAATTCCCTGTATATAAACTTGTAATGCTGTCTTTTGTTCAAAAGGAAATCTTTTTAAAACCATTTTTCATCTTAGGATTTAAAATAATTGTTCTTTCTTTTCCATCTTGTACATCTCTTTCTATTTCTTCGTTACAATTATCAAAATATTCAACAAACTTGTATAATTTTCATTTTAAAGTGTCAGCTATAAGACCTTAGGAAATGTTTAGCGTTTGGGCATCGGAAAACAGATTCTTAGTTAAGTAATTCCTTAATCGAAATAGGCAATACTTAACGGTTGGTGAAAACAAAATTTTGCTAGGCAATGCCTATGTGGTGCACATCGGTTATATAGACATCACTTAAATTTTAGGAATCGGTGGTGAAATCAGCCATAAGTCAACCATATCTGAAATCTTATAACGCTTGCACCATTTGTAAAATACTTGGCTCATAGAACGATTTCATGAAAAATGTTTATGTAGGTATTGTTAAAGTGAAACAATCTTCACTCCGGTTAGTTTTTAATGCTTACCCTGTCATCCTCTTCGACTTTCTGCCCATAACTGCTTCCCCTACATTCTTCCGGTACTGCCCTGCCTACCAATGCTTCCGGCGTGTGATTTCCGGTTCTTGGAATTGTGGTGTTATCCAGGATTTGATGGACAGGATGTGACACCATGCATACCATGGCGAAACTTAAGTTAAATCTCATAAGAATAAGGTTTAAGGTACATAGAAAGGCACAGAGGGTGAAGACCATTCGTGTTGAACCGCAAAGGCGATATCTGAAACAAGAGAATAGAAAAATGGGGTATATATTTTATATTAATTATTTTTTAAACTATTAGGTGGCATATTCATCGATAATAGGAATGACGAATTCCGATAATTTTGGTACCCGAGTACCCGAAACAACTACCCGGATAGTACCCTTTACTCGTTAATTACCCGATACCCTTTAATTACCCGTTATCCTTTAAGTACATATATATAATTCTTTAAATTGTTAATTACCAGTTACAGTTACCCTTATATTAGTAGTTTACTTTTTAATAAAATTCATTATTATTATTGTTTACTATTTATTAAATAAAAAGTAATACAAATAAATAATATACCTACTGTATCTCTATAAAAAACTTAAAATAAATTATATTAATTATAGTATGGTAATAAAAAACTCATCTTTTAGATACAATTTTTCCGGCAGCTGAAAACTGTTCGGGTAATTAAAGGGTATCGGGGAATTAACGGGCAGCGGGTATATTTCGGGTAATCGGGTAAGAAATTTTATACCCGGGTACATTATTATCGGGTAGGTTCCGAGTACCCGGGTACCCATCGTCATTCCTAATCGATAATGTACATGAATACTTTTGAAATATCAGCTGGTAATAACTTCAAGGCTAAAATATATCAATCCCCTGAGATTTGGCTATTAATAGAATCCAAATTTTTCACTAGCGAGTCGATATATCTTATATTTTCTGAGGTATTCTTTGATAAATTTGAGAATATAGAAATTCTCAGTAACCCACAAAAATATCAATTGCTGAACATTTGTTCAACTCTATGAATCTAGAAAAGAACCCTTGACTCTGAATTTTCAAAGATTCGTTATCTTTTATAGTTATGTGTGTGTGTGTGTAAGAGAGAATTTTCTTTCTGAGTATGAAACTGTGTCGCTATAGATTTAATCCGTGTTTAAAAGCGCGAAAGTTTACTAGCAAATTTATGAATGAAAAGTCGCAAATTTCAAAATATTTTGTAATACTATATTTATTAAATGAAATGAATTTCATGATTTTATAAAAAAGAATCGACAATTTGTGCATTTTTTCATTCAAACTTGATACAGCCTTTTGCATTCAGAACAAAGTAATAATGTAACTCAGAAATTTAAAAAATTGGCGTACTTATACGAGGTTTGATTTTACAACGACGGATTGCTGATTTTTTTTTTAACTGACTTATTTATATTTACAACAAAATTAATAATGGAAATATTACTATTTTATATCGTGATGTTTCTTCAACTCATTGAGGAAATAATTTACCTACTAAAAAAAATTTGTAAGTACCTACCTGGGAACTACTTTTTCATCATCACCGGAATGTAGAAGCATACTACCATATTGACCGGAACCTAAAAATAATTGTAAGAATTAGAGCGAGCACGAGACTTAGACATTACCTAGTTATATGCTCTCATTTATTTCTGTAGTAAAGTTACTTAAAATACTCTTCCAAGTAATCTATAATTATAAAATTTAACGTTATAATACTATTAAAAGTGTACTACAATATTTTATCACATTGTAATTTAATAATTAATAAGTTTACTATTTTGCATTTACCTTGACGTTGAACGTGATAAATTTAAATTTAAAAACATTTTTTTATATTGTAAACATATTTAATGTTATTGTTGTACAAATAACTATTCAGAAATAATTTATAAATTATTAAACATAATATAGCGTCTCTGAGTTATACAGATCACTTCTCTGCCAGTTTTTGGGACGATTTTTCCTCTGACAAAAGGAGAGTTTTCCTGAGAAGATGCATGTTCGCCGTCCAAGTTATTGCCGGGCATGCATATATTGTCTAGAAAATTGTATACATAAAAAAGGTAACATTTGCGAACTTTTCTTGTTACCTTGGATACTTGTTTTTGTTTTTTCACATTTTTATGTCAATTTTTCCCTGAAGAAGGCACCAGATTATGGTGCCGAAACGTTGGGTTTTAATAATAAATAAATACAAAACTTAAACTAAAAAGGTAGTATTATTCCAATTATTAATATGAGTTCTGAAAGATATTATAATAATAATATATGAACATTATTATCTTGGTTACTTTGCAAAATCCAAGGGTTATTCAGGATTCATGAAGGAATAGTATGCACAGTAGGTATTATGTTACGGCAGGAATTACAAGTATGACTGAATATTAGCTAATAAGGTATTACTGAAATTTTAAAGGTATCCCAGGCAATGTCAGGGAAATATTAATATTATTTTTGGGAAATATTTGATTGATTGGTCGTATTGTAATTCAATAATTAATAATTTACTATTTTGCATTTACCATGACGTTAAACGTGACAAGTTATAATTTAAAAAGATAAAAAATATTTATTTTTTATTGTTTTTTTTTTGTAATTTATATCGTAAACATATTTAATGTTATTGTGGTACAAATAAATATTCAGAAATAATTGATAAATTGTTAAAGTTAATATATGAACATAATTATCTTGTTTACTTTGCAAAATCGAAGGGTTATTCACGATTCAGGAAGGAAATATAGTATAGGTAATACGTTACGGCTGGAATTCCAAGTATGACTGAAGAATATCAGCTAATAAGGTATTACTGAAATTCTTTAGGTTTTCTAGGCAATCTCAGGGAAATTTAAGATTATTTTTTTTGGGAAAAATTTGATGTTACGAACGAAATATTACTTGAGGCATTCTGTAGAAAGGTAATACTCGAAAATGTAAGGTCTTGAAAACAAACATTCGCATGGTTCATCACGGAAGTATATGAGGAAGTTTTAAAACACGATCTCTCCAATTAGTTGTGTAACATAAATTAATTAGGTGGCTTTGGCGATGTTCAAATTTTCGCTTCTATGGCGTAAATAGACGAAAATATGCTATAGAGCATGAGCACCAATGATTTTAATCAAGAGGCAACCTGTTTGAACACAACATGCAATTGTCCGACTCGCTCCTCTCGTCGTGCAAACTTACATGTTCGCCACACAAAGTATCACTTTTGCTCCTAATAATACAATATACTATTATTTTCTAATATTATTAGTTTTTTATTAAGTTTAGGTATTTGGTATTTGTTTTATAGCAAAATTTTGCAACAAAATTATTTGAGACATTTTTTTTGACACAAATACATTAATATATCTGTAATGATAAATGAATCTTATTTTTTGTGTTTTATTAATACTTTTTACGTATTTTCTTGTACAAAAACGCAATAAATTTCGTCCTCATGCGGAAGCAAAAAAAATACTATGATACTCTCAAAGTCCCTGATAAAACATGATAAGAAGCATCCGTAAAAACAAACGATAAAAATCCAGCGAAAAACAACCGATCATCGCATGTGTATAAATTTAAACTTACCGGTCGTGGAGGTTGCCATCGTAACCAAACCAAACACACTCACACACCACACAGAAACAAATGAGTCACACGACTGAACGCTAGCGAGCGACTGCAGAAAATAGTTGACGATCGCTTGCTCTCTGGTCTCTGGGTATGAGATGCTCAGCTGTTTCACCGATACCGATGTTCACATGTTTAGAGAGAAGCCAAGGACATGGAAAACTTGTTTGGGATGTGATCACGTGGGTATTTTGCCGGCGAAGAAGAAAAATGATAAAAGGTGCTGAGGAAGAATTTCAAATAGATAAGAACTTATCGATAATCGGTGAATCTCTTCTGGGAATCTGCAACCCGGAATGCAGGTAGATCTTGCCAAGATAAAA
The DNA here is from genome assembly GCA_943142095.1 of Ophonus ardosiacus. Classification (NCBI taxonomy): domain Eukaryota; kingdom Metazoa; phylum Arthropoda; class Insecta; order Coleoptera; family Carabidae; genus Ophonus; species Ophonus ardosiacus. The sequence goes on from OW964832.1 coordinate 48,760,714, forward strand.
GTGAATTTTTGTGCCATTTTTCACGTTCAAGAAAGTAAATAGTATAAATTATCATCACCCATTTCTGGGTGGTCCAAACTGCTTCTGTTCTCAGATTTCGGCTTTTAATAGACGTCACCTAACGAAGTCTCAGAGCTGTCGTGAAAAACACCACAGGGTACCACAGGAACCACTTTTGTACTATTTGAAAATTGAAAATAATTTTCGTCCATTGGACCTGAATCCAGGCTGTTTGAATCAAAACGTCTAAGTGATCTTTTTAAAAAGGTACCGTTTGTGAAAGAAAACGTTGTAAAAGCTAAGTCCAGTGTTTCAGAAATTGTACAAGTCAAAATTCCAGGCATATGAATTAAAAAGCGAAACATGGAATTAATTTTATAAATAAATATATCATCACGGCATATTACCCATTTCTGGATGTGCCAGTATCTACAACACATGTAGACATCGGTAATTATGACGATATATTTTACCGTGTGGGCGCTTACCAGGCGTCACCTTACGGGCACTCATAGCTGGTGTGGAGAGTGCACCACAGGGGTCACTTTTTGTGCCATTTAAAATTGGAAATATTTGGCGTCTGTCGGGATCGAACCCAGTTCCCCCAGGTTCGCGACCAGACACTCAGGCACGCGGCCACGGGACCCCATAAACAAATAAACAAATGGTTAAAGTAATTAAATAAATTGATGTAGGCTATTTGGATCTTGTATTTATTGATTACAAAAATTGTTTTACTTTTGGTGTTTCGATTGCGAATGAGTGCCACTTAAATTCCATCAAATTTTGTAGAAGCAAAATTAACAAATTTATGATGAAGAGTTCTACGTTCTAGAATTGGAAAATTTCTTGTAATTTAGAACACTAGAAAATAAATAAGTCCATTTTGTCAAATAAATACGTACATATATTAAAATATCATGGGAAAGTTTCCATTTGTAAATATTATTTAACAGTAAATTTCCCTTATGGGTATATTAATTTTTTTAGAAATTTTCCAAATGATAACTCTAAAGTTTATAAGTACATTTCTTTTGAAAACTTATGACAGGATGTTATGTAAGTAAGTATACAACGCTTAACCCATGGTAGAATTGACCCCATAGATAGTAAACCTGGCAATTTTTTTTGTATAACATGCTTCCTACAAGAACTAGAGACCTTTAAAACTTACCAATCACGTCAGTTCAAAATTTTGTAAAAAAGTAAAAATCAATGTATTCTCTCGAAAAAAAAAATGTCACGCCCGTCACAAATGACATATGAATAAGTTCATTGACGTCTATTTGGAAATAACTCTCTGTACCGCCTTGCAGCAGCACGACTATTTTGTAATGTCTCGCTATAAACCATATGCATGTCTGATTACTCTTGATTGGTGAAGGTAAATGACATTTTGAGAATATCAAAAAAACTACAGGGAATTTATTTTAACATGCAACATATGGTCAATCACTTCCATGGTTACTCAATATTGTCAAAAAATGACAGCAATGTAATATTTGTCCATTTTAAAATGCAACATACAAAATTTGTAGTTTTGTATTATCAAAACAAATTTCCAATAAATTCATCTTTCATGTAATAATTGTTAAAAAATACCCCCATTCATATTAAGGCAATATTCTAGTCGGTCATAATAAAAATTGACACCATTTGTGATGTGTTTTGGAGGTATCTTCTGTGCTTCAATACTATTTATAATGTTGCATTTTAAAATGGACAAATATTACATTGCTGTCATTTTTTGACAATAGTGAGTAACCATGGAAGTGATGAACCATAATGTTGCATTTTAAAATAAATTCTCTGTATATAAATTGTACGTCTATGCAAAAAACGTTTACGTCAGTTTTGGCAATCAATAGTTTTTCCAGAGAACACAATGATTTTTACTTTTTTACAAAATTTTGAACTATGACGTGATTGGTCAGTTTTGAGGCCTCCAGTTCTTGAAAGAAGCATGTTAAACTAAAATTATTGCCAGTTTTACTATCTATGGGGGTCAGTTCTACTATAGGTTAACTGTTGTACACTTACTAACATAACACCCTGTATAATATTAATACATATTAATAACTCTCGAACAGGATAGCGTAGGCGGAAGTATATCGCTTCGTAAATTCGAAGGTCCTGGGTTCTAATCCTTTTCGGACAAGATATTTATAATGTTTGACTTTGTTATCTTCGGTATTTCATAATCACCAAAATTCATATGACCTCTTGCAATTGCGCGGCCTAAAACGTAGTAGAAAAAAAAAACAGTAACTACTTGACATAACTTAATTTTTTTTTGTATATGCATATGTTCAAAATCCAGCTATCACTACCACTGACGTCTTGGTTAAATAAACATGTGAGCAGCGATAAGCTATCAATAATACAGTAATTAATGATTGTGAGAAAGTGCAAAACTTTTTTTATGAACTTTTTTTTAGTAGAAATTATCTTTTTATCGAATTTATAAATGTAAATAAATATAATTATGATTTGCAATATACTTAAAAGATGTGGGTAAAAGTCAAGGAAATGCTCCATAAAATGTTGGCAAATATTCAAAATGAAAATAGCGCAAGATATTTATAAGACACTTGTTAGATCGGCAAGGTAACTGACCGAAAATTTCAATCAAAACAAGATAACTGTATAATTATGTAATCTAAGGTTTTTTTTTTTTGAGTCGGATCCAGGTATAAAATGCTTTTTATACCATATAGCAGTTTTATAAAAAAAAATATTTATTTATTTGAAATCTAAATATATAAAGTGTTAATAAATATCTGTGGCTTCATGCAAGAATAACCAAAGTCATTGCGGGTTTTTTTTTATAAAAATTAAATTAATTGTATAAACTCACAGGATTATACTTTTTCGTAGTTTTCTTTTTAAATATCGCTGGTAATATTAACAATAAAAAATCTGACGTGGCCAGCACATTACCTTCCGTCAATTCTATGTATTTTGTACAAATCCCATACCAAAAGTTCCTTGGAAAAGATTCTATATATCCAGTAAAATTGTAACACGAACATAATACAATTTTTTAAAAAGTCTATACCGAAAGTTTCTTGGAAAAGATTCAATAATTCCAATAAAATTATAACATGAACATACGCTATGTAAATTGCACTTGACACTGACATCTGTCTATTAGAATTATTTGAATATATCAACTGTTTCCATGATTGTAGTATACCTGGCTGATTTATGAAAGTTAATCTCTTTATAATTCTTTAGCTCTATGTCAGGGGTCCCGTGGCCTCGTGCCTGAGTATCTGGTCGCGAACCTGGGGGTACCGGGTTCGATCCCGACCGACGCCAAATATTTCGAATTTTAAATGGCACAAAAGTGTCCCCGTGGCGCACTCTCCACGCCAGCAATGAGTGCCCGTGAGGTGACGCCTGGTAAGCGCCCGCACGGTACAAATATGTCATCATCATTACCGATATCTGCGATAAAGCAGATTGGCACACCCAGAAATGGGTATTATGCCGTGATGATATATTTATTTTATTTAGCTCTATGTCTATTGATTATGAAGGAAAATTTATAATCAAACCGAGACAATAAGATATATAAAGTTTGTTATTCATTTCCAAAATTATGACATGTTGACATTGTTATTTTTTTCGGTTTGTCATAAATTAATGTCACTGGTTTATTGGCGGATATTCTTTGTGATAAGGTATAGGTGCACAGACACTGAGTAAACCAATTAACTTTAAAAATAGAAGTATAAATACAGCGCCTACTACAATTAATTTATAAGAGTAATTATGACTAAGAGTTTAAGAATTATAACTCTAAAAAATAGGGTTTTATGAACAGAGACCACAAATCATAGTGGCCGTTTGCAATGGAAAACAATTGCACATAGGCAGTCTTTTGTTTTTCCTTTTGTCATAATTATTGTTATTGTTTGTTACAAACACAATTTTATCATGAATAATTTCACTTTTTCTGAATTAGCAGGTATGCATTTAATGTTCGGTCGTGCTCACGGTGATTCGGCAGAAGCTAGACATTTGTACGAGGAGAATTATCCAAATCGGAGGATACCAAATAAATAATTATTCGGGCCAATTGATCGTCGCCTAAGAGAATTGACTGTTTTCCATTGTAAACGCCCACTATGATTTTATTGTAATAGGCATTTACGAATATTCTACCGGTTCGAAAATTGTACCATGTCTACCAGATCCATCTACCGGATCCATGATTTATGGTAAATGAAGAATCTAACCTCAAAAAAAGGTAGAGATGTCAAGCGAATTTGGAATCGGAAGTAGGTTTCAGAAGTTAATTATGATAATACAGAAGACGAGACGAGATAACGTTTAACTACGTCAAATTTCAAATCTGTTTCTTCTTTCAACTGCTTTTCATAGGTTATAAATCTACCCTGTTTACCACTTGCGTTCTTAAAATATCTATCTCGGTAGCTGTAACCTGATGAATAGCTGTTTACCGATATATACCGGTAACAGTTCACCGGTAGAATCGTAGAATTTTCGTAAATGCCTAATTTAAAAGTGTGAGTTGTACATGACCGAAATAAAATATTGAAATCGCTACAGTTCTGAAGCTAGGCATTTCCGGATATATATATATATATGTTTCTATGAACTTTTTTTATTGTTTTGAAATGTATTATCCATCCTTAAATCCGTGATCTTTTTTTTTAAACAACCTGTATATTATAATTTTATGGTTTTTGTTCTTGAATTATTTTGACTTTACTTTATCTCTATCTTCCACCATGCATTTTGAAATTGAAAACCATAGCTGCATAGAGTAATAAGAATCATAAATTAGGAAAGAGTGAAAAGATAATGTCAGCCACCGGGATTTGAACTCAGACCCACTGTCTTGCCGGGACAACGCTCTACCAATTGAGCTATGGCGGACTCCTTCCGTTGGCTCACATTATCTTCCACAAATGTTAGATTAAAAGATTCTCATTTTTTGAGAATACTCAGCGTCACGTATTGATGTGGGGTTACGGTTTAACCACCAAATTTAAACATCAGTGACTTGTCACAATCTATAATTATAAATATTTGATATGAACTTTGAGTACGCAGCCTATATATTCTAAATAAATTAGGAAAGAGTGAAAAGATAATGTCACCAATTGAAGAGTCCGCCATAGCTCATTTGGTAGAGCGTTGTCCCGGCAAGACAGTGGGTCTGGGTTCAAATCCCGGTGGCTGACATTATCTTTTCACTCTTTCCTTATTTATTTAGAATAGGCTGCGTACTCAAAGTTCATATCTAATAAGAAGAACTCTTTCTGCTTGCTAATAGATAGAAGGAATACTTGTGTTTGTATAACAGTTCTTGTCTTGAGAATGTCACATGACTGAGGTTGTCACCAGGCAGACCTATTAGTTGCAAACAACGGCCATCAAGTCTTTTATAGGTTCACGTGTTTTTCCATACGTATAAAGACAGCATTCGTACTGAACTGACTGTGTGCGTGTACGCTGAATAATGATTACTTCTTGGCGCCGAGAATTCGCCTCTTGTAAGATTTTACTTCTTGTAAGATTTACTTTTTATACACTCGGAGATCTGGATCGTTTCATACGCTTTTTAAATGTGGCGACTCTATCCTATAATTCGATTTTTCGTTCGTAAATAAATTCTTTCAACTATTACGGTAATAATCACCAGAAATAGCATATTACGAGGATATTACAATATTTGTTTCCCTAATATATAAAACAAATTTATTTTTCAACATAATTTCCGTGTACTTGAACACACTTATGTTCTAACATAGTAGCACCTTTTTTAAAAATAACTCGGATGCTTTATTCATATTCATCCATGTGTCAAAAATTTAGAATATACCTACGAGTAGGTTTTTCGTAATTTTTCTTATTTTTGTGGACGGCAAAAATAACTAAACGAATGCAAGTTTTCGAGTCGAGTGTTGCGAGTTTTGGAATTTGCATGAAGTTTCAAAAAAAAAACGTTTTCCATTTGTGTTGCAAGCAATATTTTTTTGCAGTCATCAAAAAATAAGAAATATTACGAAATGTGTTCTAAATTTTTGAAATATCTACTACTTGACAATTGCGCATTGATAAATACAGAAACCATTATTGTAATTTATGAATATAAGCGATCTTTTATATTGTAAAAAATAAAATAGTATATAAAAATTACAAGTGTATCTCCGGGTTTACATCTGAAATATCTTAAGATCACGTTTACACTCGGACTCCTTCTTATTGCTATGCGTGTACTGCATCATAATCAACTGTTCTTGCTGTTTTCATTTGTTTTATTTTATAAGCTATTTTTAAACTCGTTTGTGATTCTTACTTGTTTCACGTAGGTCTGTATTCATCTTAAGATATCGAACGGTGAGAAAATGTAAGATTAGATATGAAATACTTTTTCTTTACATTGATAGCAAACAGATAAAATAGTGTTTATTTGAATGTTTGTATTTTGTGCTAAACTCGTTATAATATATGCAGAACAGGAAGTTTCGCTATACGCGTTTTTTTGAAAGTGAACTTCAAAAATCTGTATATAAATACACTAAAAATGCGTACACTTACGTAACATTCTCTTTACAATCAAATAATATTACTACAAAGTGTATATATCTACCCATTTTTGAATTATTGCCACAAAAGTCAATATACCCCACATTTAGATAAAAACTTCAAAATTTTCAAAAATCTAATTTTTATGTATCTAGATACTTCTCAATGCGCTGATTCCAAATTTTGAAACCGCAGGTCGATATCTCGTTTCGTTCTCGAGATATTTAGATTTAAAGTTTTGCTCAAAACTGCCCATTTTTGGGTATTAACCCAAAAATGGGTCGAGATATGAATTTGGCGACAACACCATTCGATTCTACGGGCAAAATTACATAAGTACACCAATTTTCAGAATTTTTGAACACCGCATACAATCTCTAAAGCAAAATAACTGAAAATGGCCAAAAATCGCAAAAATCGTAAGGGGTACCCCTTAGGATTTTTTCAGATTTTGGGTATTTTCAGGGGTTTTCAAACTTTTATTCATAAAACATGAACCGGTTGGACAAAAATTATGAAAATTGGTGTACTTATGTAATTTTGCCCGTAAAATCGAATGGCGATGTCGCCAAATTCATATCTCGACCCATTTTTGGGCTATTACCCAAAAATGGGCAGTTTTGAGCAAAACTTTAAATCTATATATCTCGAGAACGAAACGAGATATCGACCTGCGGTTTCAAAATTTGGAATCAGCGCATTGAGAAGTATCTAGATACATATAAATTAGATTTTTGAAAATTTTGAAGTTTTTATCTAAATGTGGGGCAATAATTCAAAAATGGTTAGAGATGTAAACTTGGTAGTAATATTATTTAATTGTAAAGAGAATGTTACGTAAGTGTACGCATTTTTAGAGTAGGTGCGTACATAATGTATATTCATGTGTCTTGTATTAGCCACAATTAAAATATGTGTGCCCCCTTTTTTCAAAATTTCGTACGCCTCTGTTGTATAGACACTTAGATCAATGACCTATCAGCCATTTTAGTATTCATAAAATCTTGCTATACTTTCTAGTTTTCTTCGTATTTTTCCTAATTTCTATTTTTCCTATTTGTTTCATACATATGTCACGCGGTTTTCTAGCGATAATTTAAATTACGATGAGTTTTTTTCTTTTCTTTTATTTTATTTTAGTCTAGTTTCATCCAGAACTGCAACGAATCTAATTAAGAATTTAAGCTTTTGTATTTTTTTTTTTATTCATGGGACCAACAAATAGTTAATTAAGACAATGTTACAGTTGTTAATAAGCAAGATTATTAATATTTCATAATGTTTTCGTAATATATTATTAATATGAATAGTTCTATGAAAATAAATGCAATACATTTGAGATAAGAATAATATCCTTCACTGTAATCGTAAATTTATACTTGGTATTATTTCATGACTGAAATTACTACGATTTTTCAACGCATAGTTACCACATACATAGGAGTATCTGATGTGGCCAGCACATTATCGCCTAACAAATGAAAAGACGGGCTATTTATATTAAAACTATAATAGACACTATCAAAGTTACTCAAATTCTTACTACTTTTCAAGCCTTTTGAAATTCAGAATCTATTTTCGAGTAAATGAATACGAAACAACGAAAGTTAACAAAATACACTTGTTTGAATTTATGATGCCTCTCCAGATAAAAAAATAAAAACACTTCCGTTTCTTTGTATAATGTAAATGAAATGTTGAATGACAGGCTACCAGTAGCAACTTATTAGAGTACGAATACTTAGTTTTTTAAAATTTATAAACCGGAAGTAGTACTTTTCTTGAACTGAACAGATGATCGTGAAAATATATTACGATATAATCCAAAACTTTTCAAATTTAGTATTTAAGACTTCTGTATTAATGAGAACGACATATTAGATTTTTTTCTAATATTGATAAACCACAAGTGATACTTTACTATAAGCTCTGAACAGATTTTCTTGAAAAAATATAATGTATAATGTAAAACAACATATTAAACTTTGACTATATATATGACAAACCGGAAGTGGCACTTAATTTGGAGCTCAACACATTATTGAGGAAAAACACTTTTCTATTTATTGGAACAACAAATAGATTTTGTTTACAAAACGATCAACCGGAAGTGATACTTTACTTAAAGCTCATTGCTGTTTTAAACATAGAATTGGCTGGCTACATCAGATTTTATAAAAATTATCTTATTAAATTGCTTATTATACACGGATATTTCCAATTATTGACCACAAATTTAATTATATATCTTTATAAATGTTGAAAAAGATTTATGTGAATATTTTGTCTGAAGAAAAGAATGATATTAGAAAGAACAAACAATTTTATTTGTACGAATTAAGAAGGGTTTCCGGAAGGATGTTTATAATGTCCTCTGAATGTGTGAATCACTCGGTCACATGAGTATTTTAGCTAGTAGATCTTAGGTACAGGAAATGAGCCTACAAATTCTCTATTATTAAGCGAGCACGCTAACTACTGAGTCATATACCACTGGATGTTAATAAAATATAATGTAATAATAGGATGAAGGCGTTACTACCTATAATTCGGCTAATGGACCACTGTTTTTCGATAGATTTTATTAAAAGGATAAGATGTATATTTAGTTTTGGAATTATTACAAATCAGTATTTATTTAACACTACTTATTGAATTGTTATATTGTCATATATGTACTTCCGAAATCATTGTTTACGTTCCAAGGTTCAACTATAAATTTAATATTTCTACTTCCTAGTAAATTAGGTACCTATTCACTAAATGAAAACAAATTTGTGTATTACGTTTCAATATTTAAATAAGTTTGTTCTATATTTATAATAAGGAAGAGATTAAAATATTTTTTTCCTTATTTTTTGCCTTGGTCTTTTTCAAATCTCAAATAACAAATATAAAAAAGAAAGTATGGGGTCCCGTGGCCGCGTGCCTGAGTGTCTGGTCGCGAACCTGGGGAACCGGGTTCGATCCCGACAGACGCCAAATATTTCGAATTTTAAATGGCACAAAAGTGACCTCTGTGGTGCACTATTCACACCAGGTATGAGTGCCCGTGAGGTGACGCCTGGTAAGCGCCCACGGTAAAATATATCATCATTACCGATATCTACATGTGTTGTAGATACTAGCACACCCAGTAATGGGTAATTTGCCGTGATGATATATTTTAAAGAATAAGTGCAATATACAATACAAAAATATAAGTACAGTAAAATTTTTGAAAGAAGTCCGATCAAGGCCATCTACGAATTGTATCTATGAATTAAGATTTTGTGCTGTCAAATTTAGTAGTGTCTCATAAAAACTATGTAAACGACACTACTAAATTTGACAGCATAAAATCTTAATTCATAGATACAATTCGTAGATGGCCTTGATCGGACTTCTTTCAAAAATTTTACTGTACACTTGCTGATTTATAAAAATCAATGTACTCAAATTGTTTCCCCCATATAATTATGAATGTTGCAAAACAATAAAGCTGAACAGTCTATCTTATTTTTCTAACTATTTATATTACTGTTAATCAAATATGGGATGGATATCATTTTCAAATATATCATATTTTCCTTCAAGATTTACCCCATGTATAAAACAAAAATATTCTCCGTAATAACGTTTCTTAAGAAATCTTCTTTTCTTTGTAGATTACAAGCGAGCTCGAGCCGAGCTGAAGAAGCGATCCACAGACACTCTTCGTCTTCAGAAGAAAGCCAGAAAAGGTGGAACTATGGGCGGTTCAGAACTTCAACGACGATTAGAATGTAACCTGCAGGACGTGAACGAAAGGCGTCAACTCCTAGAGGAAACAGAAAAGCAAGCTGTGAAAGCTGCTCTTGTGGAAGAAAGATCCAGGTTCTGTCTGTTTGTGGGATTCCTCAAACCCGTCGTGGTAAGATTCATTTAATATTACAGCGCGCCGAAGAAAATTTATGTCCTGTAGGGGCGCAACCTGAGGTCGCTACACACACTCGTATGTTTCTACAACATACTAAGGCTGTGTCCGATGTTGCACTTTTATCACACTAATATCTAAATCCTAAATGTATGTACCCTAAATCTAGTGATTATTTAGGATTTTAGGAATTAGATATTAGGGTTTTGCAGGAGCACACAATGCCTTGAAGTTTTATTTTTTATTTTAGAAAGGCCGTACAACAGGCCAAGGCCCAATAAAAGTACAGCACGGTTAACAATATACATAAAGAATAAAAGTTTCTAGCTAGACAGTATAATAATAGATAATGAGAAGTACAAACTAAGGATCTGTCAAAGAATGCGAGAAAACATATTTTAGAAATGATTTAAACTTAAATAGTGAACAATTAAAAATATCTGGAACATTATAGCTAAGAATCATGTTATTGAAAGAACACATTAATCGATTTACTGTAGAAAACATAGCAGCATTGGTTTTATATTTTTTAGAAGAGAACGTTTCAAGAGAACGAGTAGAATAGGAAGGCACACGCAGAGATATTTTACTTAAAAGGACTGGACTATCTATATTATTATTTATGATTTTGTATAAAAATGTCAAATCCAACACTTCTCTACGTTTTTGTAAAGTGACGAAACTGACAGAATTATAAGGGAATTTCCAATTTAAAGCTGAAATAAATTTCCGTTGGATACCTTCAATTCTCTTAATATATATTTGGTAATGAGGAGACCAACAAACGACACCAAATTCTAATTGTGAACGCACAAGTGAATAATATAGTTGAACGAGAGTGTTATAGTTCTTGAAAAGTGCTCCAACTCTTAATATAAATCCAAGCATTTTATATGCTTTCTTTACAACAGTGTCAATGTGAATGTCATATATGAGTTTACTGTCTAATATTATTCCAAGATCTCTTACATGAGATACACGATTGAATACATTTCCACTGATATTGTATTCAAATTCAAAATTGGTCCGATTTCGAGAAAAAGAAATACAAGAACACTTGCTATGATTGACAGATAGATCATTTGCTGTTAAATAAATATTTAGTTTATCGAGATCTGCTTGAAGAGCAATGCAGTCTAAAATGCACGTTATCTTACTGTAAACCTTGAGATCATCAGCATACATAATAAATTTCGAGTTTTCAAAAATGTTGCTAATATCATTAATGAAAATAATGAAAAGGACTGGTCGCGCACTAATTAAACAAATCATGTTCGTTGCTATAATTTATACAAAACGACAATTTACTGTCAAAGAATAGCTTCTTAGTTTCTATTTTACGGAATATAATACTAATATTTACTCTCAAGCATCAAATTGAATCGAATTGTATAATTCATTTTTGTTGTTCTAAAGTGTTGCCATACAAACCAATGAATATCATTAGTGTGCCATTCGAAATTGTATTTATGTGAAGAAGACCTAAATCCTAAATACTAAATGCCAAAATACGACATCGAACACAGCCTTAGAGTAAAAAGTAGTTCTGAGGTTATGCATTGTAAAATCAGTTAACTTTTATAAACAAAATAGCTATTGAATGGTTATTTTTTTAATCAGTTGTTAAAATTTAACCCTCGAATTAACCACTGAATTACAGAATAGGTCACTGGGATAAATATTTAATTTTTTTTATACAAACATTTAACTTTTAAAAATATCTTATATTTCATATTACAGTCATTTAAAAATAATAATAGTAAATAAAAAGAAAATAGTTGGAAATGACTGATTACAATAATCAAAACATTGATATAATAACAATGCATACTAACAAAAAATGTTTTTTTTATAAATACAAATAAATAAAAAACTTAATATGTATGTACCTAAACATTTTTTTATATTTCAGTTATTTTTATTGGTACTCCGAAAATATAATGCATTGTTTTGATTATTGTCAATTTATTTTTCTTTATTCATTGCAATGTTATTATTATTTTTTTACTCCGATGTGTAAAGTTTAATTTCTGCTCCTCATATTCTTTTACGAACACTTAACAAAATCTCCTTTCCAGGACGAAGAGGTGGCAATGCTCTCCGAATTAACCCACCTCCAAGAAGTGGTCGAGCAGCTGCAGAAGCACACAGCAGATCCGTTCACGCTACCACCAGCGAGCGAACAAGTAATTGCAGATTTAAAAAATTCTGACAGTGGGTGGTCATTTCAAACTCCACCATCTTCGCCGAGCTCTCTGGGCTCTAGAAAATCGTCCATGTGCTCTATTAGTTCTCTAAATTCATCTTCGTCTGGGAGCTCTAAGAGTCACCATTCTCCGAGCCATCCACATTGGCACAGATCTATGTCACAAGTAAGACAGGGATAATAAGATTTACAGAGATGTAATGTGTAAACAGTAATATACAGATAGGCATAAAATGCAACAAGAAATATTAGGTTTTACAATTGAAGTATTTAAATAATTCAAAATCTATGTTTTTATTTTTTACTTAGCGAAAAAAGTTTTGAGCGAAACACTAACAGGCAAATTCATCAAAAGAATTAAATTCGGAGTTAGTTAATCCCATTTTTACCTCTCGCTAAGAGAGGTATTGGATTTATGCTAAAATTCGCATATCCAGATTTTATTGAATAAGCACTGTGTGTGTGTGTGTGTGTGTGGGTGTGTGTGTGTGTGTGTATGTCTGGATGTTGTAGACACGATTCCTCAAAAACTATAAGACTTCAAAAATATTTAACTGTAGTTTTCTCAATCTGACATTCCTGGGAAGAGCTAAAAAGGTTTTGGTAACAATTGAACAACCAAAAGTAGTAGTTTCTTAGAAAAATTCTTATAAATATCATTTTTGGGATTTTTTTTATTAAATATTGAAGAACATTCCATCTAATACACTTAAAATTTTTATTATATCTTGTATAGATTTAGAGATAAAGACACTATAAATTTATAGAGTAATCTAATCGCAGAGGCTAAGGCACTAATGGCCGTTTGCACCAACGTAACTTAAATATTAAACTCGGCTTAAATTGACAATATTGCATCGAAATGAAATGTCAAATGAAGTATAATGTATTGATGTCAAAATTTCGATTTGCATTTTTTTGTTTAAGCCTAGCTTTAAATTTAAGCCTTGTTGGTGCAAACGGCCATAAGGAAACCAGTTGACAAATTCCAATGTTTATAATATAGTTCGTAAATGACACATGTCAGTGTCAAAAATCAACAGTTTTAGTGACATTCTGATGGCTTTTTCTGGGAAGTATATTTAATTTTTCTTATTGTTTTATTAATTAAATATTTGAAATTATAGGTAAAATTGTGGTAAAATGCATATATCCATCAGAAATACCGCCAATCTGGTTAATGAATTGGAACAATCTCTGCCATTTAGAAACTTTCTCATACAATGAAAAATAAATATAATTAGAATTATATGTGTGCAGAAGACATGTTAAATACAATAAAAAACAATATTTGAGTAAAGTTCTGTAATATTTTGTTATAAAACGACGGTTCGAAAGCGAAGTGCAATACAATACTTATATAGCCTAATATGAAAATGGCGATAGGTCTTGTGCTGGCCACAACAGATTTTTTTTTTTGTATTGGAGCTATTCACAAAACAGAATAAGATTGGAGTTAAAATTGGTGTTGAGTTCTCATGTTTGTGTTGTGTTTATGTAATTGATTTGCACCTAAAACATATTTAATATTAAGTTAAGTATATAGTTAATTCATTTTTATAGTTATTTACCGTAATAAATGTTCAGTAGACACATGTAATGGATCCAGCCTATCCCTAAAAACTGTTAGCCTAATATGTCTACGTTCATTTTGCTCATCCTCGCCATCATGAAATTGTAGAAAACGAAACATGTTCAACTAAAATAAATAAATAAAAGTTGTGATTTACTGCACTATATTAAAGTAAAAGTAGTCTATGAAATGTAACTGTTAATGCTCGAAGGACCAAGTCGCTAGTGGACTAATTGTAATTTAAGTAATGAACAATAAAATGAAATCTCGCGAAATTAGAGTTTGGTGATTATCAAGGTGAATATCAAAGTACTGACCTTGACGGGAGAGACAGGAATAATAGGCAGGGACTCGTTGGGACGAAATGCAGGATTCAGATGATCCTGCCCGCAGGGTTCCAATGTGGACGCTGTCTGGGGTTGGAAGCGGTGACCATGGGTTCAGAAGAACGACGTAACTCAGACCTCACTTCGCAGTGAGGCTGGTGTGTTTCTCTTGTAGAAACGCAGAAGAGTAGTGGAGACGATGAGTGCAGCAGGCGCTGCCCGAAGACTAAATTTGGCCCGTTGTTCTTGGAACTAACGAGCAATTTGAAGCACAACACAAATACAATTCACTTACACTTAGTCAGTTTAGATCTGAAATGTAAGTTGTCCCCAACTCAATGAAACGCCGGAGTAAAGAATTAAAGTTTAATTTTGACTTGAAGACATAATGTTGTAAATTGATCGAAAAAGAATGCAGAAATGAATAGATATGAAAATTTTAGGAATTAAAGTAAACACGACTGAACCCCATTTTGGTTCGATACCGACTTGTTTATTTATATTTTTTCGTGAGTGTTATTTTTTTCGTTATAGAGTATCATTGTTGCATCCTTTATTTTACAGATGTCTGAGATTTTTTTATTATAAATACAGAGTTTACTTGGTTTTCAAACATAATAACAATATAATATCAACCGTCAGCAACTCTGATATTAATTTGATAATCACCAAATAACTGAATTTACAACTTTACAGTAACAATATATCTTTATCCACAACTAACAAATAATATGTACATTATTATGAATAAGTTTCAATATAATTGCAATTTGCCAAAAACCTTGAATACATGATCCAATTTCTTTTAAAATTCTTCTTCTAACTGATAATCAGCTGTCCACAATAACCACGGACCTATAAGTTTCTCTCAGTTAATGGAACTAAAAGTGTGTTGCAAACCTACACGTCTACACGCTTATCAGAATTAGCTAGGTTCTCTATAGCGACTCCTGGCTTCTTTGATTCTCTAGCTGAAATTGTAGGTCGAACAAGAAAGATTTGTTATTATTAAATAGTGTTGATTTATTATATTCACGAAGATCTACATTTATTATAGAGTGCAGTCCTAGTTCTAACGTCTAATACAACCTTATGAGTTGATAATCTTAGAGCAACTTCACGAGTTGACGATGTTATTACAACTGCCTAACATACTGTATTCAAAACATAGAGCACAGTTATGTCCGTCTGTCGTCGCTTACCCGCGCGTTATACCACCAAGGCGTGGTAAGGTAAAAATGATGATTTAGGGATTTTAGCGAGGGAACAAAGAAAGTCCCCTGAAAGTCATATCTAAAATGGATTACATATATTGATTATTGATTAATTAATATTGATTGATCTTAAATTAAGAAAGAATAGACATTACTACAAGTGGAACTAGCGCTAATTCAGATTAGCTACTAATTCTTTTGATGAATCTGCCTGTAGAAGTTTAACTTGTTATCCAAATTCATTTTAAGTACAAACATTCAAAATATCTTTTTGAAAATTTAACTTTCTTGCATTTTCTGTCTCAATCTGTATATGTAGATTTTTTATATTATTTTTACTTATTTTCGTTGTATTTTTTGTTTGTAGTGTTAGTATTTTTGTTTTTGTTTTGTTCGGTAGCCTGTAGCAAGGTGTAATACACTAAGGTTGACTTCGGTATCAAGCCGAGATTCTGGCTTCACTTCTCAAGACACTTTGTTTCCTACAACTCCAACCTCACAGCATAATGTACAGGTACTCCATCCCTATTTTTATTTTTTATAATTAGTTTGTAGACTGTTTTACTTTTTTACAATTATTTTATTATTATTATCCTTTCTAGTATTTGTATAAATATCAAAAAAGTATAACAATAGGGTATTTCACTAGGTTTTATTCTTTATTATGTACTATTGCTTCGCCATCTAGATCACGTAACTTTTAACTTTAAAGTAGCAAGGAAGCTAAAATTGTGCCGAAATCCTCCAACATGGCGGCGTTCAATTAGTCACAAAGGTTTAACATTGCGTCCGCTATCCAAATATGTGTAGACATCAGTGGCGCATCCAAGGAGGGGGCTAAGGGACTTTAGCCCTCCCCTAGACTGACGAAATAAATTACGATTATTGGTTTTAAAAAACATTAAAAAAAAAGAAGAAAACGTCTAATTATTTCAAATAAGTAATTTTATATAATTTTGATTACAACAATGGTTTTTAGTATTAACTATTATTCTTTTTGCAACGTTTTAAAAAGTATTATTTTAAACTGATCGATTTACTATTATTTAACAGCCCGATTCACAAAAAAGTTTAAGCTAACACTCATTTTTGGATTAGTGAATTCTATAGTGACTGTATATACATAGTGTGGCCAACCGCCGCCATATTTAGGCAAAATACGCGGGAAATTTGAATTCATATGATGTGATAACTAAACAAAATTCGATAAACAATTAATGAAAGAGCATATTAAATGGAAACAAAATATTTATTTTCATTTTAAATCCTTTTGAAGAACTGTTTTCACAACCAACCGCCATGCAACCAGGCATCTAAAATATATACCTTAATACCGTGAGTATTTTTTAACATGAAACATTAGGTTTGTTATATCCATGGTTACGACTTGATATTTGATTGACAGCAATGTATTTGCCCGTTCCATTTAAAATGAAACATAGGGAACGAATCTGACAGAAGTATATTTAAATATTGTAAGGTGCACACAGTATTTTTTCTATATCTAAATTTAATTTTTAGAAAACAGGTATAATTATTTGAACAAAATTAACCTCTAATGACATCTTGTCAGTATGACAGACAACCGTTGAATTTTCCTATAAGTTATATGATTTGACATTTCATTGACAGCAATGTATTTGTCTGTCTCATTGAAAATGATAGAAGTATTATATTTAAATATTGTAAGAAATTTAGCCGAGTCAGAAAACCACTCGGGCACAAGGTGCACACTATATTTTTTCTACAACTAATTTTAATTTAGAATGCAGGTATAATTATTTAAATAAAATTAACCTCAATTGACGTCTTGTCAAATGTCAAATTCGTTCCCTATGGAACGGGCAAATACATTGCTGTCAATCAAATATCAAGTCGTAACCATGGATGTGACAAACCCAATGTTTCACGTTAAAAAATACTCACGGTATTAGACATTTTTAGTAATTTTGACAGTTAACCTAAAAAATATGTGATGTTAAATAATATGTATATATTACTTTGAGTTATAAATATACAAATACACGTGTAATTTAATTATTTGCACTATCTAAAATATAAATATAATATAATTACCTTCAATTCACGTAACAAATCTGAAAATGTCACTTTGTCGGCATAATATCCGCCATATTTTGGCAAATTCGCGCCGACCAATCAAAATCGATCCCCCTATTGGCCACACTATGTATATACAATCACTATAGTGAATTCTATTCTATTCCGGTATTTAAATTTTAATCTTCATAATCAAAAAAGGTAGATACTAGGAATAGATTTGACTATATTTTACGAAATAAACTGTTAAAATTAGAGTAGAATTCGCTAATCAAAAAATGAGGATTAGCTTAAACTTTTTTGTGAATCGGGCTGTATATGTTTTTGTATGTTACTTGTCTTAATCTCTTACCTCCCACCATGGATAAATCTTGCATACCTGCAATATTGAAGTATTTAAATTTTAAAGTTATGTTATTCAACAAAAAGTGTTTTGCCCGAAACCTGTCTTTCAAAAAGTAAAATAGTTATATTATTCTGTGTATCCCCCAGGTGTCCAACATGTCGGAGCACTCCCCTTCATCCACCCCCTGCACACCGCACGTGCCGACCACCACTGCCACGTGGCCTAACCTCCAAGAGTCTTTGCAGTTCGAGCGGGGTAGCGGTTTGGGCGAAAGGCCGCACACCATCAGCTCAGCGTACGAAAAGGGCCACGCCAGGCCTCCGCTCACGGTCTACACATTCCAGGCTCCAGATACAGCCCATTCCCAACCAGCTAGCCCAGTCTCAGGAACGGTGGAGCAGCCGGCTGGGAAAGTCGCTGGAAGGCCGCCCTTACCAACGGTAAGGCATTCACGACTTTTTTTATAACTTTAATCGATAGAGTAATGTAAAATAATAGACCCGTATTTTTTATTTTTCCTCAAATCGTTCTTTAATCATGAAAAAATTGTAATTGAAAATGACATTCTTTAAAACGCGGCTGCTAAACCCCCGAGTGACGTCACAGGTTCGGAGCAGCGACCTTTTTGATTTTCACACTATTTTAAACATCGAATTGTTATTTAAAGATGCCAGTAAATATTGTATGTTATTAATTTCAGCGTTGTTCGTCTTTGGAACGTCCAAGTGTACCTGCCAAAACTATCGCCGGAATGACCGGCGTAAGAGTTTTACCTCCAGGCAATATAGAACACAAATTATTGAACAAACCGACACCACTGCCAGCACATATTGCTAAAGGTAAGATTTATACATCTCGTAATTCTTTCAGATTATTTCCTCTAGTGATAAAGTTTTGCAAAATATAAATAGACTTTATTAGGACCACTATGCAGGTATCTGATTTTGAAAAGCTTATAAAATAAACAAAAAAAATGGGAATATTTTTCACATAGGTTTCCATTTAAAAAACTTAAGTTTGTGTTATATCTCGGCAGGTCAAGTTTTCGTAAAATATTATTACGCCAATTTATTCTATGCGAAAAACGGTACAAAATTTGTCTAAACCATTTTTCTTCATTATAAATAAGATATGAGATATTTTCGAAATTAGTGAAAAAACGAATTTTTGCCTCTAGGTGAGAAACAAAAGATTTAGTCCGTGTTTATAACCGTGAAAGTTTTTTTTTAGTAAATTTATGAATGAAAAGTCTCATCTTTCAAATTATTTTATATTACGATATACATTAAATGAGATGGATTTCATGATTTTATAAAAAAATTGACAATTTTTTTTAAACCCTTTTGTTCCAAGTGGTTTCATTATAAAGCCACGTTTTACGAAATTTATTAAACCATCAACACATTTGATAGCAAGCAATGCTATAATTTTAAGTTAAAATTCTGTGATAAATTTTGACAGGTTTCACTGCTTATATTGGTAAAATTTGAAAAGTTAGTGGAAAAATGAATGTGGTTTCGCGGCAAAACCACCGGGACAATATAACATATGTAAAATATGCTGTTCTATTTTGTTAGAATTTAAAATTGAAAATGATCGGCTAATTTATTGCCCAAAACGTCCACTGTACCTATTATACTTGTATGGTAATAAAAAAAACCTGGAACATTTAGCCCTACACTTTTTTTCTACTTAAAATAGACACTTACAAAATTGCAATTTGCACGAGCGCCTCTAACGGCGAAGCATAGAAATCAAGGTTGCTATGGTTACCCCGTACAAACAAAGACCTGTCATCAGCCGTAAACTTTACAATCTAGCCATCGTTTTAGTTGAATAATCGAATGATCTTCAATATTATCAAACAATAAAGTTGCCCCAGGCACATCTTCTGGTTTTAAACTCATTTTTATTAAACACAACGTACACATCACAATAAAGAATTAGGTTTAACACTGAATAACAGATGCGAATACAATGACAGATAGGAACAGGGAACGGGACGCAAGACAACGACGGGAGGTTTGTTTGTATGCAAGACCTTCTATATCTCTCTTGCAGTGACGTCAATTTTGTAAGTGTCTATTAATTTTACTTTTTGTCCTAGTGGTCATTCGGAGAAACTAGCATTTAAAAAAAAAATCCTTTGGGCCTTATGGTCTTATACATTTATTTATGTTACTTTTATGTTATTTTAAGTTTATAAAGTATATTTAACTTTATTTTATTAATAGAATTATTATTTGGGCCTGAAATCACTAAGTGTCCTCCTTCTTTGTAGATCTTCCCCAGCCGATGTACGTGAATATGCACGAGCTAGCCAGCATGGCGGCGAGCAAAGCCCAGGAGATGTCCCTCCCCCCGCCGCCCCCGGAGTTCACCGCCTCGGCGACGGCCACCACGCCACAAGCAGCAGAAGGTGAGCGCGATGGCAGCACGAGCGAGAGCTCGCTCGAGTCCTCAAGTGGCTATGGAAGTCAGACCACTTTCCCACATGAGGACCCCCATCATGCTGAAGGTACACATTTTGACGGGGAAGTCGCTTGTGCATGGAAGTGGTATTCAGGAACCTTCCTTCAACATATATTTAATTGTAGTCTAGTAGAAAAGATTTCCAATTACTTACAAGTAATTTTTTTTTACTTAATTTTTCGGGCAATGTTATGATTCAATTGCAAAAATGTTATAATTTGTTTTTAATTGGAATGGTTTTTAATTTATTAAACAATAAAATTGAGTCATCCATGTTTTAAAAAAAATAACTTCATACTTGTAGTTATACAGAGAAATTATTTTAAAATGCAACATTATAGTTCATCACTTCCATGATTACTCACTATCAAAAAATGACAGCAATGTAAAATTTGTCCATTTTAAAATGCAACATTATAAATAGTATTGCAGCACAGGAGATACCTCCAAAACATATCACAAATGGTGTCAATTCTTATTAAGACCGACTAGAATATTGCCTCAGAGTGATTGGGGGTATTTTTTAACATTTATTACATGAAAGTTATAAATTTCTGTAAGCTAAAGTTTTTTTGAGATGTACAACATTCATGTTTTGATTATTTGTTAATCGTATGTAGGCTAATTTATAGGAAATTAGTTTTGATAATACAAAACTACAAATTTTGTATGTTGCATTTTAAAATGGACAAATATTACATTGCTGTCATTTTTTGACAATAGTAAGTAACCATGGAAGTGATTCGCCATATGTTGCATGTTAAAATAAATTCCCTGTAGAAAGTTTTACTTATTCCCGGCTTCCCTGTAAATTTGGCAACATTGCAGGCTATGTCATATTAATTTGTCATCTTCCCTTCATCCACTGTTAAAATTTCAAAATAATTAGGCAAACCGTTCGGCAGTAGCCTTTAATTGTAGTTAACTACTTTTTCGTACTCCGCCGGAATTATGTTAGTGTCTATATGAAATTCTGTGTGAAAAAATCCGCTACAGAAATATACAAATTGTTGAAGAATGTTTATGGTGATGAGGGTCTATCTAGTACTCAAGTTTTCGAGCAGTTTAGAAGATTTAAAGAAGAAAGAAACGAGATCGGAGACGATTAGCGCCTCGGCCGTGCACTGACAGTGATTGTTCACATGGATTGGGTGCCTGAGGGGCATTTCGTTAACCAAGCATATTACAAGAAGGTTTTGATAACTCTTCAAGCACGGGTGAGAAGAAAAAGGGCTGAAATGTGATGGATTCTCCATGAAGAAAACGCGCGGGAACAAAACGCCCTGTCCGGCAAGACTTTTGACGAAATACAAAATCATGTACAAATATGTCATCATCATTACCAATATCTGCAATAAAGCAGATTGTATCACACTCAGAAATGGGTAATATGCCGTGATGATATATTTATTTATTTATTTTTGTTTCTTTTTCCGTGAGTTGTTGAAGGAAGGCTCCAATTTTGTTTTCTTTGCTTTACCAGTTACATATCTTTTAGTTTTAGTTTGTATTTGTTGTGTGGGCATGTAGTGTTGTTACTAGCAGCGTGTTGTTTGGTTGTTAGATGTGTGTGTTCTTGAGACCGCGGGCAAGTATTGCACGCTGCCCCGAAACGTGCCGCCCGAACTAGTTGCCGCTCAGCGACGCCGGCCCGTCTCCATGACAGGTGAAACCACTTTCAATCATTCTTTTTTACAATAATCAGTATACATCTATTCAGTAATACGTAAAAACTATGTTTGCAACACTTGTTCAATTGAGATTATCTTATTTATTTATTGGATTACTGAAAAGATTTATACATACGTATATATTTAGTTATTATTCTCAAGATATGTCAGTCCTTCCATTGGCACCTAGAAATTCCCTGCACTATTTTAAATATGTGTTTTGGTGTCCAGTGTACATGGTACTAGTACACTAACAGCCTGATTCACAAAAAAGTTTAAGCTAATCCTCATTTTTGGATTAGCGAATTCTACTCTAATTTTGACAGTTTATATCTTAAAATATAGTCTAAACTATTCCTAGTATCTACCTTTATTGATAATATCATGAATATTAAATTTTAAATACCAGAATAGAATTCACTAAACCAAAAATGAGGATTAGCTTAAACTTTTTTTTGAATCGGGCTGTAAGAAATTATTTAGAAAGTGTGAACTATTATTTATTTCGTAGGGAATCACTTAGAAACTGCTGTAGACACGTGTTTCGCTCTTATTAGAGCTCATCAGTACAGCATGGCTAGTTAACAGGTGGACATTAACTAGAGATTAAGTACCGCCGCTGCGACGTTGTATTTATCCACTAAATCGTGGAAATGCTGACCGAAGCAACAAATGTGTATTTGGCTGCTTACTAGTGCTGTTACAATTTGTCGGTTTTCTATTTACTGCCTCTAATTAATGTCTACCTGTTAAATAGCTATGACGTACTGATGAGCTCTAATAAGAGCGAAACACGTGTCTACATCTGCTTCTGAGCGATTCCCTACGAACTACATTCTTTTAGTTTTTACAACTTTACGCTCATGATATATATTATTTTCGATTATTTATTTATTTTTGAATTACAGGTTTCCGAAATTATGTTACAATTTTAATATTATTTCGGATTAATTTATTATTATAATTAATATATTGCCGTTCTAGAACAATATTAAGACAACTAAAAAATGTAGGTTTTGAATTATCCATTTATTCTGAAAGCCAATTTCATATACATTATGGTTCAATACTGTAACTTCTGAAACAAGACTTACAATATCTGTTTATCTTTATTAATAATAAAAATAAGTTGATTTAAAAATTTAAAACGCAATTATCTCAAACTAACTTTTTTAAGTTGTCTTAGTATTGTTCTGGCCCGGCGATATTTTGTATTTTTAAATAGCATTGCAAAAATAAAAGAAAATAAAATGTGTCTAAATGGGGCTATCCACCTTTTTTCTTTAATTTTGTATTATGGAAGTCTGGAAGAAATAATTTGTAATATATGACAAATTATTGTAATTAAAATGTGATACGAAATTCAAATTTCGTTCAACGTCATTCTCCCTGAGACCGGAAAGAGAAAGAACTGTTACAAACACTAGCGCCTCCAAGGGAGCAGCAATAGAAGCTTGTTTGTTTAGTCTATATATAGGGTGGGGCAGAATGATCTCCCTGATTTGAAGGCTTAATTGTAAGAAAACGGTTCAAGATACATAAAAAAGGTATCGTCCAAGTGGCGGCCTTTGCGAGCATTGCACATATTGAGCCTTTCAAAGAAGTTTTCGACCACTCTTCCCAGTAAAAAGTCACACGGGCTCAAATCGGAGGAGCGAGGAGGCCATGGAACATCCTCCCGGTGCGAGATCAGGCGACCGGGAAAGAGCTCTTGCAGAATTTCGCGTGAACGACGGGCAGTATGGGCCGTGGCTGAAACCAGAAGGCTTCTGTGTCGTGTTCCTCGCCATACTCTTCCATTTTGGGGCGCAAAAAGTTCTCCATACAATAGTGAGCCGAATTCCCGGTAACAGAACAGTTAATCCTTCGGACTCAAAAAATAAGGCCCAATAATGCGTATGGAGGACAGAGCGCACCAAACTGTTACTTTGGTGCTGTGAAGAGGTCTTTGATGCAGTACACGAGGGTTCTCAGATGCCCAGTAACGAAAATTTTGTTTATTTATTGTGCCACAAAGATGAAAATGCGCTTCGTCGAAAGGCTCAATATGTGCATTACTCGCCAAGGCCGCCACTTGGACGATATCATTTTCCAAACATCGTGAAAATAAAACGGCATTATATGTACTTTCAAGCAATAAAAATCTTATTTCTGTATCTTGAACCGTTTTCTTACAATTAACCGTTCAAATCAGGGAGGTCATTCTGCCCCACCTGTATTATTCCATACATAATTGCATTGTCCAAGCTTCAAAATAAAGTAAAAACTAAATTAACTTAATGAAAGACCCTCTAGAAAAAAAAAAATTATAAATCTAATTTCTGTTTCCCTGATACTATTACTGCATTATTTTCATACATAAATACTATCCTCTGTTTTTAGCAGTGTACTCCAGCAACACCATGCGCAACACCCTCTTGCGCCGCAGTTCCATCCAGGGCAACAAACCCCCTCCCCCGATTCGCCGTACCGCTTCCATCACCAACACAAACCGCGCTCTGACACCCGTCGGCAGTCTAGAAAATCTTCCACCGCCTCCTGCTTTCCTTCTCGAAGGCTCTGCTGCGGGTGCTCCGCCTTCGCCGCCTGTGAACGTCGCCGAAACAGTCAAAGTGCTCACAGAGTTGAAGCACACCCCAGCCAGTCCGAATTCTGTCAGAAGGCAAAGCTTACATTCACAACAGATGCAGATTCAACAAGTGCAGCAGCAGTTGCCGATATTGTCGTCGTTCCAGAATCCGAATCATCCGAATGCGATTTATGGGACTATTAGGGCGAATACTATTTACGCGCAACCATCGCAGTTGACTGTGCCGGGGAGCCCTAATGCTATTAGAAGAGCTAGTGGAGGGAATCGGTCGCAGAGCGCCGAGAGAAAAATTGGCGATGGTAAGGAACTTATTTCAACTATGTAATTTTAAATGTAGGATCAACTGGGGTATAAATGCATCAAAAATAAAAATTTATATACAAACGTCTCTAAATTAGGAGGACATGGCGTAACCACAGATTCTTGAGGCTAAAATAAGACGATTTAACTGAACTTAAGGGTCGTATAATATTTATTGTCCTTAATATACCAGGTCTGTCCGAAAAGTATCCGACCTTCCTTCATATCTTCGCGCCTGACAATTTTAGCGCTCTCTGCCGGGTACGAGTGTCAACTGTAAAGCTTCATGAATTCCCTAGATGCCGCAGTTTTGGTCGGATCGCCTTAGTTTACGCGCAGCATGCGTTATTTATTATTATTGTCGGGAGGTGGTTCATTCTTGCCACTGTACTGCGACCTTTCTGGTCTATTGTACCCTCCGTGTTTCCTCCTATTCTATGAGCCCTGTATGTTTTGTAAACTCCAGGATTTTCTTTAGACTAACGTCCTTTAGTGTCTCAGTGTGCAATTTCTTTGCTCCTAAAAGACTATGTCTGCTTGCCATAAATGCTTCGCAGTGACATATTAAGTGTTCAGGGGTTTCATCCTCTTCTCCACATCCTCTGCATGTTGGTTCTTGTTTGAGGCCCAACCCATGCAAATGTTTATTTAATTGACAGTGTCCTGTTACCAGTCCTGTTATTAGTCTGACATCTTGCTTGCTCATTACAAGTAAGTTGTCTGTTCTTTTCTTGGATGGCTCATTCAGGAAGAACTTGCAATGTCTTTGGCCTGATGTAGCTGTCCAATGCCGTTTGTGCCATTGCCAAAGCAAAGTATTAAGTTCTTGCTTAACTGTTTGCGCAGTTATTCCGCAAGCAGGTTCTGGTCCTATAAAAGGTATATTTGTCCCATCTTTTGCAAGATGGTCGGCTGCCTGGTTTCCTTCAATTTCTGAATGCCCGGGTACCCATATCAATCTTAATTTATTCGTCGCTCCTAAGGCATTCAATCTGTGGATGCAGTCCAGAATTAGTCCTGAGCCTACCTCACACGAGTTTAGTGCCTTAAGTGCGGCTTGGCTGTCTGTTACTATGGAGATTCTTCTATTGTGGTAGTTTTTCTCCAATAATAATTGCACGCTGGTTAAAATTGCGTGTACTTCTGCTTGGAATACTGTTGCATTTGTCCCAAGTCCAACCGACTGGTTGTGCGTTTGTTTACAAAGTGTTTTCTACGTTTGTCGCATTTTGCTATTGTAAAAAATGACGGAAAGATCGGAACAACGAATTTGCATTAAATTTTGCTTAAAACTCGAAAAGAGTTGTGTGGAGACCATCGAAATGATGAAGACGGCATTTGGGGACGAGTGTATGAGCAAAACACAAATAAAAGACTGGTATAAACGGTTCAAAGATGGCCGCACATCTGTTGATAGTAACCCACGTTCTGGGCGGCCTTCAACGACAAAAACACTGGATAATTTCGAACGTGTGCAACTTGTGATCAATGAAGATCGTCGATTGACTGTGCGAGAACTAGAATATGATCTGGGAATACCGAAAACTAGTGTTTGGAAGATTTTAACTGAAAAATTGCAAATGGTTCGTTTGTGAGCGAAATTCATTCCGAAATTGCTTGCCTTGAAATCGCTCAGGACAATTTGGAAATGGTCAATAATGATGAAAATCTCCCATCGACTTTTGGCTGTTCCCAAGATTTAAAATGTCGCTTATAGGACACCGATTCGACGACAAAGAAACAGTCGAAACTAATACGACGAATGCTCTAAAGGCAATACCAAAAAACGAGTTCCAAGACTGCTTCCAAAAGTAGAAAGGCCGTTGGAAGCGTATTCTTCAATCAAATGGGGAATACTTCGAAGGGTGTCACCAGCCCGATGACACAGAATAACAGCAGCGGGGAAATATAAAGGAAGGTAGTGATAATATTTCAAAGCCTGTTATGTTGGCGACAATAAATACTAAGTACCGGAAGTGTACCGTTCAAACCAGATTAAAATGCCGACAGTGTTTCACATGTACCTCAATATTTTTATTCACGTTTACCCCAGTTGCCCCTATTTGTCTTGTAATAAACATGTCTACATTTTTTATCGATTTAAAAACTTTAATATTTGTTTCCTTATAGAAAAATATCTCTCCCTAGGTCCCGGTGGCGTGGGATCGGGCTTCATAGCGGCTTTGAGCGCCAAACTGGCCCCGTCTTTGAGTCCTCGAAACTCGCGAAGACATTCGGAAGACCTGGGCCAGGGGCAGCAGAACCCTGGAATTGGAGGCGTTGCTGGGCACAGCAAACTAGCGCAACGGGGCCCTGGGCAGGGCTTCCTTGATAGTTTGAATGCGAAGTTGGCCCAGCAGCACCTGACCAACGCTCAGGGGCAGCTGAAGGCGAATAAGATTCGGCAGATCATCAATAGCCGGGCACAGGTAAGAAATGATGAATCACATCACTTTCGACTATGTTTTTCATCACATAAAGGTGCACATAAACATCGGTGTTGTAAGAATAAATGCTGTTTGACTGAGATTTCGAGTATTTGGTAACAGTTTATCCGTAACACAATCGAGAAACTTCCCACATTTAATAATTGACCATTTTCATTGTTAGGGTGAGACATCCGATGTTCTCTGTGAAATATAAGGTATACGCGGTGTGGCAATTAAATAACGAGATTTATTTTTTTCCGGCTTCCCTGTAAATTTGGCAACATTGCAGGCTATGTCATATTAATTTATCATCTTTCCTTCATCCACTGTTAAAATTTCAAGATAATTAGGCAAACCGTTCGGTAGTAGCCTTTGATTGAAATTAACTACTTTCTCGTACTTCGCCGGAATTATATTAGTGTCAATATGAAATTCTGTGTGCAAAAATCCGCTACAGAAATGTACGAATTGTTAAAGAATGTTTATGGTGATGAGGGTCTATCTAGTACTCAAGTTTTCGAACAGTTTAGAAGATTTAAAGAAGGAAGAAAAAAGAGGTCGGAGATGATTAGCGCCTCGGCCGTGCACTGACATTGTTTTTTCGAAATGCGAGTGATTGTTCACATGGATTGGGTGCCTGAGGGGCATTTCGTTAACCAAGCATATTACAAGAAGGTTTTGATAACCCTTCATGCACGGGTGAGAACAAAAAGGGCTAAAATGTGATGGATTCATTGCTTTTATTCCCAAATTATAATTGTGCGTTAAGAGGCACCAAATTCGGGACCGAGATGTAGTTATAGAAAAGCGGCAGAGCTTATGAACAACCTAACAAAAAAGGCCTGCAGACATTGCTTCCAACAATGGAATTTTCGCATCGGGCGGTGTAGGGTTCTGGGAGGAGAGTACATTGAATGGCAATATTTGTTTTGTATTTAATTGCCACACCTCGTATTATTATTTCTAAAAAATTCTGAGAAAAATCGAGCTGAACATTTAATACGTAATAATCAAGATCAAGATATTTGGATAAAATTTTTAAATCTAGCCAACTGTTTCACACAAACATTTTGTCATAGCCGTTATAATTTAGAAGAATATTATTATAATTCAGTAGTAAACTACTATAATTATGCAAGAGCGCTGAAGATTAACGTAAAGAATAAATCTGGGTGTGCCAATCTGCTGTTTTTTCGTAGATTTCAGATTCAGCACTGGCTCTAAAACTGTAGTGGAGAGAGCACCACAGGAGTCACATTGATTTAATTAAAAAATAAATGCTTCAGTTATACTAGTTTTCATAATACAATTACAATTGAATGAATGACTTTCATAAATATTATACAGATTATCATCAGTTTGAATATAGATGAAAAAAATGTCCGTCTGTATTTTAGCCGGATCCGACAACATGCCACGAATCATTGATGGATCAAATAAAGCGAGGAGCAACTCTTAAAAAAGCCCGTTCTGTGAATGACCGCTCCGCCCCAAAAATCTACTAAACGACCGTATCTCGAACAGGAAACGACTGTCTTCAACATTCATCGTTCAATTCCAAATTAGATGTTTTGTTACTAGTTGAAATATATTTTATTTAAAATCTAACATAATCCCCCTCATATTCATACATTTAAGTATTAAAGAAACATTTCAGTTTAGCAATGGTAGGAAATAAGGATAATATTAATCGTTACAAATAATATGATCACTGAATCATTTCCATTAGATTCACTCTAATTGTGTATAGGTTAGGTTACAGTACAGTTCACAGCTTCGGAAGCCGAAATAAAGTTGGTAAATGCGCTAAAGTTGTGTTCAGTAAGACGGTACATGTGGATATGTCAATTCCAGTAAGTAGAACTGCTATTTTCATCCTCAAAATCACCATTCGTATTCAATAAACTCTATTTCAATAACAGTAAAGTGTTTATTCTTGTGATTTTGAGGTTGGAAAGATTTAGTAGATGCCAATATATTGTTTCGCATTGGATTGAAGAACAAGACATTGTATTGATACATTTTTATTCGTCCATATTTTGCCAAGAATGACTGAATATTATTTTTGTATTTCTATTGTAGGGCGTTAGCAGAACAGAACTGATTTTAGATGTAGTTATTTATATTTTTGCTTGAATAATAATCGCAGTAGAATATGAATACATGTACCTAGATGATGATTACTATGAATATGTAAGTGTTCATGTAAATATGTAACTGTAGCAGTTCTTATTGATATAAGAAGCATTATGGAAGTTTGATGTTAGTATAACAGAGTTGTTATTTTATGTTGCATTTAGTTATATTTCAGAGAGATTTTTTAATCTTATGATAACTTACGTTAACGCAAACGTATTAAGATGGGAATATAATACGTTAATTATTTTAGCGTTAACGGTAAGATTATCGAAATAAATCTCTCATTTGTGTAGAATTTGAACCACCGTGGTGTAGTTTGGTTCTATTATGTTGTAAAATATCACGGAAACATATCTTTTCACTGTGAAAATGAGTTTACAATTAATAAGGTTCTTAGTTCTTGCACTTTAATTATGTATTGGTGTATTTGTCAAATATAATATTGGTAAAAACAGTTCATTTATAATGTATGAGTTATTGCAAATTGAAATAAAATATGTAATAAATTATTGTACGCAAATTTCTAATGGTAAGTTAATTTATTAATATAGTTTTTTCTTCCCGCCACCCTTGGCAAGGGAGGTATACCAACAATTTTAAATATTTATTTAATCAATAAGAAATATTAAATGTACTTCCCAGAAAAAGCATACAGTATTATCAGGAAAACTATTGACAAAAGTTGTGCTTGATTTTTTATTTAAAAATACATATATTTGGGGTTTCATATTGTTGCACATTAATAATAATAAGATTTATATTATTAAAATCTATTTTGTATTTTACGAAAACTATTATAACAATTCAAGTCTATTTTAATAATATTTCTCTTTAATTTCAGCATTTTTTGAACATTTGGCAGCAGAACAGTGCGCGTGCGTCACTATAAAACTCCCATAATCCCACATCCTACTTCCGGCATCTTCATTCTCTGCCTGCGTTGCGTGCCTTGTGCTTGAAGAGAAGATGGCTAACGTACTTTTGATGGTTTGATACTACAATTACGTGATTTCGTGTAGGAAAACCTGAGAAAATTTACGCAGAAAAGCGAAATAAAGTACTCATTTAACGTTTGTGATAATAATTTTGTGGGAATCGATTATTTAGTTCAAGAAAACAACCAAATTTTTGTGGCTTCTTTCGTCTTTATATTATGTAAGTGGAATTTTACTTATTTTCATAAACATGCCTCCTTCAAAGTATTGGGAAGATTGTTTTTGATAATTTATCTGCAGTTTAGTATACATTTTCCATAATTTTAGTTTAATTTAAAAACATGTATAATTTGTTCGTCCTTGGCAATAGTTATTCAACAAGTGATTGTGATAGCCATTTTGTGTTTGACCGATATCGCGTTTTCATTGATTTAATAGTGAAATATAGTTCAGTTTTGCTACAAATTAATAACAATCGTAAGTTTAAACAATGTTTCAACTATATAAATAGTTATTTTTGTTGGAAATATGTTTTTTTCTTATAAAAATTAGGTGGTAATTTTTTTCACAAAGCCAAGCATTAATTACAACTTTTAATTATTGTTTTCTAGCAATATTCTCTCTCATACATACATTCGAATTTAGTAATAATAATTTTATTGTATATCACAATGAATTATTTTCTTTTCAGTAGAAATCAGGGAAGCTGTAGTGTCCAAACACTTGGAATGTAATCCAGAATTGGGTTTTCTGGCAGCAAGAAATAATCAAAATGTGAGTAGATATTTATCTTTTTCCTTTATATTTCTGTAATCTATTAGTGTAGTATTAGTCAGATTAACTACCCTTAAGTAATAGCACGTAAAATAAATTGCAATAAAACATTCACATATTCTGAACTTCGTGTATTTTATAATATAAATTAAAAACTCAGGTATTTCTATACTAAATTTGGTATCATTTTTATTGGCATAAAATTTTACGTTCGAATATTCACGAATAATTGCATTTTAAAGTTCATCCCTTATTTTGTTTTATTTTTTAAATAAATTTATCTGCAATGATTTAACAAAATCAAGCGTAATTACGGCGATAGCATTCCAAATTAATTAAATTAAACTCGCTTGTATCGGTCTGTTAGGTTCTCACTCATGTAGTACCGGTTTTTAAGAAAACATGTTTTGATCTTGCTGTGAAAAAAGCATTTATTGATAATGAATTATTGTTTTAATAGTGAAATATTGTTAACTATTGTTGAAAATTAATAACAATCGTAAGTTGAAATAACGTTCCAACTCTATTAATAGTTACATAAGTTGATAATTAGTATGTTGTGTAGAATAAAGTGTTTCATAATTACAATTAAGCTTTGTGTACGATTTTATAAATTATTAAATATTTCATAGTACATATAGTATTTTGTAATATAAATTAAAAACTCGATTATTTCGATACTAAATTTGGTATCATTTTTATTGGTATAAAATTTTACGTTCGAATATTCACAAATAGTTGCATTTTAAAGTTAATCCCTTATTTTGTTTTTATCTGAATGTGAGACAACTGATTTCCATGGTATATTTTGGACTTTGCGATTTATTGCAACAGATTATTGCTGTATATTATATTTTTTTTTAACTCTAATGCCCGGTTTCACCATTGACTAATAAACATTTTATTCATCAGTTAAACTATTCATTGAATAAAATAGCATATTTTTGTTTCACCAGCGTCAGTTAGCAACTATTCCACGAGTAAATCGTTGCTTAAAATATCTGGAGTTTTTTGCCAAGTTAATTGTGCATGTTTAATAATTTTATAATTGTTCAGTAAGGTGATCAAAAGGATAATTACAAAAGGTATCAATCTAAAATGAAAGAGATAAATATAGAAATTGAAATATTATACTGTTATCTTTATTTGTTATTGATATTTCTTTCAATATTAGAATGTCATCCTCATCACTGTTCACATCGTCTAAAGGAGAAATTGTTATTTGGACGAAAATTAATGATCCATATAATCTGTAATCAATTTGACGAAGTATATTTTCGAATACGATTCCTATTATTAAAACAATGCTATGAAATGCTAAATATGATTCGGCATCATTTGGAGCCAAAATGCAATTTTGTGTGAAGATCACATTCACAGATCATATTTTTCTGCAAAAGTATTCCATCCTTTAATTTTTCATGGAAAAACCCAGTCAGTTTTGTTATTTTCTATAATAAGAAAATATTCTTCCACTACAAAACTTAAAATTGTTTCTTCCTCTAGATAGTTCGTTTTCTCTTCTTTATATTTTCACACATTTTCGATTGATTTCATTGACACAAATCAAAAATTCTATTGTGGCCAGCACAAGATCTCTCGCCGTGTATTGCACTTCGGTATCGAACCGTCTTTTTCTAACAAAAAAAATATAGAACTTTACCCAAATATTGTTTTTTCATTGTATTTAACATGTCCTCTGCACACATACAATTCTAATTATATCTATTTTTCATTGTATGAGGAAGTTCCTAAATGTCAGAGATTCTTCCAATTCATTAACAAGATTGGCGGTATTTCTAATGGAGGTAAAAAACACGATTGCTGTTCTTTTAATTTTAGACCGAGCCTGATATAATAAAACGTGGTCTTTCATTCTGAAATATTCTGTATGACTCTTTCTGTTGAGGCATACATTAGATCACTAATATACTAAAGCATTGTTAAACTTTTTGTTTTATACTCATAAAAATTGGTATAGTTACATATGTAATATTGTGTGCAAAATTGACTAATATTACCACGAAGTTCATAACTGTTCTCATTTTTAAGTTTTTACCCCAAAAACTCATAAATACCTGCATTTGGTTAAAAATTTGAAAATATTCAAAAATCCAATTTTCATGTATCTCGTACTTCCCAATGCATTGAATCAAGATCATGAAAACGTAGGTTCATATCTCTTTTAGTTTTGGAGATATTCAACCTCAAATATTTTCTCAAAATTATCCATTTCTGAGCTAGATCTCTACCTAGTTTTGAATAATTGTTGCCCCAAAAAATCAATATACCCCATATTCAAATAAAAACTTCAAAATTTTCAAAAATCTAATTTTTATGTATCTGGATACTTCTCAATGCGCTGATTCTAAATTTTGAAACCGCAGGTCGATATCTCTTTTCGTTCTCGAGATATTTAGATTCAAAGTTTTGTTCAAAACTGCCCATTTTTGGGTAATAACCCAGAAATGGGTCGAGATATGAATTTGGCGACAACACCATTCGATTCTACGGGCAAAATTACATAAGTACACCAATTTTCAGAATTTTTGAACACCGCATACAATCTCTAAAGCAAAATAACTGAAAATGGCCAAAAATCGCAAAAAATCTAAGGGGTACCCCTTATGATTTTTTCAGATTTTGGTCATTTTCAGAGGTTTTCAAGCTTTTATTTATAAAAAATGAACCGGTTGGACAAAAATTATGAAAATTGCTATACTTATGTATTTTTGTCCGTAGAATCGAGTGGTGATGTCGCCAAATTCATATCTCGGCTCATTTTTGGGTTAATACCCAAAAATGGGCAGTTTTGAGCAAAACTTTAGATTTAGAAATTAGATTTTTGAAAATTTTAAAGTTTTTATCTGAATATGGGGTACATTGACTTTTGGAGCAATAATTCAAAACTAGGTAGATATCTAGCCCAAAAATGGGTAATTTTGAGAAAATAGTTGAGGTTGAATATATCCAAAACTAAAAGAGATATCGACCTGCGTTTTCATAATTTGGAATCAGTGCATTGGGAAATACGAGATAGGTACATGAAAATTGGATTTTTTTTATATTTTCAACTTTTTAACCAAATGCAGGTATTTATGACTTTTTGGGGTAAAATCTTTGTGGTGTACTCTTCACAACAGTAAAGTATACATTGGCAGACATCTAGTGTACTTAGAAAACAGTTAACCATGTGGCGTTCTTTCCCCGATATAATATTCAAATCGTATAAGCAACCATGTTGATATAAATATTTGATAAGTATAAAATCTTATTTTCTACTTGTGGTACTAATTTTAATTTTCCATCTTCGTCTTTCTTATTAAGAGGTGCGCGGGTTACCGACTGAGTAACGGAACTGCATTACCGACTAGGTCGTTAATTATTTATAAAAAATGAACCGGTTGGACAAAAATTATGAAAATTGCTATACTTATGTATTTTTGTCCGTAGAATCGAGTGGTGATGTCGCCAAATTCATATCTCGGCTCATTTTTGGGTTAATACCCAAAAATGGGCAGTTTTGAGCAAAACTTTAAATCTAAATATCTCGAGAACGAAACGAGATATCGACCTGCGGTTTCAAAATTTGGAATCAGCGCATTGAGAAGTACAGATACATAAAAATTAGATTTTTGAAAATTTTGAAATTTTTATCTAAATGTGGGGTTTGAGGGTGTTTGAGGCAATAATTCAAAAATGTGTAGAGATATAAAGTTGGTAGTAATATTATTTGATTGTAAAGAGAATGTTACGTAAGTGTTGCATGTTTAGAGCATTTGAACAGATGAGTGAATTTTTAGAAAAGTCTTAAAAGAAAATTATTATCGCGTTATTCTTGTATGAGTATTGATGAAAAAAAAAAGTTGAAATATTGATTTAGAGCAAACTTAAAACGGACAAAAATGTATTTGATTTGTAAGTGCAATTTTATTCATTTAATAATACATAATATTTGGGGTTCCATATTGTTGCACATTAATAATAATACGTTTAAACAATGCACAGCTATATTATTATAATCTATTTTGTATTTTACGAAAACTATTATAACAATTCAGGTCTATTTTCACAATATTTGTCTTTAATTTCAGCATTTTAAACGTTTATTTGGTAGCAGAGAAGTGCGCGTGCGCACAATCCCACTTCCGGCATCTTCGTTACTTGCTATGTGCTTGAAGAGAAAATGGCCAACGTACTTTTGATGCTATAAATACATGATTTTGTGTAGGAAAAACTAGAGAAAACTAAGAAAATTTACGAAGAAAAGCGAAATAAACTATTCACTTAACGTTTGTGATAATAATAATGTGGGAATCGATTGTTTAGTACAAGAAAACAACCAAATTTTTGTGGCGTCTATGGGATATGTAAGTGGATTTTTACTTATTTTCTTACATAATGTCTGTTTGAAAGTATTGGGAACATTGTTTTTGATAATTTATTTGTAGTTCAGTATATATTTTTAATAATTTCAAGCTTTAAAAATCATGTATAATTTGTTCGTCCTTGGCAATGGTTATTCAACAAGTGATTGTGATAGCCATTTTGTGTTTGATCGATATGGCGTTTTCATTGATTTAATAGTGAAATATAGTTAACTATTGCTGCAAATTAATAACAATCGTAAGTTTAAACAATGTTTCCACTATATTAATAGTTATTTTTGTTGGAAGTATGTTTTTTCTTATAAAAATTAGGTGATAAATTTTTTCACAAAGCCAAGTTTTAATTACAAAAATTATTATCTAGCAATATTCTGTCTCGTAAATAGTGCAGTATTAGTCAGATTAACTACCCTTAAGTAATAGCACGAAAAAAAAAATTGCAATAAAAATTCACGTATTCTGAACTTTGTGAATTTGTAATATAAATTAAAAACTCAGATATTTCGATACTAAATTTGGTATCATTTTTATTGGTATAAAATTTTACTTTCAAATATTCACGAATAATTGCATTTTAAAGTTCATCCCTTATTTTATTTTTATTTGAATGTGACAACTGGTTTTCTTTGTGTAATCTGGACTGTGCTATTTATGCAACAGATTATTGCTATATATTATATTTTCTTTATCTCTAATACCCGGTTTCACCAGTGACTAATAAACATTTTATTATCAGTTAAAATATTCATCTAATAAAATAACATATTTTTTTTCTATAGCAGATTTTAAAGTGCTTTGTTCAACTCGAAATAGTTGACTAAGTGACATTTTAACCGCAAGGATAGATAAAATAATACTTTAACAGCAAGGGTAGATAAAGAACTTTAATTTTTATTTAAATCAAAACACATTATACATTTTGGCGATTCATATTATATATAACTTCAATTGTATAAACATGAATAAAATGATACTGTTTTCAAACAAATTCTATAACTACCAAGCTACTGAGATTTTAAAATTGTTCTTAAATAATTTAATTTATAATCGGTTTTTCTAATTTTTGCGCTTTAAAATCTGCTATAGAAAAAAATAGAATTTTACACATGACGATAAAATTAAATTATCAACTCGCGAAAAATTAAAAAAAATTAAACTTTCCGCTCGTCGATAAAATACAATTTTGTCTTGTATAAAAAATTTTGTTTCACCAACATTAGTTAGCAGCTATTCAATGAGTAAATCATTAGTTAAAATTATTTTTGTTGAAAGAGAATTTGACTATTTTGATAGAGAGATGAACTTGTTAGATGTATACTCAAAGCGAAATAATAGAGAGAAAAATAATACCACAGACCCACCTTACTATTATAGTAAGGTGGGTCTGTGATTCT
Source organism: Ophonus ardosiacus (assembly GCA_943142095.1). NCBI lineage: Eukaryota > Metazoa > Arthropoda > Insecta > Coleoptera > Carabidae > Ophonus > Ophonus ardosiacus. The sequence continues at coordinate 48,797,987 of OW964832.1, forward strand.
ACAAATAACTATCTATTCAACAAATTTGGTTGGTGAAACAAGACTTTGACTATTCAATGAATAAAATTTATTCGTCAGATAACTATTTGTAAATTTATTCAGCAGTGGTGAAACCGGGTATTAATCTATACAAGATCTAATAAAAATTTTAAGTGTTTTAGATGGAGAATTTTATATTTTTCAATATTTGTATTATACTTCATTTCACGTAAGAAAATAGCGTTGATTTAGATAGGAAGATATATTCAGCCCTTTGATTGGTCAGAATGCTAACGTTGTTCACAAAAGCGTAAAAAATATCACTTGTCAACTGTCAATTGTCAAATAAAATCTACAAAATAGGCCCATAAACCATAATAAAAAATAATAAAATGTACACTTTATCCTTAAAGTGATACTCAATAAATAACGATTAAGATAAAAAAACATTTTTTTAATAATTACTTTGCGAGATATTTTAATTTATTTCCAGAAATACAGATGAGTCACACTATTGGTATTTTTGTCGCGCAGCCTACTACAGAAAGATAGCTTTAGGTTTCTTTAAAAATCAAATGCAGCAATACAAAAAACAATTATGACTTTTTGATACCACGAATTGCTTCTAAATTCTTCATTCATTTAAAAATATTTTTAAAAATTGGTTTATGGGCCTATTAAGTGATATTTAACCATGTTTTGATGTAATTTTTAATATTCAGGAGTCTTACATTTTGCAAATAAAAATATTTTTTATGGGCAAAGTTTAGTGTCATGAAATTAAATTATTTATTTAATGCATGTAGAAACGGTCGGTTCTCAAGCGCTATCTGCTATTTTCTTACGTGAAATGAAGTATAACAAAAAATTTCAAAAAATAATATTTAGAAGATTTTTACGGAGCTACTAGCTCTGGTTGTCCAACTGTTATCAAAACCTTTTCAGCTCTTCCCATGAATAACAGATTAAGGAATTTGTCCATCTTTTTATGAACAGTCGATTAGTAAAATAGTCAGTGGTGTACCTATCCGTATTTTTGACTTAAATTTAGAGCAAACTTAAAACGGACAAAAATTTACTTGATTTGTAAGTGCAATTTTATTTTTAATAGGTATTTATACACCAAGTGAGCTTAGAAACTAACTCACTCGCCCATACGGGCCCGTGAGCTAAACTTTCTTCTCATGAATAAACATTCTTAGCTCACGTGGTTTGTACAATATTTTATTCAATTTTGACGAAATAATAATAAAAAAACCATCATATTTAATTTTGACAAAATAAAAAACTAATCAGTTAGTAGGCTGGGCATGACAATCGTCATTGACAGACGTCAAGTTATCTATTTAAAAAGCATTGTCTGTCATTTGTGTCGTGGAAAATAATGAAAATGGCTGATAATGTCTGATAAATATTATGGTGTGTTATTTTCGTACCTGAATTTGTTGCAGAGAGTTAAAAAAAATTGTGAGTGATTTAAAAAAATTTAATTCACTTGTGAATAAAGCGTTACTTATAGTTGTTGCTATGTAGTTAATAGTGACAGTTTAAAACGTCAAAATTGAATAGAAATATATAATATTTGGGGTTTCATATTGTTGCAAATTAATAATAATGGCTCGTACCACGATCACGGTTTTAACTAAAACACTGTTTTTAGGAATGTCAAATACAAATTAAAACATTTAATTTCACCCGTATGTTTAAAGAACGATTTTTTTAAAATATTTGTTTGAATACAAACTATGTTCTGCTTTAAAATCATATTTTGATAAATTTGATAGTATTTATTATCATTAAATAAAGAAATTTGACATTTCTTAAAACAGTGTTTTACTTAAAACGGTGATCGTATTGTGCGACCAAGTAATACGTGCCCCTGACCAATAACATTTGAGAATTTTACCGCGAACGCGTTAAGTACAAACAGAATAAAAGTAGAAGTTAGTGGCGGCGGCAGCAGGCGTACTAATAAATGAATTATGGAGAAGGTATAATACGTATATAATAAATGACATTTAAAGAAATGTTTATGTATTTCATTTGTGTTCTATTAAATCCACTTCATACATGAACCGCTAAAATTTGTATAGAAAACTTCTATCTCCGAATGTACTCTTAAGTCGTGGCCAGGGCACATATTGCTTGGTCGCACTATAGTAGAATCCAGTAAGTTTAAACAATATTACAGCTATATTATCATAATCTATTTTGTATTTTACAAAAACTATTACAACAATTCAGTTCTATTTTAACAATATTTCTCTTTAATTTCAGCATTTTTCAAACGTTTATTTGGTAACAGTGCAGTGCGCTTGCGCGCATAAAACTCCCATTATTCCACTTCCGGCATCTTCATTCTTTGCCTCGTGCTCAAAAAGAACATGCTTTTGATGTTTTAATGTTACAAATACATGATTTTGTGTGGGAAAAACTAGGAAAACCTAAGAAAATTTACGCAGAAAAGCGAAATAAAGTATTCATTTAACGTTTGTGATAATAATTATGTGGAAATCGATTGTTTATTGCAAGAAAACAACCAAATTTTTGTGGCGTCATTAGGTTATGTAAGTGGATTTTTACTTATTTTCTTACTAATGTCTGCTTGAAAGTATTGGGAACATTGTTTTTGATAATTTATTTGTAGTTCAGTATATATTTTTCATAATTTTAAGCTTTAAAAATGATGTGTAATTTGTTCGCTCTTGTGTCAAGCAGTTATAATGTTTGTTATTCAACAAGTGATTGTGATAGCCATTTTGTGATTGACTGATATCGCGTTTTCATTGATTTAATAGTAAAATATAGTTAAGTATTGTTACAAATTAATAACAGTCGTAAATTTAAACAATGTTTCAACTATATTAATAGTTATTTTTGTTGGAAATATGTTTTTTCGTATAAAAATTAGGTTGTAAATTTTTTCACAAGGCTAAGCTGTAATTACAACTTTAAAAATTATTGTTATCTAGTAATATTCTCTCTCATACATACAAATATCATTCGAATTTCATAATAATAAATTTTTTGTATATCACAATGAATTGTTTTCTTTTCAGAAGAAATCAGTGAATCTGTAGTGTCCAAACTACTTGGAATGAAATCCAGAGTCGGGTTTCAGGCAGCAAAAAATAATCAAAATGTGAGTAGATATTTATCTTTTTTTCTTTATATTTCTGTAATATGCTAGTGTAGTATTAGTCACATTAACTACCCTTAAGAAATAGCACGTAAAATAAATTGCAATAAAAATTCACATATTCTGAACTTTGTGTATTTGTAATATAAATTAAAAACTCAGACATTTCGATACTAAATTTGGTATCATTTTTATTGGTATAAAATTTTGCGTTCAAATATTCATAAATAATTGCATTTTAAAGTTCATCCCTTATTTTGTTTTATTTTTTAAATAAATTTTTATCTGCATTGAATTAACAAAATCAAGCGTAATTACGGTGATAGCATTCCAAATTAAACTCGCTTGTATCAGTCTGTAAGGTTCTCACTTGTATAAGACCCGTTTTTAGGCAAACATATTTTTGATCTTGCTGTGAAAAAAGCATTTATTGATAATAAATTATTGTTTTAATAGTGAAATATTGTTAATTATTGTTGAAAATTAATAACAATCGTAAGTTTAAATAACATCCCAACTCTATTAATGGTTATACAGGGTTAGTTAAAAGTATGGAGACGGCGATTTATTGTCGTTAATATTCATTTTAGGAAATTATGTTCAATACAAAAGTTTTTTAAGAAATTTTAATCTACATTTGAGAATACTTGAATTTCTTTTATCTTCAATTGTTTTTGAGTTACGCTTGTGATAGTGTTTTTTTCTCTTTACAACAGTATGTTTGTTTTTTTTTGTTTTGTTTTTCAGTTTATTTTAATAACATTTTTACAAGGAAAAACACCGGTTCAAGTATTTACGAATAGTAGGTTCATCTAAGATAGACAAAATTATTTCCAGTAAAGTTGTTGGTCACAGTCTTATTAAAAACAAATTAATAACTAAATAAATTACATCGCTCGAGTTTGTTTATTGCTTCGCTTTTGTTTATCTTAGATGAACCTACTATTCGTAAATACTTGAACCGGTGTTTTTCTTTGTAAAAATGTTATTAAAATAAATTGTAAAACAAAGAAACAAACATACTGTTGTAAAGAGAAAAAAACACTCTATCGAATGGTAGAGTAAAATTAATAGGTTCCCATTTAAAAAAATTACGCGAACAAGCGTAACTCAAAAACAATTGAAGATAAAAAAATTCAAGTATTCTCAAATGTAGATTAAAATTTCTTAAAAAACTTTTGTATTGAACATAATTTCCTAAAATGAATATTAACGACAATAAATCGCCGTCTCCATACTTTTAACTAATCCTGTATAAATTGATAATGTGTTTGTATCGTATAGATTCTATACTATAGAATAAAGTGTTTCATTATTATAGTTAAGTTTTGTGTACGATTTTATAAATTATTAAATATTTCATAGCAAACAAAATTTGAACAATAATAAATGTTTTTTCATTTATTAGAAATCGATTAAAATGCATTCAGTAGCAAACAATAATTTAATTTTTGTGTCAATTTGCAGGTGAATGAAAATTGCCGAGTTCCCGAGTAATTGAATACGAGTTTGCAAATGCCGGGCAGTTGAGTACGAGATCGCAAAGATGCCGAGTAACTGAGATCGCAAAGATGCCGAGTAGCTGAGATCGCAAAGATGCCGAGTAGCTGAAATCGCAAAGATGCCGAGTAGCTGAGATCGCAAAGATGCCGAGTAGCTGAGATCTTCTAATGTAAGTCCTTTATTTTTCTCTATTGATATTATCGAAACGCTAGTGTCATTTTAACAATAACAATTTGAGGAGCTCTTAGCATAAACAAAAAGAGTTTGGTAATAACTATTTGTAGTACAAGTGAGCAAAGTCTAATCGTTGCACCCGCTTCCGCTCGTGCAGCCAGGAGCGTGAGAAAAACGCATGCTCACGTATGCTAATAGTACAGCGTGTTCAAAAAAATTAAACACAATTCAGAGTAGGCTATCAACAGATCATTATTCAATTCAAAAGTCAAGGTGTCAAAATTGATCACGAAATGTAATTTTAAGAGAAAAGATAATAAAGAAGGATACAGAATATTGCCATTCAACGTTTTCTGATTTATTTGACAATATGTCATGCAAATCTTGTGTCAAATTGACATTTAATTAAATTTAAAACATACGTTTTTTTGTTCATAGCCTACTCCGAATTGGGTTTTTTTAACACTCTGGCCCGGTTGCACCAACAATACTTAAAATTTTAATGAATTTCATTTATTTGTCAAGTAGATGCATTCTAAATATTTAAAAATAATAAATAAAATTAACATCTATAATAATTATAATACCTCAAGCCCAAATACTAAAATGTTCATGTATTTATCATTTTTTGAAGTTGATGGCACTATTACAGTTTTTTAAACTAAAATAATCAGACGCGCTGTCATATGCATTAATTAGGGTGTAAATTGTTCTTTCAAATTAGATAACAAGCAAATTTCCTTCCACGCCGTATTTTTCGTCTTTAATGACTCTGAATCGCTCTTTTTATTTTGGATAATTTTTTGATACTCTTCTATTATATTAATAATCTTTTCTTTCTCCGTGAAATTTTTTGCTCTGATTCTTTTTTCTTTAGTATTCATGTGTTAAATAATATACATATTTCAATATAATGTAATTTGCGACAAAATGTTATATTTGACATTGACACATTATTTTTTTGTCTAAACAAAATTGAATGTAGATACATCATTTGAAACTTAAATTAAATGCTTCGTTACTAAATGACACATAGAATCAAAAAATATATTTGCGCAACGCTCATTAATTTAATGTTACGTTAAATTTTAATTCTCCATTTGTTAATAATTATAACATTTCTTGTTGTTGCAACCGGACCTCTGTATATTAAAGAACAAGTTTTATAAGACATGTTTTTTTTCGCACGCGTCAAAATTTAGAAAACGAGCCTTGGCGAAATGAAGGCGATACGCAATTGCGTATGACTTCATTATGAACACAAAATCTAAAATAGCTATTTTTATTACAAGTGAGCAAAGTATGTCCAGTTGGCGCAATCGCTTCCTCTCGTGCGGTCATATTTCCACAGTCTTGATATACCGTGAGTATATTTTAACGTGAAACATTGGGGTTTGTCATATCCATGGTTTACGACTTGACATTTGTTTGATAGCAATGTATTTGCCCGTTCCATTTAAAATAAAACATAGGGAACGAATATGACATTCGAGAAGACTTCAATAGAGGTTAATTTTGTTTAAATAATTATACCTGCATTCTAAATTAAATTTAGTTGTAGAAAAAAATATAGTGTGCACCTTGTGCCCGAGAGATTTTCTGACTCGGCTAAATTTCTCACAATATTTAAATATAATACTTCTGTCAAATTCATTCCCCATGTGTCATTTTAAATGAGACAGACAAATACATTGCTGTCAATCAAATGTCAAATCATAACTTGTAGGAAAATTAAACGGTTATCTGTCATATTGACAAGATGTCATTTGAGGTTAATTTTGTTTAAATAATTATACCTGTTTTCTAAAAATTATATTTAGATGTAGAAAAAATACTGTGTGCACCTTGTGCCCCAAATATGTTTAGTTCTCTCGAGTGGTTTCTAACTCCGCTAAATTTCTTACAATATTTAAATATAATACTTCTGTCAGATTCGTTCCCTATATCTAGTGGTAACCATGGATATGACAAACCCTATGTTTCAAGTTAAAAAATACTCACGGTATAATTTTTCTTAAAAAAAATATACTTTTTTATTAATGAAAAACAACAGTAAATATGTTTATAACTGAATTTAGTGTAAAGTTAACTACAAAAAAATATTGTTCCTTCATGTAGAATGGTAGATATTTATTGTACAATTTGTAACTCCATCAAAATTTATGACTCAAGACATAGATTATTATAGATTTGTGCATTTTGCTCATTTGTGAAGAATAGTATATTATTCAATAAGCATGTAATGTATGCTATTAATCACGAGAATGAAGTTTGCATCACGAGCAGAAAGACGAGTGATGTAAATCATTCGAATGATTAATAGACATTGCATGCGAGTGTACTGTATCCACAACTGTCAAATAATAACATATCAGTGACATATTTGTATAAAAAAAAATTAGAATTTTTTTACTGAAAACTGCAAAAAAATTGTTTTCAAACATCGGCATATTTAGTTATCGTTGTAATAAAATTACGAAGCGACTTGACATTTAACAGAAAATCTCAAAACCGATTATTTAGCTACAGTTTAAGTTTTAGAAGAAAATGAGAATATGATAAATGATGGAACTAGTTGACTTATGTGGAAAAAATACTTTTTTTCTATAGCAGATTTTAAAGTGTGCTTTGTTAAACTCGAAATAGTTGACTAAGTGACATTTTAACCGCAAGGGTAGATCAAATAATACTTTAACAGCAAGGGTAGATAAAGAACTTTAATTTTTATTTAAATAAAAACATACATTTTGGTGATTCATATTATACAGAGAATTTATTTTAAAATGCAACATTATGGTTCATTACATGGTTACTCACTATTGTCCAAAAATGACAGCAATGTAATATTTGTCTATTTTAAAATTCAACATTATAAATAGCATTGCAGCACAGGAGATACCTCCAGAATACATCACAGATGGTATCAACCGACTAGAATATTGCCTCAGTGTAAATGGGGGTATTTTTTAACATTTATTACATGAAAGTTATGAATTTTTGTAAGCTAAAGTTTGTTGAGATGCGCAACATTCATGTTTTGATTTTTTGTTAATCGCATGTAGGCTAATTTATTGGAAATTAGTTTTGATAATACAAAACTACAAATTTTGTATGTTGCATTTTAAAATGGACAAATATTACATTGCTGTCATTTTTTGACAATATTGAGCAACCATGGAAATGTTGCATGTTAAAATAAATTCCCTGTATATAACTTCAATTGTATAAACATGAATAAAATGAAATTGTTTTTAAACAAATTCTATAACTACCACGCTACTGAGATTTTTAAATTGTTCTTAAATAATTTAATTTATAATCGGTTTTTCTAATTTTTTCTCTTTAAAATCTGCTATAGAAAAAAATTTTGCACACGACGATAAATATTTTTATCGTCGAGCGGAAAGTTTAATTCACGAGAGATTTCGCGAGTGAATTATTTTAAAAAAACAACTATTAAAGTAATTTTGATCATACTTTTTGAAAGGTAAGATTTGAATTTGACATAACGATTATTATTTCATTGAATTGATAAAAAGCAATTGAATTATGCGTATATTATTTGACAGTTGTAGATAAAGTTATTTATTTTGCTCACTTGTGATTCAACATGTTAACGATTGCGAAAAAAACTGATTTTTTTTTTTAAGTTTGAGCGTTTCTACAAAAACGTCTGACGAAAATGTACAATAAAGTAAAAATATACTTGTGAAACTAAACCGAGTGTTAGTATTTTTTTAACTTTTTAAATTTTAATATACAGGGTGTATCAAGATAATGGAACAGTGCATTTTATTCGTGTATATGAAAAGATACAGAAAAAAGTGATTAAGATATTTTGTAAGGCATAGAGGGGGACATATTTTAGCATAAACTTTAATATTTTAAATCCAGTGGTACTCAAACTACAGGGCAAAATTATGTTTTTTTAAATGGCATTATATATATTTGATTAACTCATGAAGAATTTTGTTCTGAATTCACCGAAATAATAATATCATACTCTTACATTGCGAAAAATTTGATAAAAATTAATTCAAAGTTAATATTTCATTTCTACTTTATCTAAGTAATCTGAGCAAACATTCAATCAATAAAACAAAAAATTTATTTTAAAAGTTGAATTTATTGCCAAAATCATAGCTTACTTGAACTAAAATAAATTTTATTTTGTTTTATTGATTGAATGTTTGCTTAGATTACTTAGATAAAGTAGAAATGAAATATTAACTTTGAATTAATTTTTATCAAATTTTTCGCAATGTAAGGGTATGATATTATTATATCGTTGAATTCAGAACAAAATTCTCTATTTAATGAGTTAATCAAATATATATAATGCCATTTAGAAAAACATAATATTGCCCCGTAGTTTGAGTACCACTGGATTTAAAATATTAAAGTTTATGCTAAAATATGTCCTCCTCTATGCCTTACAAAATATCTTAATCACTTTTTTCTGTATCTTTTCACATACACGAATAAAATTTACTGTTCCATTATCTTGATACACCCTGTATACCTACATATTTATTGATGCCGGAAACTATAATATGTTCTTTTGCATTTGTATAAAACTATTGTTTTATTTACTATTACATTTTTTTTTTTTTTGAACGTTACCTCGTTTCCATTAATAATTTGAAATGATAGGTTCTTTGACTGTGACATATCTGTCAGTTACATACATTTGAAATCTGAACTGTGTAACTAAGAAATTGTTTGTTTTTAAAACATAGGCTCCGGGATTTATAATATTTATAGAAAAGTATATATGCATACCTGTAGAAAATTTAATAATCTTATAATAAATCGTGGAAAAATTAGTGGCGATGCCAACGTTGATGTTAGTGTCACAAGCAGCCAAATTGTAACTACACACTACGGTATTGATGGTATTGTATGTTATGTGTATTTACATATACATTTTGATTTATACCGTGAGTATTTTTTAACGTGAAACATTAGATTTGTCATATCCATGGTTACGACGTGACATTTGATTGACAGTAATGTATTTGCCCGTTCCATTTAAAATTAAACATAGGGAACGATTTTGACATTTGATAAGACGTCAATAGAGGTTAATTTTGTTTAAATAATTATACCTGCATTCTAAATTAAAATTAGTTGTAGAAAAAATATAGTGTGCACCTTGTGCCCGAGTGGTTTTCTGACTCGGCTAATATTTAAATATAATAATTCTGTCAAATTCATTCAACGGCTATCTGTCAAATTGACAAGATGTCATTAGAGGTTAATTTTGTGAAAATAATTATACCTGTTTTCTAAAAATTAAATTTAGATGTAGAAAAAATACTGTATGCACCTTGTGCCCGAAATATGTTTAGTGCTATCGAGTGGTTTTCTGAGTCCGCTAAATTTCTTACAATATTTAAATATAATACTTCTGTCAGATTCGTTCCCTATGTTTCATTTTAAATGTAACGGGCAAATACATTGCTGTCAATCAAATATTAAGTCGTTACCATGGATGTGACAAACCCAATGTTTCACGTTAAAAAATACGGTATTTGTTATTAGTGTGTAATTAAAAGGTGTTACTTTTTTCTGATTAAAAATAAATCTGTTTTTTATTGAAAACTATGAAAACAATATTGTTGTGTGTAGTTCCAAATTATACCTTTTTTACAAATTCCACACCGAAAGTTCCATTAAAAGATTCTGTAAATCCAATAAATTATAACATGAATGTACATTATGTAAATTGCACTTGACACTTCCTCCTTCTTCAGCTTTTCCCCATTTTATTAGGGGCCGTTGTTTCTTATTCTTCTCTTCAACTCATTCCTTTCCAACACATCTTCTGCACACAGTTTTTCCTCTCTCAAATATTCTGCACAGTCCTTCCATCTTCTCTTTGGTCTTCCTCGAACTCCCGGCATTGAAAGTTTCAATTTTGACGCGCGGCTGCAACTGCAACTCACTTGCGAGGGACACTGCCATATCACATTCTGATCCTATACTTTCCTCTTTGGTTTTACACTTGACACTGACATCTGTCAATTAGAATTTTTTGAATATATCTGCTGTTTTCATAATTTTTGCAAAGCTGACTAATTTTTGAAAGTTAATCTTTTCTAATCTCAATATCTATTGAATATGAAGAAAATGTATAATCAAACCGTATAGGGAACACATTCCTTCCATTTTCTCTTTGGCCTTCCTCGTACTCCCGGCATTTTCATAGTCCTTTTCTTTACATCCATATGAAAAACTGATTAGATTTTGGTTATAATTGGTCAACCGGAAGTTCCCTTATTTGAAGTTCTTAAAAAACGCAGTTAAATATCATTTTTGACATTTTATGAAATTATCAATACAAACACACTATTTTTTACAAATTCCATACCGAAAGTTCCTTTAAAAAGATTCTTAAATCCAATGAAATTATAACACGAACGTACATTATGTAAATTGCACTTGACACTTCCTCCTTCTTCAGCTTTTCCCTATTTTATTAGGGGTTGCTGTTTCTTACTCTTCTCTTGTACTCATTCCTGTCCAACACATCTTCGCTTAGTTCTTCCTCTCTCAAATCTTCTGCTACACATTCCTTCCATTTTCTCTTTGGCCTTCCTCGTACTCCCGGCATTTTCATAGTCCTTTTCTTTACATCCATATGAAAAACTGATTAGATTTTGGTTATAATTGGTCAACCGGAAGTTCCCTTATTTGAAATTCTTGAAAAAACGCAGTTAAATATAATTTTTGACATTTTATGAAATTATCAATACAAACACACTATTTTTTACAAATTCCCTACCGAAAGTTCCTTTAAAAAGATTCTTAAATCCAATGAAATTATAACACGAACGTACATTATGTAAATTGCACTTGACACTTCCTCCTTCTTCAGCTTTTCCCTATTTTATTAGGGGTTGCTGTTTCTTACTCTTCTCTTGTACTCATTCCTGTCCAACACATCTTCGCTTAGTTCTTCCTCTCTCAAATCTTCTGCTACACATTCCTTCCATTTTCTCTTTGGCCTTCCTCGTACTCCCGGCATTTTCATAGTCTTTTTTTTTACATCCATATGAAAAACTGATTAGATTTTGGTTATAATTGGTCAACCGGAAGTTCCCTTAGTTGAATTTCTTGAAAAAACGCAGTTAAATATAATTTTTGACATTTTATGAAATTATCAATACAAACACACTATTTTTTACAAATTCCATACCGAAAGTTCATTTAAAAAGATTCTGTAATCCAATAAAATTATAACACGAACGTACATTATGTAAATTGCACTTGACACTTCCTCCTTCTTCAGCTTTTCCCTATTTTATTAGGGGTTGCTGTTTCTTACTCTTCTCTTGTACTCATTCCTGTCCAACACATCTTCGCTTAGTTCTTCCTCTCTCAAATCTTCTGCTACACATTCCTTCCATTTTCTCTTTGGCCTTCCTCGTACTCCCGGCATTTTCATAGTCTTTTTTTTACAACCATATGAAAAACTGATTAGATTTTGGTTATAATTGGTCAACCGGAAGTTCCCTTAGTTGAATTTCTTGAAAAAACGCAGTTAAATATAATTGTTGACATTTTATGAAATTATCAATACAAACACACTATTTTTTACAAATTCCATACCGAAATTTCATTTAAAAAGATTCTGTAATCCAATAAAATTATAACACGAACGTACATTATGTAAATTGCACTTGACACTTCCTCCTTCTTCAGCTTTTCCCTATTTTATTAGGGGTTGCTGTTTCTTACTCTTCTCTTGTACTCATTCCTGTCCAACACATCTTCGCTTAGTTCTTCCTCTCTCAAATCTTCTGCTACACATTCCTTCCATTTTCTCTTTGGCCTTCCTCGTACTCCCGGCATTTTCATAGTCTTTTTTTTACATCCATATGAAAAACTGATTAGATTTTGGTTATAATTGGTCAACCGGAAGTTCCCTTAGTTGAATTTCTTGAAAAAACGCAGTTAAATATAATTTTTGACATTTTATGAAATTATCAATACAAACACACTATTTTTTACAAATTCCCTACCGAAAGTTCCTTTAAAAAGATTCTTAAATCCAATGAAATTATAACACGAACGTACATTATGTAAATTGCACTTGACACTTCCTCCTTCTTCAGCTTTTCCCTATTTTATTAGGGGTTGCTGTTTCTTACTCTTCTCTTGTACTCATTCCTGTCCAACACATCTTCGCTTAGTTCTTCCTCTCTCAAATCTTCTGCTACACATTCCTTCCATTTTCTCTTTGGCCTTCCTCGTACTCCCGGCATTTTCATAGTCCTTTTCTTTACATCCATATGAAAAACTGATTAGATTTTGGTTATAATTGGTCAACCGGAAGTTCCCTTATTTGAAATTCTTGAAAAAACGCAGTTAAATATAATTTTTGACATTTTATGAAATTATCAATACAAACACACTATTTTTTACAAATTCCCTACCGAAAGTTCCTTTAAAAAGATTCTTAAATCCAATGAAATTATAACACGAACGTACATTATGTAAATTGCACTTGACACTTCCTCCTTCTTCAGCTTTTCCCTATTTTATTAGGGGTTGCTGTTTCTTACTCTTCTCTTGTACTCATTCCTGTCCAACACATCTTCGCTTAGTTCTTCCTCTCTCAAATCTTCTGCTACACATTCCTTCCATTTTCTCTTTGGCCTTCCTCGTACTCCCGGCATTTTCATAGTCCTTTTCTTTACATCCATATGAAAAACTGATTAGATTTTGGTTATAATTGGTCAACCGGAAGTTCCCTTATTTGAAATTCTTGAAAAAACGCAGTTAAATATAATTTTTGACATTTTATGAAATTATCAATACAAACACACTATTTTTTACAAATTCCCTACCGAAAGTTCCTTTAAAAAGATTCTTAAATCCAATGAAATTATAACACGAACGTACATTATGTAAATTGCACTTGACACTTCCTCCTTCTTCAGCTTTTCCCTATTTTATTAGGGGTTGCTGTTTCTTACTCTTCTCTTGTACTCATTCCTGTCCAACACATCTTCGCTTAGTTCTTCCTCTCTCAAATCTTCTGCTACACATTCCTTCCATTTTCTCTTTGGCCTTCCTCGTACTCCCGGCATTTTCATAGTCCTTTTCTTTACATCCATATGAAAAACTGATTAGATTTTGGTTATAATTGGTCAACCGGAAGTTCCCTTATTTGAAATTCTTGAAAAAACGCAGTTAAATATAATTTTTGACATTTTATGAAATTATCAATACAAACACACTATTTTTTACAAATTCCCTACCGAAAGTTCCTTTAAAAAGATTCTTAAATCCAATGAAATTATAACACGAACGTACATTATGTAAATTGCACTTGACACTTCCTCCTTCTTCAGCTTTTCCCTATTTTATTAGGGGTTGCTGTTTCTTACTCTTCTCTTGTACTCATTCCTGTCCAACACATCTTCGCTTAGTTCTTCCTCTCTCAAATCTTCTGCTACACATTCCTTCCATTTTCTCTTTGGCCTTCCTCGTACTCCCGGCATTTTCATAGTCTTTTTTTTTACATCCATATGAAAAACTGATTAGATTTTGGTTATAATTGGTCAACCGGAAGTTCCCTTAGTTGAATTTCTTGAAAAAACGCAGTTAAATATAATTTTTGACATTTTATGAAATTATCAATACAAACACACTATTTTTTACAAATTCCATACCGAAAGTTCCTTTAAAAAGATTCTTAAATCCAATGAAATTATAACACGAACGTACATTATGTAAATTGCACTTGACACTTCCTCCTTCTTCAGCTTTTCCCTATTTTATTAGGGGTTGCTGTTTCTTACTCTTCTCTTGTACTCATTCCTGTCCAACACATCTTCGCTTAGTTCTTCCTCTCTCAAATCTTCTGCTACACATTCCTTCCATTTTCTCTTTGGCCTTCCTCGTACTCCCGGCATTTTCATAGTCCTTTTTTTACATCCATATGAAAAACTGATTAGATTTTGGTTATAATTGGTCAACCGGAAGTTCCCTTAGTTGAATTTCTTGAAAAAACGCAGTTAAATATAATTGTTGACATTTTATGAAATTATCAATACAAACACACTATTTTTTACAAATTCCATACCGAAATTTCATTTAAAAAGATTCTGTAATCCAATAAAATTATAACACGAACGTACATTATGTAAATTGCACTTGACACTTCCTCCTTCTTCAGCTTTTCCCTATTTTATTAGGGGTTGCTGTTTCTTACTCTTCTCTTGTACTCATTCCTGTCCAACACATCTTCGCTTAGTTCGTCCTCTCTCAAATCTTCTGCTACACAGTCCTTCCATTTTCTCTTTGGCCTTCCTCGTACTCCTGGCATTTTCATAGTCCTTTTCTTTACATCCATATGAAAAACTGATTATATTTTGGTTATAATTGGTCAACCGGAAGTTCCCTTATTTGAAGTTCTTGAAAAAACGCTGTTAAATGTCATTTTTGACATTTTATGAGATTATCAATACATAACATACACACTATTTTTTACAAATTCCATACCGAAAGTCACTTTAAAAAAATTCTGTAAATCCGATAAAATTATAACACGAACGTACATTATGTAAATTGCACTTGACACTTCCTCCTTCTTCAGCTTTTCCCTATTTTATTAGGGGTTGCAATTTCTTACTCTTGTACTCATTCCTGTCCAACGCATCTTCTTCGCTTAGTTCTTCCTCTCAAATCTTCTGCTACACAGTCCTTCCATTTTCTCTTTGGCCTTCCTCGTACTCCCGGCATTTTCATAGTCCTTTTCTTTACATCCATATGAAAAACTGATTATATTTTGGTTATAATTGGTCAACCGGAAGTTCCCTTATTTGAAGTTCTTGAAAAAACGC